>RDPX01000041.1:3878142-3898919 GCA_003991215.1 Morbakka virulenta
AAATATATAACCTGGACTTTTACATTTTGGTTAGCATTGATTCTAAAGGGAAGTTTTTGTCCAAAACACATCCAAGGAATGTGAACACAGCGTGCTTCTTAAATTTTATTTCACCCCTCCTGATGTTAAGTTTTGTTATGGCATCTATGGGCCAAAAGAATGGATTTCATTTTGTCATTTCCAAAAAACAATTACACAAAGAATTTAAGTTTCTATTTAGGTTGGTCTCTATGTGCTCAATGTTGTTGTTTCTAAAGATTAAGCGAGCATGTGAAATTGACCAAAAAATTATAAATTTCACCAATTAAGTCCTCGAAAAATAAACAAGAGTTTATGTACATGTTTGACCTAAAAAACATAAGAACTAAAGTCCTTTGTGAGAAATTACATGACTGCAACTGCAACATCTACATGCATCACCTGCTCTTCATCTACAAAGTACTCCATCTGAACCTGACTTATAATAGTCATTAGCATTATCATGCCTTGGGAAATTGATTTATTTTAGAGAAGGCTATTGAAACTCCAGTGACTGGATCTATCTTGTAAAATAGGTTGAGGAACAGCAGCAAGTTACTGACAGCCTGAGTCATCTGTCCTAGAAACACCTCAATAACCAACAATGCAGGGAAATGAGCAGAAGGAGCTTTAATTATCTCCTCACAGATTTGGCATGTGGTACGATGACCTTAAATAACCCTTCTTCTTTCTTTCTCATTTCCATGTTTTGCATTGGTAATGTGTGAAAATCCCTTTGCAAATAGATCATTTCATGTGAAAATTCATGCAAAATTAAAAAATTGTAATGCACCAACCTCAGTTTCACTAAAACTTACTCTGTTTTTAAAATATCCATAAGAAACCAATTTCCTGAGAATTTCATACCAATATTTTAGTTTCAAAGTTACATCTGCTTGAAAGATGGATCAAATTTTGGTGTGGTCTGGCCAAATTTTGCTTCTGGCTAGAACATGCAACTTCAGATAAAAATAAAATGCTAAAATTGGTACTTAACAACTACAAACCATGCAGAATCCAATTAAAACAAAGAAAAGGATAAAAAATTGTGACATAACGGCAATATAACTGCATTTAATTTTCATCAGGGCATGTCAATTACATTTTAACAATTTTTCTGCTAGAGTTTTGGAATATTGATGACAAAATATACTGTATGTTAATGCATACATATTCTGAACGCATTTGGACTCTGCTTTCCAGAATTGCCAACTTACTGTTGTGCTAACTTATGGTTACTGCAGAGGGTATTCATTAGTAGAGACAGACAAGGTGGTAAATACAACCTGGCTTTCAAAACACCTTAGAGAAAATTAATACAATTCCATCATACTTTTGTTAAGGAGCTTAATGTAGAACCTAAGAAAGAAATTATTGACTTTTATGTTCAACTAAAGGATGGGGAGTAGATGGACATAGCTCATGATGTGTGAAATGGGAGTTTAAGAGCAAGAGGATCATCAAACAAATCCACAGACATCTCTGTAAAGACTACTTATTAATGTTATACACATTCCGAGTTATTGCAGAACAATTTAGATGTCCATTCACATGTTGCTTTTCTCAATGCCATTTTCCCAAATGTTTATAAGGCTTCCTACATTTTTCAACTTTTATGAAAATTATTTTTACAGTGGACTGCCATTATGTGAAAATATATAACCATACAGTGTTTCACCCCTCAACCTGTGGCACTGGTTTCTATTGTCTATAATTCTTTTGTTAAGCTTGGAGGGTAGAAGAATCTTAAAAAGTTTACAAATTTTGTCTCATCCATAGAAAACAGTTGGACATGCAAAGGTTGCATATATTGTTATTATGTTATTATACCACTGTGCATCCTGTAATTCTTTATGTAAATAGGTAGTTAAACCACTTTTTTTTCTCCAAAAATGGATGTTAATTGGGAAGTGGGCATTACTTTAACTGTCTGGAACAGTTTTCAATTCCATTACTAAAAATTTGAGCACTTTATGTGAAAATGCTTTTTATGTAAATTCAATTTTGCAAATGGTCACCTCAAATTTTCACTGATATAATTTTCAAAAAAAAAAAAAATGAAATTGCAAAATTCTTTTGATACAAAAGTGAATCCACTTAAAGTGGTGCTTATTGTAGGACTGTTGGATATATTTCTTGATACTTCATCATTCTCAGGTTTACGTTTGATTCATTCCTTTTTGTTTTTCTTTAGATCCACATTCTTAACTAATAAGAAATAATAGTTTAATAAAGACGCAATTGTTTATGTGGATCTCCTCTACAAGATGCCTGCAATCCAGTGTCCAATAGATGATTGTAAGTATGTCACTGATGATGTTGATGTTGCTATCGCAGCCGCTTTGCTGATGGTACACAACAATGTACACATCAATTCTACAATTACATTGGCTCCTTCAAAGCAAAAAGCACCCAAAATCCAAAGACCCTCCATCTCATGTGGATGTAATGAAGAGACACGGAATACGTTTACTGCACGCTGGAATCTGTTTATAGGAGGAACTTCTCTCTCCCCAGCAGCAATAGCTCAACAACTGTTCGAATGTTGCGATGAGGATCTTGGCAATGACTTATTAAAAAAATAATGGTACAAATATTGTTCCGGCTGCTGAGGGTGATTTACTGGCCATGATTAAAAGACTAGCTGTTAGTGTCCACCGTTCTGATTTGCTTACCATGAATCAATGTGATGGTAAGAGCGCATGTTCCTTCTTCACCAGAATCAAGGGGAAGGCTGACACGTGTGCCTACTCTTTGGAATGCACCAGTTCAACATGTACACAAGTAGTAGACTTTACTAATATTATTACAAAGGACGTACTTGTTTCTGGCTTGAGTGATGATGAAATCAAGCGTGAGGTTCTTGGTTGGCACGATCTAGACACCAAGACCGTTGAGGAAACTGTTACTTATATTGAGGCAAAGGAGATGGCTCGTGATGCAATGAATAAGAGCTCCACAAATGCTGCCCTATCATCCTACCAGAAAAAGGGTAGACAGACTGATACAAAAGGACTGTGTAAGGACTGTCATACTGAAATTGATAAGTTCTTTTGAAGCTGTCACCAAAATAAGACGGTTGAGAAGACATACTGTTCTTCTTGTTGGAGTAAAAAGAACAAGGAGAGAGGCTCTAGTCGTCAGAAGAATGTCAATGGTGTCGCTAATCAAGATGATGCTGGAGCGATATCAATTGGGGGCATATCTGAGCCCCTCAACCATCTACTGTTTGACTCCGGCAAAGGCTGGAAGAAGTCAATGTGACACCCATCGGTGAAATTGTTGATAAGTACGGACCCTACTGACTATGCAAAACTTAATAAGAAGCCAAGAATGATCAAACCGAAACTGATTGATGTTATCAGAGACACAGGAGCCCAATCTTGTCTATGGGGGCTTAACAACTTCCTTCAGAGTGGTTTCCGTGAAGCTGACTTATTGCCTGTTAGACACGGACTTTATCCTACAAAAGGAGAGAAAATAGCTACCAATGAAGCGATCCTCCTAAGACTTTCTGGAACTTCCAGTGAAGGTGACGTACATTCAGCAGCTGTTATGACATACATCAGTCCATCTACAAATTGTTTCTACTTGTCTAATGAAGCAATGATCCAGCTCAATATTATCTCAAAGGACTTTCCCAAATAGGTTCCACTGTACAATCTTCGATTGGATGTTCTCTTAAACCATGTGGTTGTCCTAAACAAACACTCCCACCTGGGTGCTCTTCATCACTGCCATTTGATTGTTTTCCAGAAAACAATATCAGAATTCGTGATATATAAAGGCTAATTGAATGTTATTCACAATCAACGTTTAACCAATGCACCCACCAACAGCTTCCTGGAATGAAGGGTCCCTCAATATCTCTTCATGTTGATCCAGATGCAACTCCTCATGCAGTACATACCCCTGCCTCAGTACCCTTGCATTGGCAGGATGCAGTCCAGAAGCAACTTGATGATGATGTGCAACTTAGAGTCCTAGAAAAAGTTCCCAATGGCGAGCCTTCATTGTGGTGTCATAGGATGGTCATCACCTCAAAATCGGATGGATCACCACGTCGAACAGTGGACCTGTCCCTTCTTAATGCTAAATGTCTCAAAGAAACTCACCATGTTAAACCTCCATTTCTACAAGCCAAAGCAGTACCACCCGATACCTGGAAGTCTGTAACTGATGCCTGGAATGGTTTCCATTCTGTACCCATTGCTCCAGAATATCTTCACTACACAACCTTCATCATGCCATGGGGAAGGCACTGTTACAAGAAAGCACCACAAGTGTTTCTGGCGAGTGGTTACGGGTACTCAAGATGTTTCGATGAGATCATTGCTGACATTGAACGTAAGACTAAGTGTGTAGATGACACATTAATGTTTGATGCTGAACTTGAGAACCATTGGTGGCGCATGATTGATTTCCTGGAGCTTCTTGGAAACAGTGGAATCATTCTCAACAAACAGAAATTTCAGTTTGCACTGAGAGCTGTCAATTTTGCAGGTTTTCACATTTCTGAACATTCTATCAAACCGCTTCAGAAGTTCATNGTTAAGCTTGGAGGGTAGAAGAATCTTAAAAAGTTTACAAATTTTGTCTCATGCATAGAAAACAGTTGGACATGCAAAGGTTGCATATATTGTTATTGTTATTATACCACTGTGCATCCTGTAATTCGTCATGTAAATAGGTAGTTAAACCACTTTTTTTCTCTCTAAAAATGGATGTTAATTGGGAAGTGGGCATTACTTGAACTGTCTGGAACAGTTTTCAATTCCATTACTAAAAATTTGAGCACTTTATGTGAAAATGCTTTTTATGTAAATTCAATTTTGCAAATGGTCACCTCAAATTTTCACTGATATAATTCTCAAAAAAGAAAAAAAAATTATGAAATTGCAAAATTCTTTTGATGCAAAAGTGAATCCACTTAAAGTGGTGCTTATTGTAGGACTGTTGGATATATTTCTTGATAGTTTATCATTCTTAGGTTTACGTTTGATTCATTTCTTTTCTTGTTTTTCTTTAGATCCACATTCTTAACTAATAAGAAATAATAGTATAAGAAAGATGCAACTGTTTACTTATTTTTAGTTATACTAAAGTTGGTACCAGTTACATTATTAAATTGGTACAGTACCTAATGCCCCCAAACCCAGGTAAAACAAACTGTGTCAAAGTGTCCAGTGAATATTATACTTTCTGGGCTTCTGAAATTTGAAGGCATGATGAATTATTTTTCATACTCTACTAAAGCTGACAAGGACACATGTAAATCTTCAAAATTATTCAAGAAATAAAGTGAATTCTCACTATTTCAGGACCACCATCTTGAAAATTTCCCTTGTCGGTGGTGCAAATAAGTCATGAATGTTACTAAATGGGTCACTCAACCATGGGTAAAGGAGAAATGGATACACGCAATTCATGGGGACCTCAAACTAAAATGTGCTTATTATCCAAAATGCACTGCTACTTCAAAAAGCAACTTGTGCATGAATATTCCACAGCCAATTAAACCATATTTATGAATATTTTACTTCTTAACCCATGGTAACCTTTGTAAATGTCTGGTCAGGAGATAATTACCTGCAGTTGAATAATTCAATTTAAGAAGTGGCATTTAATTACTTTGCACCAATTATTGTTATAAATTGTGTGGAATCAATGCCATCAGATGATATTTATAGCAACAAAAGATTAAAAATAGCTTTTTTTACCCAGGTAAAAACAACAAGAGTTCATGTTATTTCTAAGTGCTCAATAATGTTGGGGATTTTCTTTTCTCCTATCAGACACAAAAATCAGTTATCCCACCAAATTAATGAAACCATGCAACACTATTTTTTAGATTTGTGATATGAGAAAGAAACATGGCCAATTGCAAAATTGTGCAACTTGACATTAATCGAACTGGCTGGTAAAGAGGGGTTTATTTCTTGATTTATGTATTTGGAGATGCTACTGCTTTTAACTTCCATTTGAAAAGATTTTGCCTGACTTAAATTTAACATAAAATTTGTTGGTTCGTATATGACATTTACTGATAAAAATGAAATTTTACTTTTTGCAAAAAATGAATTTTTAAATGGTGGTGCACAAAATTTGAGCTCCTAAAATGACCAGGTGGTGAACATCAGGTTGGCAGTAGGAACATATGTACATACATTCAGAAACAAGACCATGTACAGCACTTTATACAACAATTGGGCATTCAATGAAGCAACCAAGCTTCTTTGGCAAAGAAATAATTGAAATCCACTGCTGGATCAACATTTTTATTTCCTGGAGACCACCAGTTGCCAGCTGTTCATTTATTGCTATAGCAATAATGTTAAAACCCAAACAAGCAAACTAAAAAATATTAACAAGTTTCCTCCTCAGTTTTTCTTTCTAACTGTTACATGCTAATTTTACTGATCTAAGTTATGATTTCAAAAACTTTTTGGCATTTTGAAGCTATAATTTATACAACAGATGTAGCAAAAATACTGTCCATTGCCATACAAACTTAACACAAAAACATACATACAGTTAATAAGCCAACCTAAAGTGCAAAACCCCACTAAAAATAGTTCTTAATGGCAAAAGTTATGCTTTCTCATGCTTTAGGTTCAGAGGTATTAAGACATGCTAGTTTGTGAATACACACCTGTGATACATTTCTTTTAGAAAAAGAAAACTACACTGCTATATGCTAGTGCTGTATGCAAATATGCATGTTCTCATGTAGTACAAGCAAGAAAAGTCTTATAACCTGAGTTTTCATGCAAATCCCAAATTTTTGGTGGTTATATTGAACACAGAACAATTTGCACTGGCTCAATTTTCAGCATTTTTACCACAACATATGACATAAATTTGCTTATTAGAAATGATTCCTTTACTCAGATCAACTTTACTCTCTATCCTTTTCATGTTCATCATATCAAACTTGGGGTCTTAGGAATCCATTTTACGTTACAAATATCCCAGTTTTCTCCACAACCTCCACAGACTATCTGACAAAATCAACTGCATGCAGCATTTTGTATGGTCATATACTTCAGTACTTTCTTAAGCTTCTTAGAAAAGTACAATGAGTTGTTGGCCTCAAATCATACCTAAATGGAAGCCAACTATATGAATGAACTCTTCACCATGGTAACTACCCAGTCTTCTCAAGCTCTCTGAGTCATAGCACACACCTTCCGTATCACAAACAACTAAATCATCTTACAACGCTTACTCATTTCCTCACCAATTTAATTAGACCTAGCTTTCTCAAGATCTGCAAAGAAAAGTAAACAATTTTTCTTTTGTTCAGGATTCTTTTTCAAGTTGTCATGGGTGAAAATGACATTGGCAATATATCATTCTTTGATAAACCCAAAGGTCTGTTTAAAGTTGATAATTTCACTTGCAATATCAAGAAATTTCTATTCACTGGTGAAAAATTTTAGGCTCAAAGTAAGCACCCATTTGCCTTTGCCTTTCAAACAGTTGACAGTCTGGCCAACTTGTCCCCAATGACAAGTTCCTATCATGTCTTTTATCTCAAGAGTCTAATGGGTCACACTTTAATTCAACCTATGACAATTTCAGATCGATTGGATGGGGTAATAGAGAAAATATGATTGACAAAATTCTATAATGGTGTATACTATCAGGTTTTCTTACTTTTCTTCTTGATTCAAATATTTTGTGCTCTGTAATGTGACTTGTATCACAAATGAATTGTCTGAATGTGCCCATTCTTTTTTGAGGATAACTTAAGGGCATGTTTTTAAAGTGCCTATTTGAAAGTAGGGTTATATACACTTGCATACTCCTATTGCTCTATTTGCTCACCATTATTACCACAGGCTGCAACATGGGCAAGGAGGTATAANCACACGTTAATTCAACCTATGACAATTTCAGATCGATTGGATGGGGTAATAGAGAAAATATGATTGACAAAATTCTATAATGGTGTATACTATCAGGTTTTCTTACTTTTCTTCTTGATTCAAATATTTTGTGCTCTGTAATGTGACTTGTATCACAAATGAATTGTCTGAATGTGCCCATTCTTTTTTGAGGATAACTTAAGGGCATGTTTTTAAAGTGCCTATTTGAAAGTAGGGTTATATACACTTGCATACTCCTATTGCTCTATTTGCTCACCATTATTACCACAGGCTGCAACATGGGCAAGGAGGTATAAAAAGCTATTTGATACTAGGCATTTACATTTTATAGTAAACCCATCACTCCCTTTAATTACAATTCAAATTTGTTTTTAATTATAATTTATGAATTATGTTCTGATTGGTCAAAAACGTTTTCCTGGCACTTAACTGAACCAAGATACCTGAATGAGAAAATAAAAGTAATTTGGTTTTTATAAATAGAGAAAAAAGAGAAATGGTTGCTACTTTTTTGACTAGCTGAGGAAAACAAGGATAAAAAATTCTGTTATCTACCAAAATAAAAATTACCTCCAATGCTACTAAATGGAAGGCAGGCAGTGCTCTGTTTATCACTTTTATTGCAAGTGCACTGTGTAACACAAAGATCATTGTTATTGCTCCTACATCTAACATGGTGGTTATATCAGTGACAAATCAGTCTATTAATACCCCACTAATGTGGCTCTTCACCAAAACTCTTCTAGCATAAAAAGTATTTCACACAATTATCATTCATTGTGTTCATCAGTTCATCATTATACCTTTTTTTCACAACTGTTGCAAGTAAATAGTCTTGAGTTCTTATACTTCACTAAAGACCATAACCACTGTGGTATTACAAAATTCCCTTTATGTTAGTGAATATCATCTTGCACCGGAGTTTACTTTTTAATCTTTATGGTAATTTTCACCAGTTCTCAACTGTAATCACATTTGTAGTAAAATCTGAGGAGATGCTCTAAAGACATGTTTGTCTTAAACAAACAACAATCAGGGGAATAGTTGTTTTAATTAACAATATTACTTTAACATCTCAAATATGTTTTAAATCTATTGTTCCTATCTGGTAACCATATTTGCAAATAGCTAAAACTTTGGCTTCAAACTAAAAGGAAGTGTTCCTTGTGTCAAAATGACTGGGGGAATTCCATTCTCATGAAACCTGTATCTCTGATGATTAATAACAATAGTTACATTGTTCAGGTTCTACATGCTGTATAACGAGGGGAAGTGTTGGGTAGGGTTTCGTTATTGCAATACCAACTTAAACGCACTTTCTTTAAGCTTATGTTTCCAAGAAGGCTCCATTCTAGGTAGTCAAGCTCCACCTCTTACTTGTTGAACTTAAGTCTGTCCCTTCCCGTCAACTTCTACCCTTATCTATCCACTGTTATCTTTCATGTGCTCTTTCCTCCCTTAGGAGGATAATAAATATTTTAAACTGGTAAATATAAAAATAATTAAACTTGTTTTGTAGACTGTGACGTTTCCCCTGTATCAATTGTAAATTTTCTGTTTATTTTTAACTACGTGGGAGAGTAATCATCTTTCCGCTTTACACTCCCTCTTCATTTGCCTCTGTTGTTAAAGGTGCGTTCTAAGCAATATTGGCTACGGTATGTCATTTGGTAAACAGAAATTGTAAGGATTAAGTGCACCTTTGAGGTAACTGTTACAAATTAACCTTCATGTCGCCGGGGCAAAAGGCGAAGATTCTCTCACCTTTGAAACTAGATTCAAGTGCACTTCATGAATAACGCGAGGGTGTTTTATTTCTGTTTGCGTATGAAGGTACATGCTATCAAAATATTTGGAACATCGAATTTTAATTTCACAACTATTCTAGGATAAATACAAATTTTAAACATCTATATTTATGGTGCATCGCCGATATTTTAATGCAATCTGCCGTGAAATATGAGTGCATTGCGAGAAAGCATTCTTGATTCTGAAAGCTTTGAGCAGCGACATGATTTTAGGCAAAAAGCCGCTTCTTATTTGACTTAACAAAAAGTGTAAACAAAATTTACAACAGAAAAACCCCTTCGCAATGGGTGTACTTTTTCATGGAGATTTCACGCCGGCTCACAAACACTGCACAAGTTGTCGCTCGTTTGGGTGGCGCTCAGCAACCAAGAAGGCAATTAAAAAAAACCTTGTCTATTGACTTAATTAAATAGGTGATAATTAAAGTGCCCACCACTATTTGAGGTCACAACGAAATATTTCAAACTTTCAAATACTTTCCTGTGCATAATTCGAAGTAAAAAAATTTACAATAAATTCTGTTGTGGTTTTACAAATTAGCAACCAATACTACTGCATTGGTGATCCAGCCATTCCTGCAACGCAAATCCCGACTGAAACTTAATTAACAAAATATACCATGACTCCATTAAACCTTACAATGTTAAAGCATATAATTCCGTGATACAGAAATGCTAAGAATTTGTCAAAAACCCGCTATCCCGGCGCATTTTGTTCCTGAGCTCTTGAATAAGGACTTGGCAGAGTACATTTACTAATATATTCCCTACGGTCATGGTGTACGCGTCTAATACAAATTATGGCAACACTTTACTACTTACCAGACCATTCCATAGGCTCCTTCGCCGATGTATCCCAAAGAATGATACCGTGGTCCAACATCAAAAGGCTGCTCGCGTATGGTTTCTGGTAGTCCCTTTGACTGTGCCATTTTCCTTCCCAACGTTGCAGCTGCTTGGATGCTCACAGATCTTTTTATCAGTTGAACCACGAAAATGAGAAGTATGCAAATAAAGTTGCCTTCGATGATATGAACCACTCAATCAGCGGTTGTTTTGACAAGGTGTGAGTTAAAAGGAGGATGAAAGGGGGAGAATAAAAATATATTGTGAGGAAGTTGATTGTAATTTATCAGGATAAGGTTTCTTAAAACCCCTATAATTTCCAGTACAACGACACAATTGTGTATTGAAAATATCCATGAAGCTCGTAACCGAAAAAATGCAAAACAACCATGAAAGTAACATGAAAGTTACCATAAAAATAACCATGGGAGAAAGTTATCAAATATATCTTGAGTCGCTAACTTTTGAAATATGAAAGGCTGGTGAAAACATTGTATGCCATTGAAGTTAATGATCTCCAGAGAGACTAAAACAGCATTTCTGAATAATTAAAAATAAAACATTTAAGAATGACTGCGGTAGCCCACCCGCATTGTATGCAAGTCACAAGGAGTGAGAGGAGGGGGGAAATGGGCGTGGCATAGTATTCTTGTGAGTGTGAAAACCCCCAGAAATTGACCAGAAATTTAAGAAACTGGCTTTCTATTGGTTTTAAATGAAAGAATTTAAGATTAGTTCAATATTTCTCAATGTTTCTGAGGTTGATATGGTCTTTGATCCAGTTTCTACCCACATTGTCTTCTCATACACCCTCCAATAAGATAAGGATCATATCCAAATGTATAAAAATTTATCCAGAGATCCTGAAGCTTTGGACTTTGTTAAGGATATTTTTCGAATTTAGGAACGAAGAAAATAAATTTGCCAAAAGATGGTAACATCCACGAAAAATTTAGCTGAAATTTCTGCTAAAATTGCCTCCAGCTGAGTGCTTTGAACTAAGTAATGGCGTCTGGTTGATAGCTTTTATTTTGTTACGAACAGAGTCAGTATTATAATTTTTGAAGTTTCTAGATTTTATTATTTTGGCTTGTGCTCTTCTTTTGTTTGTTTTAGTATCTCTTCAAACATGTCTTAAACTTTACTTCACAAAGTAGTACGTTATTATAGACAATTTTCACAGGTCAGTTGGTTAAAATAACTTCTGTTAAGCCCACCATGTTCTCGATTCTTCACCTGATTTATTGTAATAATTGCTTAAAGCTATTGCTTTAATAATTCTTGGGGTCTTAATTTGAAGTTAAATTTAACATAATCACAAATAAAATCCCTAGGAATAATTACCTTTTTATTCTCATTCCGAGCAAGTTGAAGTTGTTTTTTGATAAGTTTAGTTAAGTTATTACACAAACGTTTTAATGAGTTAGATGGTGGATACAGCAACCCAACAAGAAAAGTTTCAGCATTTTTTAACCATACTTGGGCCCAAAGTAATTCTAACGCATTACATTCTTGATCTTCTCTTCTAATATATGGTATTTCATTTGTAACGTATACTCCGACAAGGCCACCTATTTTTCACTGCGATTATGCTATAGCTATGGTAATCTAGGATGAACTTTTTTGAAAGATATAACTTGGAGCTTTCAAAAATATAATCCCAAACCTTAGCTTCACTTGTCGATGTTAAAATTGTTTCAATAAGGAAAAGAATTTCAATGTTACGTGAAAATAATAAATCAAATAAAGAAACCATCTTCCAGTTTATCCACTTATATTTTGATGTTGTAATGAAAAACTTTCCTGTTTTAAGACTTTCACTAAATCCAGATAATTTTGAGCAGGACATGGACAGGTTTCAATATCGTCACATTACAAAATTAGTTTAATGTAGAACGTTTTTACAGACCGTCTGTGATAATTCTCATCTTCATTGGTAATACATATTGTCGAATAAACAAAACTATCTTCTCTAGTATCAAAAATATTATTCCCACCAAACGTAATATTTATACCATCTGGAGAAAGAAATGCTTTTTTTTTCTGACATAAAAGATCCAAAACAAAACATTTAGTCGATTGACATACATCTGCTCGGATTAATGCTGTGTGTATTGGGTGTATATCTCTCACTTCATATCCTAATAGAATGGTTGATTAAATGTGCTTCTCCGCCGGGTCTGAGGAGTTTTTCCAGCAAAAGAAAATAAATACAGAATGAATAGAACAATTTCTACCTATGTAACTAATTAAACGGTGTGCTTCACGGTTATATCTAAAAATTCTATACAGCATGACCACAGCTAGGTTTTTAGTGCCCTGGCACTAAATGTGAGGTTTTTACGTTGCCTGGATAACTTCATTTTGTCGGTCCACATGGGTCCACATGGGTCCAAATGGGTCCACATGGGACCACATGACCCCTTATTTTAAGTATTGGTTGCCATTTTTGGGTTATATCGAAACATAATATAGCCTGTACTCAGGGCAGAGATTCCGATTACTTTAACATCAAATCTGAGCTTTCTACGTGGCATTGTGTCGATCTCATTTGGATCACGCATTTGCACAACCACACACACACACATAGACTTCGTATTGTTCAAAATGTAAACAGTAGCGCATGCAGGAATTTTGAAGCATCGTTCTATATTATTATTCAGCATTGTCGTAAACGTGTAACATCCATAATTGTAGAAACACTTGAAATGATATGGTTTTATCGAGTCCATAATTGTAGTCGGAAAATGGTATCGCAGAATGGCATGTGTGATGTGTTTGTGGTATTCTAAAACATTTAAAAGGTGTATCACATGTAATTTTCTGCATTAACTTATGTAGCTGAGGGATCAAGCAAAAGAAGCTAAAGAATTATTTAGGACGAAATTGATGTGCATTGTTTCCAACCAATATGAAAATCGTTTTCTTCCTGCCAAGAACTATTGCTCTCTCTACTCTACNTTAGGTGATGTTTGTGTTTTTCTTTTAAAAGGTAGTAGTGAAAAGCACATAAGAGAAACTGTGATTTTTTCTGATTAAGAACCAAATAAGGCATAAAGCCACTAAGTGTATGAAAGTATGAATAATAAGAATGAAAAAGACAACCAAAAAAGGTTATGCCAGCAAATAAATGTTGACCTTAGAGCTAAAGACATTCAAGTGATACGTTGAAAGAAAACATTCAAAAGCCAAAGAGAGGAGCATTGAGCTGGCTTTCTGCACAGGGAAAAACTGGGTGCAAATGCTAGCCACTTCGTCGTTCTATATTATTATTCACCATTGTCGTAAACGTGTAACATCCATAATTGTAGAAACACTTGAAATGATATGGTTTTATCGAGTCCATAATTGTAGTCGGAAAATGGTATCGCAGAATGGCATGTGTGATGTGTTTGTGGTATTCTAAAACATTTAAAAGGTGTATCACATGTAATTTTCTGCATTAACTTATGTAGCTGAGGGATCAAGCAAAAGAAGCTAAAGAATTATTTAGGACGAAATTGATGTGCATTGTTTCCAACCAATATGAAAATCGTTTTCTTCCTGCCAAGAACTATTGCTCTCTCTACTCTACAATAGAATCAAAGATCCATCACACAATTAGGGGTTTTCAAATAAGAAAAAAATTTGATAACATTTACTTTCGAGTGCAATTTCAAGAAATGACAAGAGGTAGCCGTTTAAAAACAGAATGATAATCAATCGAAACCTCTTTTCTATGAGGAATCGGGCTTTGATATCCAGGATGACAGGCAGGACTACCAAAAATTGCGCTAAAAGAAGTGTAATGTGTAGAGGATTGAAATGTTTTCCTCGACAGAATAACAGAAAAATAGCACTAATCATACTATTTTCTTGTAAAAATTGTTTATGATCTAGTTACAAGTGTAGCGCTCACAGCTCAGGTTGTAGAGCATGTGGACATGATAGCTACATAATATGATAGCTATATAACACCCAACTCTTGAAATGATATACGGTGACCTACCTGGGATATCAACGTTAGTCCAAAGAAGACGTGTCCAGTTTGCTGGACACTGTGCACGTGTCTCAGATGAACTTGTGTCGTCGTTTCTCTTATGGAGGCACCCATCATCACTCAAGCGGTCTCAGAAGCTCACCTTTCCAGAAATCATATACAGGGACACTGCCATCATTAAAGAAGACCTTCAAACAGCTATGACCGATAGAGTATACTGGAAAGGTGTAGTGAATTCTATCTCGGCTGAGGCCACAAGATGATGATGACGATGATGATGATAGCTATGAAGACTGGCTGCACCTCGTCTAGGTGCACACATATCTTTTTTCACTTCTGTATAATTCAAAATCCTCCTCATTTACATCATTTTCACAATGTTCTTGTGCTTTATATTTGTAAGGATCAGTTGCTTTGGCCTTCCTTGGAAGGGATGTTCTTGTGCTAAAGTAGACTCAGTCCTTTATACACAATGGGAATGAAATGACCAACGGCAGAGACTTGAGGAAAGCATGGTGTGTTTAAGTGAAATGTATGGAGGTAAAATATCTGGCAAAGCTCAACAACTGTTATCCTAAGTGGTAAACATGTGGTCATAATAGCTACACTAGCTAGACTAGTTAGAAGGTATTTCAGTACCCACATTCAGTATTCAGTTTTAATACAATCTTTTTTATATGTCATTCTTTGCATTACTTAAAAAGGGAAAAGATGAAACAGCTTCTCCGAAATATAGTATCTTGATTCATAGACAGTGGTCATCTTGTAACTATCTTATTAATTTGAAGATTGTAGCTCTTTTGTAGTAAGTTCCTGTACTAAATTTACCCTGAAGTTTTTCCCAGCCATAGAGTCAAGATCGAAACAACTGTTTCAAACAGAGAAACGTTTTCAACAACTATACATGACCTATACGACATACTTGTCAGATTCGATAGACAGAATAAAACAGGAATTTTCCTGTGAAAAAATCGATGAGTGGGAAAACGTAACCATGTATGAAATATATTATAATTACTTGTAGCAAAAGTTTCTCCTAAATGTTCATACTTCTTTCTCTATATTTATGAAAGAGTTTACTCTAAGATCTTTGTATCAGCTGAATTGACATAGAAAACTTTCAAAATAACTTTTTTATCTATTAGTATTTATAGCTCTATGTACTGTGTTGGATTTGCGAAGATTAAGACAACATTACATATTATTGAAACCAATAATGAGTTCTGGTTGATATACTAAACTAGTGGTTGGACACGACTGTCAAAAACATGCTTACTACAAAAATAATTAAATCTAAAACACATAAATTTCAGATTAGATATCGAATGAAATAGGCTAAAGTTTAATGATGATAACAAAACTAAATTAGAATCTGGAATAGTAAGCCAGATCTATTACTATTTCCAAATACCTCGTGTTTTCAAGCTGAGTATAATAAAAAATAAAATATATTCTCTGACACCGTTTTCTGAAATATTATTTCTGTGCTACCATGGCTAGAAAGTTTCTGCTAGGTGATAAATCACTGGACTGATCGGTTTATTGAAAAATGTTGTTTAAAGAAAATCAATTTTTACCTCTTCTTGTTGTTGAGTTTCGATGTCTCTGGGAAAGGAACGGAGATAAAGCAACAGGGCGTTATACACCAAAGCTGTTATCTTGGAAAAAAACATCTAATATTGAATAGTGTGGCCTCGGTTTCTAATAGTATCCAAGAATCCAACCATTCTCTCTCCTCAAATTCCACCTCTTTACATTGTTAATAACATAATATCTTGCAATTCAAAATTCATTACATTCTATTCTCTCCTGGGGTTTTTTCACAATATGCTCTTAGACAACGTTTGTGTTGTAACCACAACAGTTCTTAAGTAGAATGAAAAACAGAGAATTAACAATAATTTTCTCTCTGTATGATCATCTAAAATAGGATTTTTTAATACGCTAAAGCTAAGAGAAAGGGGTAAGGCATATGGATCGCATGGCTATACCATAAACACAATTCTATTCTGTTTTTCTTTATTTTTCTTTTATAATCTTTTGTTGATGTTTAATTGTTATTATTAACGTTTTTTGATAATCAAAACAACTAGCTCTCTCCCTCTCAAGATATGCTTGTACCTCTGTGTTTTGGCTGCTCCCTTTTAGCTGTCGCCACAGCGGATTGCTCGTCTCCGCCTACCTTGGTCCATACAAACCTCACTTTGTACTCCAGCTGCTTCTATGTCTTCGTCTACTGGCCCAATCAATTTTCTTTTGGGTCTTCCTCTTTTCCTCCTTCCTGGCATTTCCATCACTAGAGTATTTTTCCAATGTATTCTGCTTCTCTACTGGTTATGTGGCCGTACTCTCTTAGTCCCACCTCCCTTAGTTTATCCCCAAGCTTTCAGACATGCGCTGCACCTCTCAAGATACGTATTAGATCTCTTTATTTCCTTTTTATTTTTTAAGTCGGTGATAATTTCAGATTTTTCCTTCATTACTGTACTTTTTATGTTTAACTACGCTTTCCAAATGTCGCTGCTGCAGCTCCTGTCTCTGTTTCTGTTCCACAATATCAACTACTTCAAATACAGGATATTCCTTTTCTGATTTTCAATATTTAAATTTTTATTTTCTTATGTTAACTTGTTGTTTTTTTTGAACCTCCTCATTCTAATAACATTCAATGTAAAATTTCTTCTTTAACACTTGACCTCTTTTATCAATAGCTCCACCAAATAAAACAATCTATTTGCTCTCCGTACCATTTATTACCACCTGTTACAACTTACTGTACTTACTTTATTTTCCAGAACTAGTTTAAATTAGGCACTAGCGATTTTAACTTCAAACTTTTAATTTTCTACATAAATTATATGCCATCAATACCCTTTTTTATTGTTCATTTTATTAAGTATCTCTTGCGATCACTCATCTATTTCAACAATGAGGACTATATGACTTTGCGGTATCAAAGATCCGGTGACGTAAGCTTAAAGCTGTTTTAAGAGGTTGCAGTAACAAGTAATTGACCTACTGGAACTTTGTAGCTGAGTGTCAGACTTGCCAAACGTACATGTAGTCGTACCACTTCCTTCAAAAATAAGACTTGGTAGGATTATGTCGATCCATAGTTTTTTCTACCTTGGAATGATTAAAGTTGTCGAATTGTAGAAAACATAAATTGCTATTGATTTAGTATTATTGAGTGACAAGGATTTCAAGTTCTTTGATTTTACATCCAATCCGACTGTCCTTTTCTCTCAGTAACAACAGTTTACGGCCTCTATGTCTAAAGGCAAGCAAATACTACTAATAAGATTTTTTCAAGTATTTTCTTTGATTGTCCAATACAACACAGTCGAATACAACACTGTCGAATACAACACTGTCGAAAACAACACTGTCGAATACAATACTGTCGAAAACAACACTGCAGTTTTTATATGTAGTCTAAATTTACAATCAATATTGTTTGCTTTTCCTTCTTTTGTTCTTCTTTGGGTCTTCGCAGATGCAGTGAAAATTGCACTATTAGAAAATTTTGTGTAGCATTTTGCTGACAGCTTTAATACAGAGAATATCAACAAACTTATTTATCACTCCTTCTCTCTATTCTGAAACGGTATGTAATTTTGCTCTTATCAATATTTCTTTCAGCTCTCAAAATTCTTCTTTGCTTTCAGTCAACAGAATTGTGACGCTTTCCTATTCTCTCTGCAAACCAATAGGATGTCTTACTATTTTCACTGCTGAATTTTTCAAGGCAGGTATGTTACTATCTTTAGACGTCGTCTGGTGGTTCGAGTAAAAGTTTAGTTCATTATCACTACATATTCGATACATAAGAATCAACCAACTTCCATCCTAATTTCGACCTGAACAGTATGTAATAACATTGATTTGGAGTTAGAAGTTATTAAAATGTTAACAATTTTTCCAAGCAAGCTGTTTTGATGTAAAGAAAAAATAATCCAATCCAATTTTTCATTTCTTCGGTACATTTGATGCTTTTATTAATGCTGTACCTACATGTGCCTACATCAAAGCCTACATTTAAGCTATGACAATGGAACTACTCATTGCTAAAACACGAGTTAGACAGGATTTTCAGAAGAACAGAAACAATGTTTGGATGAGGAGAATTTGGAAGGCATCCAATAAATCTTCGAATGCATTGTCGAAACAGAAAATAGGAGGGATAAATCCTTTCTTTTCTTGTAATAACATTGATTTGGAGTTAGAAGTTATTAAAATGTTAACAATTTTTCCAAGCAAGCTGTTTTGATGTAAAGAAAAAATAATCCAATCCAATTTTTCATTTCTTCGGTACATTTGATGCTTTTATTAATGCTGTACCTACATGTGCCTACATCAAAGCCTACATTTAAGCTATGACAATGGAACTACTCATTGCTAAAACACGAGTTAGACAGGATTTTCAGAAGAACAGAAACAATGTTTGGATGAGGAGAATTTGGAAGGCATCCAATAAATCTTCGAATGCATTGTCGAAGGAAGGAAAAGCTTTAGGAAATTACAGCCCCCAAATTCTTTGCTGTCAAGATATGGTTTATGTTTGAAGTATTGTAGGTTGAAGGAAGGAAAAAGAAAGTCACTAGATCTTAACTTCCAAAGGTCGTTCGGATGCCAAAAGGATAGCATTTTAATTCTGATTCAGATTGTTCATATGAAAATTTTTGATAAAGTGTAGGGTATCGCCTGTCGGAATATTCACAGATCGTACATCGAATTAGGTCATTGCTTCCTCAATCACCGAAAATTGGGTTTGTAAGGACTAAAAGGGCTCTCTGGAATTTTCTAAGTTCATACAGACTTAGCTTATTTCTAATGGGCGGTTGGAATAGCTTTTCTAAATACCTGTTAACGAAGTTTTAATATATATATATATATATATATATATATATATGTATATATGCATACATAGATAACTTGTTATCGCAGGTTATATCTGAATCTACTGATAATGATGAAAATGTACAATAATAAAAGACCTGAAACTTCTTCGAAACACAATTATTAGATTTAAAAGTTCTATAGATAGTCAATATGTAACGATGTTATCATTGAAACCTTTCAAGTTCTCCTCCATCTTTGCAACAATGCCAATTGCAGTCGACACGTTAAATCTTTTTATCTAGAGTGTTTCTATCAATTTCTCAGTTCACATCAAATAGTATCTTACCCGAGTCCTACTCTTGGGTTTTGAAAAATGGCCGGGAAAATGATCGCAGGAAATCTCCATGATAACTTGCATGCGCATAATTTAGCGTCCTCTATTTTGATTAGCATGTAGTGATGTGATTCTGGTTGTCAACTATAACTGTAATTAATGTCAAAAAAGAGATAGCCATCAGTGAATTAGTGGCATTTTCTTTCCTATATCAAAATATTACTGTGACCAAGCGATCAAAGCGCTGAATAGAAATCTCGGCACTCTGTGTATATTTTTGAACGAATTTTACTAAGAAGGCTTCGCCTTCTTTGCTTATTTTTATTTAGTTTACCCACGTCTTTGTAACTATGCTATACAAACTAACTTCAGGAGATTAAATGTTCAGGGAGAATGTTACAAAGGTCTGATCAACTACCAAATAAGACTTAAATCATAAATATTTATCGTGTTAAAAACAATGTTATCAATATAGAAATTATCGTTTAAATTGAATTTAATTAAATACTAAAAATTGTTAAAAGTACTATTAATTGTTACATCAAATGACCACAGAAATCTGCTATCAAATTCAGTTCATTAGTAAAGGAATTAACACCTGCTGCATTTCTCCCTTGAATAATGTGGTAAAGAGTTTCTCTACAGTTTATAAGGGAAACTAATTACAAGTAATTACAGTTTAATGCACAATTAAAGTACCATAAAATATATTCTAATTTATCTACTACAGAAACTGAGAAGTTTTTTATTAATACTTGGTAGCATTTCCGCTAGTATGCTATATATATATATATTGTATGCTAGTGAAACATGGAAGACCACCAAGAGAATAGAAAGAAAACTGGACGCTTTCCACACACGAAACTTGAGAAGAATTCTTGGAATTACATGGAGGGACAGGGTCACCAATGAAGAAATTTATAGACGAACAGAGCAAGGGCAATTACACAAGAAAGTAGAAGAGAGACGATGGAGACTTGCAGGACATGTGCTCAGATTACCACCCAGCAGATACGCGAAGCAAGTAATGAAATGGAAACCTGTAGATGGAAGCAGAC
>RDPX01000410.1:0-54857 GCA_003991215.1 Morbakka virulenta
GTAGGGATGACTCCCTTAAGTGAAAAATATATTAGTGAAATGAGCAGATTAAGAACGTGGTGCCAAGAGCTCAGGTTGTATAGCATGCGAATCTGAAAGCTACAAACACTTGTTTGAATCCATTTCGGTAGACATATATTTCTTACGTAGCGATTATTCCAAATCATTTCGTGTCATTTACTTTTTACAAGTGGGTTGTTTTTTTTCAAATTCTAGTTACCCAGCAATAAACTAGTTGCTAAAGGAATTGGACGAACAAAGAAAAAGGCAAAAATGGAAGCAGCAAAGGAACTTCTACAAATAATATCATGCAATAATGAAGCTACAAGATCGTGTAATATGGCAACTAACATACCACAGAAGACTTTCTCCGTCCAGAAAAATAATGACCCAATAGAAAATAACAAGAGCTCTTTTAAACAGAGATTCCGAAATACAACTCCATTTCTAATACCAGCTTTTGGGGAAAATCATATGTCAAAAGCTGATGAAAAAGGTGTATTTACAGAAGAACCTATTTCTTTTTTTCTTGATTGGGCAAAGGCGCAGGGATTAACTGTCACTTATAAAGGTTTTGACAGCAAGGTGAACGATGTAGTTTCCTGACATCCTGTTCTAAAGGTGTTTAATTTTAAGTTTGATATTATGCTGCTTTTGTTTGTTTCATAGGTGAAAAAAAGCAAAAAAATGTTAACTGTTCGACAAGAAAAAATGTCGGTAAGTGTCCCACTCGAATTAGCGTTGCCCACCCACCCGCAAAGAAAGCCCTGCAACATATCACTTTATGTTAGCTATAATCCTTGACTATACGTCTGTAAATTCTATGTTATGGAAAGTATCAAGGTGTTTTCTTAACACGTGAGCAACCTAAATCTTCAACAAAAAGGAACAACTTGAAATTTCTTTAGGTCAGCATTGTCTTTGACTGTCAATGCAAAATGGGAGAACTTTTCCTTTCGTTTTTTGGCTTTCACGGTGATTTCTGTACCTCAGAGAACAAGGCTAACACCCCTTTTTGTCTTGAAAACTCTGAACTTTATGGACTCAGAGGAAGTCATAAATGTAAGATTTTTATCATGTCATGAGTCGTAAGCTTTTCCCGAGCTACGTTTCGTCAGATACTTTTCCCATCGTCAGGCTACTGAAATGACTAGATTAGACTTGTCTGTGCTTTTTGGTACTGCTGATAACTTTCGTTTCAGGCTCTCGATCCTCTTTTGGTGTCTTTCCCTGGTAGGGTATAATCTTTGTATATGAGTGTTATCCACTGATGAGATTAATTCCTGGAAGTGATCAGTGCTTAGTCTGCTTGAAAGAAAAATTTCAGCTTCCCGAATGTCTGCAGCAAGTCCCAGATGTTTCCTATGATTTTAATGAATTCTTTCTTGAAGAAATTGTCAGCTTGTCCGTTCAACTATACACCTTGATCTGTTTGTAACAACTGGGCAACGAAGACGTAAATCATCTGGAATATGTCGCCAAACTTTGTATGAAACTGCAAAAATCAAGGTAATATTTTCTTTATCGTTACATTTATTAAGGCAAATTTAAATAAGCCAAGTTAAAATTTGCTTAATTTTACCATGTGCTCTAATTTTGTGTAAGAGGCCAAGCGCAGATAAACGTTTTGAAAAAGAAAGGTGCTCACAAGGTTTATATAACCACAGCCAGTACAAATTTTGTTTTTAACTTTCTTCTTTTCCAGTTAATCCAAAAACAATTTAAAAATAAAATATTCTAGGTAATAACGCTTTTTTTACATTGAGTATCATAAACTAAAAATAAATATTGTGCATCTACAAAAACAGCAAATAGCTTCCTTTCAAATGAACCTCTCGTTTCTTCGCACGATCGTCACCTTTTCCATGTCTGTATGCTCATAGAAATCTACAGTGTTTTTACCATATTGTTTTATCTTATTACAAAAATATTGGGGCAACATTCGTTAATTCGAATTCTTACGGAATTGTTTTAAAGTTAAAAAAAGGACCCATTATTTGAGGGTGCAGGAAAACACTAATGTAGCATGTCAAGCAATTAATATTTGCAAATAATGATATTTGTATTTTGTACACTTTTTTTGTAAATTTGAATTATTGGGCTAACTATAAATGAACGAACCTTACAAAAAGTTATCCCGGAAAATTTAGATAAATAAAAAGTTGTACGAATCAGCGAGTCTTTGAATCGAATTAACAGATGTTAGCTAAGCTTGTTTCGACTTTCCCACCTAAATGCATGTATACTTAATAGTAAAGTGTGACAATATTCAATAATATTTAAAGCAACTTCACGGTGTATTTTGGCAATACATTTGTATAGATACACATGTACAGTGCAGGATCCCCTGATGATACAAAGCTGCTATTATTAATTTTTATTTATTTACTATTTTTGCTTGCTACTTTCAGTCGCTCATTTTCTATCTTGACTTTCCTGATATTCTTGACTTAACATCCAATTTTTAATATGTGTATAAAATGGTAACTTATATCCTGCAGCCTTCACTCTGAAGAAAATGAAAATGGGCAAACTGAGAGGAAAAGAGGAAATCGAAGACCAAGAAGGAGATGGGAACATGATATCGAAGAGATATAGGTTTTGGTATTATTATTATTATTATTATTATAGTTATTATTGTTATTATTATTACTATTACTATTATTATTATGTGGTAATGCATTTTTGTGAAAATTAATTTTAAAAGAGTGCTGTTATCATTCCATCAACCGAAATTCTATTGTTTGTGGTGAAAGGAAAACCAGGACGACTTACTTATATGTGGATTTCTGTTGTGCCAATTCTTTAATACTTTTACATTGCATATTGTAAATTCCTTTGTTGTGGATGTGTAATCACATGTTCTCAATAATTACATCAGCTGATATTGCATATTTCACCATGGTTGTGATTGTTTTGAATGGCAGTCAATGGTGAAGAACCGTCGTCGACTAGGGACACCACGTCCCAGAAGGTCACGTAAACGGTCGCACTTCACGAAAAGCAAACAACAAGACAAATATAGCAAAAAGAATTGGTGCCGTTTCTCAGAAACTCAAGGGAAAATGTGACCGTAAGAGGACTACTACTCCACGCAATGACACATATCTAATCCAGCAATGTATAAAAGAGTCAAGAAAGAAACAAATGTGGATTTAAATGTTAAAGCAACAAAGATCAGTTTTATCACCACATCATTAATAACAGAAGTAGCAATAGTAACAGTAATGGCAATATTTGCAATAGTAGTGATAATATTTTTGCTTGGTTGCAAGAAGACCATTTGCATTGGTCACGGTCGGTTTTTTAGTCTCTTTCTTCACCTTGGAATCCTCATCCTATTTTATTTCAGAAAGAAAGGTCAATTATTCATGTTGCATTAGGAGAAAAAAATCCAAAACCTTGTACAAGAAATAAAGATACAGTCAAAACAAGCATGTATCTCACACGTTGTTATGTTAAACAACGAGTTTAATGTAACTAGTAAAAGCATTTAAATGGATAAAACCATTCCTAAGTGCTAGATGTAAGAGCTTTATCAAGTCATGAGTCGTAAGCTTTTTCCAAGCTACGTTTCGAGAGATACTTCTCCCTTCAATGGGAGAAGTATCTCTCGAAACGTAGCTCGGAAAAAGTTTACGACTCATGACATGATAAAGGTCTTACATCTATGGCTTCCTCTCAGTCCATAAAGTTCAGAATTTTCAAGATTCCTAAGTGATTTTTAAATGAACACACATAAAGAATTTTTTCATGTAATGTAATGCATTAGGAAACCGAGTGGTACATCTGGAATATGCTGCGTAAATATATTTTGATTTCGTCACACTTTACCAGGGAAACAACATTGAATGAAATGTAGAAATGTATTGCGAAATGAAACGTTTGTTTTATATTAGTCTTTACTCTAGAATATTTTCTATTGATTATACATGTCAGTTCACAGGGCCTCACGACTATTCGAATTAGCGCCACCCTTGAATACATGCCACAGCTGTTTGGTTAATGATGCTGTCAAAAACTGGCTCTAATTTTATATACTGCGTGTACACCAGCGCATACAGGCTACAACTTACTTGAAAATATCAGCAGAAATGTAAGAGTTTTTAACACTCTCTGAAATAAAAAGTTATAGATTGTTGTGGTTTTGGTTCCAATTCTACTCCCTATTGTTCATTGTCAGTGGCAAAGGACAAAAACATTGTGAGTATTTAGCTCTTGATTACAAGCACACACACACACACACACACACACACACACACACATGCACATTCACGCTTAAAGTTAATAAGTTAATAATTGACGTGCCAACTATTAAGTAATAATAGAAAATTTTGCTTATCATGGAGCCTCATTTATGTGTTACTGCCTTTAAACGAGACTATTGAGCAATTAACAACAAACCCATCTACATACAAGTACACTATTGTAATTATTAGGTTGTTGCCGAAGTTAAAAAGGGGAAAATAAATCAAAACATTTTATGGAATAAAAAGTAATTGATTCAAATACAGCTTTTAGTTTCTATTACGTCAAAGTAATAATCAGTTATCGGATAGATGACATAAGTTACATTTCCTACACTGGGCTGCTAAAAAAAATTAAAAAGAACGTGATAAATTGTATAAGAAATTTACGAAATCTTTATTTTAGATTCTTTGTGTTACATACAAAGAATACAAAGTATTTCTGTCAGTAGACGTGTGTTTTCATTAAGTACCGCTAAGTAATAAAAAAAAATAAAAATAAAATATTTTGTTGCATTTTTTGCTTCAGAAAACTAAGTATATATTTTATCAATAAAA
This sequence comes from Morbakka virulenta, assembly GCA_003991215.1. Lineage (NCBI taxonomy): Eukaryota > Metazoa > Cnidaria > Cubozoa > Carybdeida > Carukiidae > Morbakka > Morbakka virulenta. Next base: position 4,806 of record RDPX01000410.1, read on the forward strand.
ACCGCGTTAAAATGGCCAACATGTAAATAGAAAATGCTGTGGCGCTAATTCTTGTGATCAGGGTAATCTCTTTCATTCTTTTTGTTTATGGTTTACATAGTGTAAAATCTAGACCCTTTTCATTTCTGTCCTTCCTTTCTCAACTTAATTAAATTGTAATAATGTAGGATCTTCCTCCTGTGATGTTTGTTAAGGTCCCTGACTGCCACCTTTTCACATTTTTTCTATGCTTACTTTCAGTGTTAAAGTTAGTTGTTAAAATGTACATGTATGTTTTATACGAAAATTTAATTTATTTTTTCAAAAAAAGAAGAAAATGGTAAAATACTTTTTCAACCATATACATATATATTTGTGTGTATGTATTTATATTTGTATATATTTACATAAATAGGGGTCGAAATAATTACTTTATGAGCATTTGATCAAATGCTATAAAATCTCGTGGGATTAAATCATTGCTGAGAATTTAATAGCCATCACCTGGGATCAAAACGATTTTAACAAAGATAGGCAAACGACATTGGGGACAGTGGGTTATAATCGAATTCAGGCAAAAAAGAAATCATTGAAACTAGCAAATAGGACCTAAAGATAAATAATGTGGATAAAAATGGTAAAAAATTACAACAGATGAATGAGTGGAGGCGGAAGTTTCATAAGACAAAGCATGACTACAGTAAAAGCAAAGTGGAGAAATCTGCCTGGAGCAGGATGTGGGAGGGAGGAGAATGCTATTGAAAATGAAAATCAAGACATGAAATTGTATGAATGAATGGACCGCCAATTTTTTACGGCAGTAAAATATGGCTGAAAAAATGGAGTAAATAGACATGTTAGAAAGTGTTGAGATAAAATTGCTGAGACGTTCAAAATCAACTTCCGAGAAATTTGAAAATAACGCACACAGAGGAGGTCTAAAAAATCAGCCGTACCTTATACATTTCTTTAGGAGAAACAGTGTCAGTTTTCTTCCTGCTACATACCATTGGTAATCATGTAAAAATTATCGTCAATACGGTGGCTTAAGGAAAGGAAAGGTGAATTGGAAGAGACAAATATTTTTGGAAGCAACAAAAAGAGATTATGCAAGAAATTTTCTTCATTTCCAACCTGAGGAGAGATGGATCTTTTCAAATTAAAGAATATGTCAAATGGGGAGTGAAAGTTTGGTTGGCCTTTGTTCTTTGCCCTATGTTTTTTGTCCTATATCCTTTGTCCGAACATTATTTCGACCCCTGCATAAACTGTAATATCAAGTCAAATATTGAGTTCTTATTGTACTCACTGCCTCTGATTAAAAAATGGCTACTTTATGTCTCCAAAATTAACTTATCTATTTTAACAACATTTCTTTTCTTTATTTAAATATTCATTATCAAAATAACTTTACTTTTTACAGGAATTTAAAAGAAGAGCATTCGTAAAACTGGGGAATAAAACCAAAGTTGTCCATCTAGGCTTATCTCTTTTCACTGCACTTTTTTTAAAAATTCTTTACACAAAGTCAATTAATACTACTTTTTTAATTTTTAAAGCCAAGTATGCAGGAAAAAAGATCTAGCAAAGGAATACTAAGTCTGGCTTTAAAAGACGATTTTAGATGGAACTTTAACACTAAGATTATTCGTACGTATTCCTACAAAATTTTGGCTTCCATTGTAGCCACCCAAATATTTTCTTGGAAACCTACTCTTCCTAGGAGAGGTTACATCTATTCCAACTCTTACTTATCTAATATATCCAAAAAAGATTCCTTTAATGAGATTAGTGTATAAGTATAAAAGTAGCTTTCTGTTAAGTAACCTATGCAAGTTTACTAAGTAGTAGCCTTAAGGAGCAAAAACACTTTATCTCCTATACTGTCCTTGAACCATTGATTTTAAAGCTAATGGACAAAGTTTGAAGCTTTATTAATCACATGATTTGGTGAAATTAAATAGTGGTAGTGTTAAACTTTTAGGTTCTACATTATTGACGTCTACTATCATTATCATAATTACAGCTGAATTCGACGTCTAATTTTCTTGGAAGGCTACCTTTTTCTATATTATAATCAGTGCTCGTGTTACTGTTTTACTTATTGCTCCCCTTATTATCAAAGTACCGATCCCCTCTTCAACTTCGTTCCTGTTCATAACACAGAGAAACCTATTTAACAGATTACCAGTTAGTTGCTTTTATCTGTCAAAATACCTACACTTCCTTGACTCCGAAAAAACGATTCTAATATTGACCATATTTAGTAGCCACCCGCTGTGTGTATGTAACCAACGGATATTAAATGTCATCCTTACAACAGCTATAAACCATGCTTATAATCATCACACGAATTGGCATTGCCTTGCATTTTTCTTAGCTTGAAGCTAAGAACATATATTATATTTAAAAAGTGAATAAAGAACAGAGTCAAGTTGATTTTTTCCCTTTGGTTTGCATACGTTCCTGTGAAAAAAGACCAACTATAAAAAAATGCCTCTTTCATAAACTACCATTGATTGCCTTTATCCGCAGGGGGGTTTATTGCTGTGGTTACATTAAATGATACTTAGACAAAGATCTAGTGATTTACATCATGCTTTAGAAATCTATAACATTTGGTCATAGTGTACTATAGTTAGTCACAAGCTGTTTTCATCCGTGCCATTAAAATACGTTCTCTTGCTGTCAAATAGCTGTCATTTGCAATCCCCGTTGTTTCCACTTTGATAAAACTGAAGCTTCTGCTAGGCTAATAGAAGGTTGTAATTTGCTTATCCAAGTTGTCGTTATTAAACAAATCTTGAAAAGCTTAACAAATGTTCTGGGATCAGATGTAAAGTTGACATTACGTATTCGAATTAAACCTTGAGTTGACATCTTATTCAGATTGGACTTCTTTCCAGTACTTCTGAAATCAGAGCAAGTGATGCTGTGAAATTACCAAAATAAGGAAGATTTTATTCCACATTCTGAAATTGTAATAAGAATAATTATAAAGAGAAGTCTACAAGTCATGTAATCCTTTCCTATAGTTACTCTTTGGTGATGCGATTTTAGTATGTGCCTGCCTTTTATGTTTGTTTGAGTTTGTGATATGGTAAATTCGTCTTCTGGTCGTGATGGTTTATATAATAAAGAAGAAGTGAAAAAGGTGTGCTAGGTTTAAACAGAAAATTACGGGTCTTGATATCTAGCATTTGGCCACCCCAGACGTACATTGAATTGTAAGATAACTCTTACAAATGTATTCATCATTTACGAAGTTCTCGCAAAATACTTCCTTTAGTAGCAGGTTGTTCTCTGACAATATTTTCTCACATGTCAATAAAGCAAAAGAAGTATCTATAAAAAGATGTTTGTCCTATTGTAAGTGTTTGTGGATAACTGTGAATAATAAGATTCTAAGCATGGTTGAGTTATTTTTCTCAAAAACCTTAGATTCAGTGACCTGTGTATTGATATAGCTAAGAGGCTACCATGCAGACGTAAATCACACTCTAAAGAATAAGAGGATGTTACTCTTGAAAGCCTGCCATATATGTGTCATTAAACTACCAATATGGTAGACTGTCCATTTTGAAATAAAATAATGTCAGTTATTTTGTTTTTAGCGGGGCTGTCTATGTCTAATATCCATTTTATTTGTGAATATCACTTTTAGCTTGGTTAAAGAACATTATACAGATTATTTTATAAAATTAGTTTTTCTGTATCCAAACATTTCAAAATCGTGCTTATATACGTCATAGAGCTTTGCTTTAGTGTCCGCATCTACTTTGGAGAAAAATATATTACTTAACACTTGTGTAGGAATACTATATTTCGATGTTAAGTTCTTTGGAAATTTGACTTTTCTGTCCAAGTCTAAGACCCGAAGTAGATACTCAGCGTCTTCGATCAACGTTTCAAATTTTCCTACAAAGTCATAATATATTAAACACGGATAACAAAGTCTGTCAAACCTTTCCCAATGTTCGTTAAAGAAATTTGGATTGTCCTGTGGGGAGTTAATAATGTAATCGACAAACTCATGAAATTTCACCCCTTCTCCTTTTATCATTTCTGCTCTTGATATGCCTTTCCGATGATGCTTCAAAATATAACTGCCGAATATCTCTTTAAACTTGGTAAGATCGTAGGAAGCAATAAACTTGTTTCGAAATGTAGAAGCAAGTCTTTCGAATGGATTTCGAACAAAAAGAAACTTGTAGTATGTTGATAAACGAAAAGTTATTTCGTCAGGTGGGTAATCACTGAGTTTACGAAAGAGCCCGTAACTGCGGTTGTGAACATCTGCAGATGAGATATCATACAAGTTCTCTGCATACCCTGTTAAAGTTAAAAAGATTCTTTTCCAATTAGAACAAGCCACTTTTGGAATGGCACAATACAGAAGTTGATGTTTGTCATCAACTATGATATTTTGAAATGCTTCGGGTCGTAGAACAACTGTCATGTTGGTCCCCTGTGGAAAAATTCCCTGTCTGTCTCGTTTGTGGCAATAACGGGTCAATGTCTGCTTCCTTATTCTTTGTATGTTAGCATTTTCGATATCTGACTGGGTCGTCAAAGGTATATCGTCCTAAGTATAATAAAAAATTAATGTGCAAAGAAAAAGAATAGTTAGACCAAAAATAACATTTTACCTTTAATTGTACTCACCTGGCAAGTCCCTCATCTTTCCACCAGATTTGGGATCCAGTAAACCATGGATTTTCTTAAAAACTTGCTTTGTAAAGGATATTATATCAATTATACTTGTAGCACATTTTGTAATAATTGTTGCACAGCAACTAGTTAAATAAATATGGTACACAATATAAACAATTTAGTGAGCAACAGGAATGGGCACAAACCTAATAAAAATCCAGTAAAACATCACTATCATAAAGGCTTTGGTATAGTTGATGGAAATACTTCCAATGAAAAATTATCGCCCTTCTTTGATTCCATCAGTGATAATTAGCTTTTTTTCTTAATAACTTCATAAAATATTTGTGCTATACTTTGACCTACAATTTTGAATGATTTTTGTGGTAGGAAAAAATGAGCCTTATAGTTTTTTTCTTTGAGCAGTTCTCTAAATATGCTTTTGAGGGGAGAGAGGCAAACGGAGCTTTACAAAAACTGCAAGGCCACAATACACTTTGCTTTGTCTAACGGCAACAATACGTTAATGCCAGCATAACCAGGCCTTTTCCAGAACTAGAGTGGCAAGTTAAATCTATCTATATGTCTATCTATATATATATGTATATATAGGGTGATATATATATCATCCTATCTATCTATCTATCTATCTATCTACCAGTATCGAATTAATTATTAGCTATCGACAGTGCTCAATAACATAAGAATATTAGAGCTATCATATGGCGAACAACAAAAAAATCAACAAAACTTAGTTTAGAACTGTCAGTTTCATGTTTTCACAATCGCAAGAAGAACTATGAATGTCCTTTAGACGGTGACTGTAGAGAAAAATCAGTCATATAGAAATGTGAAGATACTGCGCCAGAAGTCCAGAAGAATGTTTATATTGGGTTGACAGAAAAAGATTTCAAGACAAGGTATAACGGACAAAATTACTTTGATACTGGTATCTATTTATCTATCCATCCATCTGTCTGTTGGTCTATCTCTCTGTCTTTTTTTATATTACATTACGTGCCTGTTATTCTCCAAATACCATACGATACTTATGTACCTAATAATTTCATGATACTTAAGAAAAAAAAAAGGTAAATAATACAGAGCGAATTGACAGTCTGAAATTTACCATGGAGTCAAATAAGAAGTAAAACAAAGTAAATTTAATTTTGTAGTAAAGCGTTTGTGTGGTGCAGCATCTTTAGCAGAAGTACATTATCGGACATCTTAATAAAACAGCAATAAATAAAACCACAATTAACTGGTTCGAATACTGAGGGAATAGCCTGATGTTCCTTTTACTAGGAATGACAGTAGCTGATTGCTTGTGCTACTTATACATCAAGTTAAGAAGAAGAATTGTTGGTGGTCCTCGTATGTTATACCAAAACAAAAATGTTTACTTCGTGAAACCTTTTTTTGCTCATTTAAGTTAGGGTGCATAGTACCTAATTAAATGACCAATGATGTCACAAACCTAACCCTTTTATAATTAAGTATTACTCTAATATGACACAAAGGAAAATATATCAGTCTTCTCAAAGTGTCATAGCACTGAAAAACGATATGGAAGATTTAAGCACACCAGGCTAACAAAAACCTTTTGAAAAATAGATATTTTTAAGAAATCAGTTATTAAGACAAGCGTATTTTTGTGTATTGTACCTCTTAGTATTTTTTATAACAGCTTTCAGGTATGTTTCTAGAATTCAATAACAGCAAAATATAGAGATCACTTGAATGTTAAGCATTCTTTTGATGTGTTTCTATCAATTTCACCAAAGCCTTTGACTAATGAAACCACATCCAACTGTCGTAGTATAGCGAAAACATGGTTTTTACATCGACAGCTTGTAAAAAGATAAAGAATTGGTAGTAAAAACACCTTCAGCTACGATTTAATTGTTTGCAATTAAAAGATATGTAAGGTAGGGCTGGATTATGTTTTTACCTTAAAACGTATAATTTGAAGACATCATGAAAGAATAGGTGAGATATTACAGTAATAACCACAAGAAAATTATAATTTGGGGGTTCTGATACTTCTTGCTTTGATGAAAGAGTAGTCAATACATATGTTGCATCGTGTAAAAAAAGGAAGTCTATGGTAGAGGTTATTGTTCAGTGGTATTAACAGAAAGATTATGGTAATCAATAAGAAGCGAAAACACCTTGGAGTCATTGTGCCAAATGAGAAAAGCAGAACAAGTAAAAGAATTTTTAGATTTGAGCTTGTCATTTAACAACAAGGATTTCCTGTGGAAATTGGGCACAGACCATGGTCAGTAATGTTGTACAGACATTTGCTAAAATCTGCAACTGCAGAGAAATCAGTTCCAATGCAAAAACTCTAACACTTTTTTTTAATGGCTAAGAACCATACAAGGCATAATGCCCCTAGGTGTAAAGAACTGTAAAGATATGTCAGAAGAAAATGAAAAAGAACTAGGTTAACCCAAGAAATAAGAGTTAATCTTAGACTTAAAGCACTTAAATCATATGATGTAGATTCTAAAGAGTTCCACAACCTTTCATTTTGAGAAAAATAACTGCAATCAGAGAAAGATTTATTACCAAGCGGGACAACAGCTGCATAAGGATGAAGACGTACAGAGGAATAAGTCTCACGTGATAAAACAAACTGAGCTAGTACCAACAAGGAAAGCTACTCAAAACGTTTTCCATGATAATCACTTTAGAAAAGACTAAGGCAAACAGCATTCCGTCGACGAGACAAAGGTTAGCAGCAAGATTTGGACCCATCAAGTAACAAACACGTCTCTGAACTCAATCAAAAACATAAAGATGAGATGAAGGGGTACCTGTTCAGATATGGTAATATTACTCCATATAAGGGCAATTGGTAGATATATAGAGATAGCAGAAGGGCTCAGAAATAAAGTTAATCTCCAGCACGATACAAAGAAACAAACCTTTTAAAAGCAGAGTTGCTAGTAGATTGATTATAAGAACCCCAAGGAAGATCTGGAGAAAATGACAAACCAAGTATCATCATTGATGGACATTCCTTAAGAGGAGAGGCAATCTCATCAGGGTTAATATTGGAATTCTATTACATTAATGTTGAATGGGAGATAAGAGCTCACCTTTTTATTCAATGACACCAGTTTTGCGTTTTAGTCCCATGAAAAGAAACCAGCAATTTTCCCCCCATTCTCTGACATCCTAAAAGTCAGATTCTACATCTTCCGCAAGTTTGATTTTTTCTTGTTGAGTTGCCTGGTGGTCAATACCAGAGTACAGGGCAGTGTCATCAGCACAGATGTTGGTAATCTGAAGCAAATTACCAGAAACATCCTGGTAATTTGCTTCAGAAATTTTTCAAGAAATCATTCTTGGTATATTTTGTGAGTAAAGTTGGGAAAATTTAAATAAAAAGAGCTATTAAGACCGCAAACTTTGGGGTCAGTTTCTTCTTGCCTTACTTTCTACTTTGAATTCAGTTGTGTTTCCTCCATTTATTTGTCCCTTCCAGGCTTTATCCAGTACCCACCATCAACAGGTAGGACCTCCTGAGGCTATAGACTGGCTACAGCCTTGTTTCTCTAACATTTCATTAATTTTCTTACGACTCAAAATTGAAATGAAAATTAAATTTACAGACTTTCTTCGTGTACGTCCAGAAAGAAATTGGGAAGTCAAGACAGCTTTTTTGGAGTGATAAAGTTAGTTTAGTTTGTTGCTCAGAACACTTACACAACTGAAAAATGAATAGCAAATTTATCTTTTCCACAATTTTTTTAAATGTCAAGATACTTATTTAGATTAGATTTATTGTTTCCAAGGCAGAAACTATTACTAATTACTAATTTTTTTCGACTTTTAGAACAACTGTTAACCATTGTTAAGCCAGATCTTGATTTGTATTCCTTTTCTTCAGACAATTTCCTAATGTATAGGTAAGTATAATATTGAAATAAATATGAATTCCAAGTATACATGCTGTATAGGGTGTGTAGGCTTTGTAATTTTATATATACTTTTTTTGTAATCTTTATGTAAATACATAATCAAATGTTTTTATTCTTGTATATTTTATAGTTTGTTTGTGTTTTAATTTTTTTTGTCGGGACTCACATTGATAACAGCATATTATTTGGTAAAGTGATCATCCTGTACAAATATTGGTTATAAATAAATAAATAAATAAATAAATAAATAAATAAATAAATGAATGAGTAGCCTACTAGGTAAGATGTCATTTGTAGGTGATAGATAAAAGCTAATGTTGGAAAAGAAGGAAGAAAAGGATGGAAAGAGTTAACAGAGTCCCAGAGTGGGTTCAGTAGAGAGCTACAGTGAGAGATGGACAGGCAAAAAAAATCAACATACTGAGATCATAAGCAAAGCATTCGAGATTATAGAATAATAACGAGCATTTAGACAAGAGGGGTTGGGGTAAGGAAAACGTTTTCCCTTCTGTAGAAAATGCTAATTTTATAGAGCATAAGCTGAAGTTACTACTTCAAGGCCAAGAAATCATTCTTGGTATTTTTTGTGAGTAAAATTGGGAAAATTAAATAAAAAGAGCTATTAAGACCGCAAACTTTGGGGTCAGTTCCTTCTTGCCTTACTTTCTACTTTGAGTTCAATTGTGTTTCCTCCATTTATTTGTCCCTTCCAGGCTTTATCCAGTACCCACCATCAACAGGTAGAACCTCCTGAGGGTATAGACTGGCTACAGCCTTGTTCCTCTTACATTTTACTCTCCAATTCCCCTTTCTTTACTTTCAACTTCGCTGAGCAAAGTAGCTTAGCTATATCAACCATGCCTGTCATATTTTACAATATTACGAATACTTGTAGTTCTTCATTCTCTTCTTTCATAGCCATTGTTATGTGTTTTAATAGTTATCTCACCACCAGCTCAATAACATGAAAGAGCTTTATTTTGATGATATTCAACAGATATCAAATATTTTTTCTTGCAGTGAAGTAATGATAATAGTAATGATAATAGTAACAACAATTGCTACACCAGTTATTATGAACGACAATGGAAATAATTGGAAAACATAGTTGTGGTTTGGTTAGACTTAAATATACCTATGCTACCTCTATATGGCAGAGTAGCAAACAGCATCAATAAGAGAGATCTGTGGAAGGTATCAGTGGTCATTGTCCTTTATGAGCAGGGTGCAAAAAGATATATTTTATTTACCTGGAGGTAAAAAGAAGAAGATTTATCGTTATGAATAGATTAAGTCAAAAAATATCGCTAAGATTCTAATTTTCAGAAATTGTTGTACCACAGTTTACAACATTTATTTCGATAAGATTTATAGCTAAACTAGCAAAATAGCTGAACGAGGCACCATTAATATATTCTCACAAAATTTGACAGTAAGATTTGTAAAACAAATTCACTCATTCCTATTCTTTGATTTTGTAGATAGATCAATCAACGTGCTAGCTGTACTAAACGAAGCAAATTATATATGAATTAAGCTGAAATATAACAAAAGCCAGAGAAAATATTAGAAGAGTCTACATTGTTAACATACCTTTGTTGAAAACAGTAATTGATTTGAGAAGGAAATAACAACAAATAAATACAGTATTGTGACTTACGAGTTCCTGAGATAATAAAATTTGCAGAGAGAGACAACAAGAGCAAAAATACTGAAATATTATTAGTAGAGTATGTCTGAAGCCCAGGATCATGAAGCTGAAGGCTGAGCATTCAAGAATGATGTTGACAAAACAAAGATCGAAGTCATTTTTTTCACTGTCATTCAATGGTATGGACACATGTTTCTTGGGAAAGTCAGTCTCAAATGAATTTTCCAATATTGTTTTAAATTCACTTGAAAACAGAAAAATCCCTTCCAATGGTAACACGTAGTTTTTTAATACTGCCTATTGGAAGTACGCCTTTATAAGAAAATCACCACCATTTAAGACTTACATCCATAGAAAGTTCCGTAATTCTTTTTTGTTGGACCCATATTAGCTTGTAAACAGAGTTCTTACGCTGTCAGGACAAGAAAGGTTAGGCAAACTTTGAATTTTAACTGAAGACTAATGTAATAAATTTTACGATTTGCACAATAAACCAATATGATGTGAGGCTATTGTGTCACGGTATAACCACTGACGGCGTCAAAATTAATGTGTATTTTGAGTAAAAGCACCTTAACTGTTGCTACCAAACAACTTTCTCAAAGCAAAACCTATGTTTTGTAGCTTGAAATACTTCTTTTATGTAAAGTCTTTTTTTTATCTTTTCGAATTTACAGCTAGTTGATTCATTAAAACGCGGTTGCAAATGTTATTTGTAACATACACTTCACTTTTTTCTTTTATATACAAACCATAAAACAAAATAACGAATAGCCAAACTGTCAGTAGCTTTTATTTGTTAGAGCCAAAGAGTATTTTAGTTTTACTTGTTCCAGTAATACTGAATGAACAAATTAAGTTTTCGGAGAGCGGTTTTATTGTTTTGAAGGAAAGAGAAATTGATTCACCGCATGGTGACAACGAGGGAAGAACTTTCTTGAGAAGTTTATTTGCAAAAATTAATCAATCTTTTGACTAATGTATTGAAAAGCGCTTATAACAACCCCTTGCCAAGGACACCATAAACAGGTACCATGCAAAAAATAACTGAAATGCATTAATAACATCGAATGCATATTGCTATCAACGAATCCTACTCTTTCCTTACACTTCCCAATGTATAGAAGTTTTAGTGCTGGAAAAGATTTGGGGTCACATTGTACCAATCTATTAATTTACAGAGATTCTGAAATAACTAAAATGATATGGTAACAAAGTACCATCAAACAACACCTGGAAAATGATGTTCAAGGGGTAAATTGATGTTAGAAGGTGTAGGAAAAGGGGAAGACAAAACTAGTTAATCAATATACTAATTTGGACGTAGGTGAGCATGAAGTGGTTGTTAGAAGCAACAAGAGACTGCAGAGGTCGGGTACTGCTGTTGGAGAAATAACTGTGTTCGACTAATGACTTCACCGGAGAGCCAAAGTGATCCACACTGTAGGAATTTAGTGTAGTCTAATTGATCCTACTCATTGCTGCATTGAATAAGAGGACGTTCTCCTGAAAATGGGAACAAATATTCAACAGCATATTGGAATTGGGGAGACCAGAAAAATAAAATTGAGGCCAGGTAATGTCTGTTATAATTTCCTGAAAGGTCAAATCAATTCATCTGCCATGTGATCTACTCACAGGTACATAATGAATTCCAACAGACGTAAGTGCTAGGCGATTGTATAGAACTGTAGGGAAAAACAAAACAAAATGTCAGAGAAAAGAGATCATGAAACTATAAAACAAATACCCACAGAATTCTATTAAAAATTTTCTAAAAAAACTAGTGATCTGAAGAGAGAGGATATATTCAAGATTACAGATCTCTCGTGCAGTACCATGCTAGCATCTTAGGCTCAGTAAAATTCACAAAGATCTGAAGAGTTTTATGTATGAAATTATGATTTACTGATCAGAGTTTTACCAATAACTCCACAGTTGTAGAGAAACTAAAACATTAGGAGCCTGAGGAAAACGACTAAATAAGATATAAACACACAAAATCCTGAAAGTATTCTGTAAAACACTGACCCAAATAGATTTCTTTTATCCCCTGTGTATATTAATGTCTTAATAAAAAGTTCCCAAACACATTTTCAAATATTCCTCTTTTGCAACACAGGGCTTTCATAATGTTTCTTACAATTTTGTATATTTCTCCCATGTTTTAAAGACCACTATTCCACAGGCGTGGATACAATTTAATTCAACTCCAAAGTGTAGCCTCAAGTTAACGGCGTGAATTTTTGTTGTTTAATTTTTAACGGAAAATTTGTTACTCAAATAGTTTAAGGTGGCTTAAGTTCATGACAATAAATGTTTGTTGAAATTTTGTTTTTGTTTTCTGATAAAATTGGGTAAGAGGTGAAAAAGCATAGGACACTATCATAAACTTTGATCTTATATTCTTACGAAATTGTGTAGTAAATCTCACCTTTTTAAAAGTACTTTGATTGCATTAGATGTTAAGCTTAAGTATGGAAATTAATAAAGAGCTAAGTTAAATTGGTGGATGCCAATTTGAAAAAAGATAAACAAAACCATTTTTTATTCATCTTATTGAAAGGAATACCTTCCCTTACCAAACTGGTGTTACTAGTTAAAACTGTAACAAGAAATAACGAAACTTTGGTCGTGTGGTATTTTCTTATGATAAATTTAAGCACATTGGCTATTAAATAACACTATAAAGTTTGGTGAAATACTGATGACGGTTTAGTAGTGATTAAAAACCTCAAGCTATAGTGGCAACTATATTTTATTGATGATCAAGTATCGGGTCAACAATATCCAAAATACCTCCATCCAGGCTCCAAGTCTCAAATTTATCATTTCAACACGTATTCGTATTTGCGTGACACAGAAGCCAGATGAGCTGGACATTGGCTTCATTTTTAATAAATGGATCGCAAACTGAGATCAGTAAATCTATTTCACAGCATATACTGTTACTATGATGTAAAGAAATTAGATTTTTCTTGCATTTAGTTATATAAAATACGATACACCTTATTTATAAATGTTTTTAACATTTTAGAACTAAAAAGTTGGATTTTTTATTTTTTACTATCAATTAGTCTATTGTATTATCTTGAAAAAAATTAATAACTTGTTCAAAGGATGGAAACCATACAACGAGATAGGTTTAATTTGACGTTTTGTATCGAAACAGTCGAATAAACACAAAATCCTTTTGATGCATTTTCAATGATCTCTGATGTTTTTGGCAGTATTGGAGTTTTTTGGAAACTTACACTTTGACATATTTACTTAATGTTTATATGTGTGTGTTTGTGTGTGTTTCTGTGTGCATATGTGTGTTTCTGTGTCTTTTTGTGATATTCTTGGTTTTACTTTTACTTCTTGTTATAAAGTTCTTCACCTACTTTCCTCCTCCAAAGAAATTAAAGGACTGCATTTTCAGCTAGCAATTATGACACTTCTGCCATTTATGTGACCTTTACAATTGTAAAACGAATAGGTACAGAAGTTACATTTACATTTTGCTGGGAAAGAGTTCAACTAATCTTCCCTAAAGATTTCTGCACATTGTAGGAAATTGAACGAAGAATTCAACTGGAAGTAAAATTACATCTTTTAATAATTCACATGCCTTTCAGTTATTCAGAAACTTCTTGCTATTCACATAGATAATTATTCATGTTCAGCAACTACAGGGTAAAATCGTATAATCCAGCCCAATGATCACGTGTAGGTCATTTAAATGCCAAAATTTAGATTATTTGACGTTCCTAGGTTGTGTTACTAAAGCGTAGAAAGATAGTTAATTATATTCATATGGCTGCACTATTATAACGCCAAAGACTTAACCATTTAACAATGACAGTTTTGTTGGATTGCTTAACTCTGTTGTTTTGTTGCTCATCTTGTACAGTCCCTCCCTTGACTCTATTTATAAAAATGTTTACGTACTCGCTCACCTACTATTGTACCGTCAGACCAGACTGCTATGATTCTAAAGTTTTTTTTCTTTCCCCAACTCAAAGCAATATACTTATAAATACTGCGCACATCCTCCGGTCACTGAGTCATGACTCCTTAACTTTCCTTAAGCTAAATTATGAGTCGTATTTCCTTGAGGCACTATCTTCTGGAATAATGAAAGCAGCAAAAATGAGTTTTCTACTGTTAAAAACATTTGCCTGAATTTAACCGGCACATATTTTAAGTCGGACGTGCATTTAGTCACCAACAAAGACTGCAAGTTATTTTAACCCCTAAAATGCTGAGCAGGTCACTTAATACTCAAGTGGCTTTTAAACCAAAGGTTACAAAGAGAAATGCCATCTTGATAACTGATAGCATAATATTGCAGGTCTCTTGAAAAAGGGAGGGACAAATTTGTATGTTGGCACCATAAAATAAAAATTCAAACATTCCGGTTGATCTAAAATTTTAGACAGTAAGCAAAAAATTCTGCTGGTAATTACCCATTTGTTTCTCAGTTATGTGATATACTACTGAGTTTGTACAGATTTTCTGGGATAGAATTGAGAGAGGCAAGAAATCAATGAATTAAAAAGATTTAAAAACCCTCTGCGCTTCATATGCTTAGGGTGAAAGACTTAAAAAGGACCTAGATTAACCGAACATTTTTACCGACACATCCTTTTGATAAATAGGTTTTAGACCCAAGTTGTGTTCTTAAACAATTACTGAGGAAAATTGACATGTTAAAATACAAAAATATAAAGAAAATTGGAAAAATACTCAGTAACAAAGTTTTTATAAGCTTATTCAACGAAAAACGAAAAATAAGTTTGTTTATTTCCAGCTAACGTACCCTGAGGAGTTCATCAGGAAAGCTGAAGATATGGTCAGCTGTCAATTCGGGTTCACTCTGCGGACCTTTAATAGGAATAATAAAAAAGAATTTTCAAAAACTGCAGGCGAGTCAATTAACTGATTACTATGTTAGTTAATGATAAAGAGATAAAGCGATTCCACGCTCTAATCTGTATTAAATTTTTCGATACTGACATTCTCTGTAAACATCAATGGCTAATTCAGTGGTCCCATGCAAGTCATTATATCCTGCTTACATGTTTTACTGCTATTTTTCAGTAGGAGAAATATCAAGTAAATAAAAATGTAATAATAATCTGTATAATCATAAAAAGTTGGTGATCGTAATTGTCACAAATCAAAATATCTGTCAAAAAATGGGTAGAGCGTCTCCAGCTTTAAAGGCTGGAATTGAATTAAAATTCCAGAGCATCGTGGAAGAGTACTTGACTGAGTCATTTAGCATTGAAAATTTTATTCACTGATTACAGTCAGTTGTTTTACAATTTTCACACAGCTCATATCTTCCGTTTTAGAGACAGGCAACATACAAGATGCGAGTGATCAGTAAAGGGAAATGTACTATAAGTGATCGAGAACTGAGGTAATCAAGACGGAAGAACGAGAACAGGTCCTAAGAGCTACACAGAGTCGAGGCCAACTACAGTAAAATAAACGACGTCTAATTTCGTAACTTTTTTCTTCCAAACGAATGAAAACAGAATAGTGTAGCTGATGATGATGTCATGACAAACCGTGTTAACGAAAAATTACTGATACGTCTAAAGAATTCTGAACAGTCAAATTATACCAGTGACTTCCTTTTCATTTTGTTGTAAATTGTCAATTCTGAAATTTATTTCAATACATATATATGCTTACATCATTAAAAGATAAAGACAGTGCTAGTATCATACAGTCAAAAATACTACAAAGGCACAAAATAAGGAAGGATGAGCCTCTGTAGGTAAATTCATGAGCCGATCTATTTTTTCATATTATATATTGCATGGCTTTTTATGTCAGCATGGTTGCATCACTCCAACTATTGAATTATCTAGGTGTCTTTTCTTTTACACATTTCGTCATCTTAAATTATCTTTTTTCTTTATCTAACTGTTTCCAAGGGGTCATTTCAACGTAGGCAGTAACCGTTTTAAGCTATTGATAATATGACATATCAGATGTATATTTTAAGTCTCTGTTAATTCCATACTTGCTTTTTGAAGGAATGGTCTTGAAATTCGTATCCATCCTTGTCATTATTGGATGTTATAAAATATACACAAAAATGATATGGAATAGCTATCGAAAACAACAAGGGATCTGCAATAAAATTAACGTCATGTTTATCCTAGAGTCATTCTATCACTGAACAAGCAAAATGGATGTGAAGATCGAAAAGTCATTAAATGTGGAAAGAAGGTTTTATTTTGGTGTGCAATAGTAGTAGGGAAATGTGGTGCAACTTGAATTATCTTTTGAAACATCAGCAGTATTCGTAGACAATATTTGAAAACGACTACTGATTAAATTTCCAAAGTCACTGTCAAACATTAAAACAACAGAAATCTTTACTCATTTACCAAGCAAGTTAGAAATTATTTGAGTAGAATAGAAGTAATGAATCTTTCAAATAACAACCTGTCACCCAAACAAAAAGCACAACCTAAAAAGGTAGGAATAGAATAGTCGAGAAGGTAAAAGCAAAGACCTAGTAGGGTTGGTGATTGAGATGCTGATAGAATATTAAACCGCCAAAAGTTGCTTTTTTTCTAATCACTAACTGGAGGATTTCTCATGGCAACAGAAGATCAAACCCAATAACTTGGAGTTTTTAGCACGTGTACCAAAAAAAAGTCATTCATTGTATTGAGAAGGCAACAAAGGCTCTGAAACAACAGACCACCTAATGTAGGCCCTGAGAAATGTAGGCTCTAACTAATTATGATAATCCCCATGATCAAGTTTATCACTTCATTCACTAGACCATGTGCTGGGTGTTTGGTCTCCTAATAAAGAAAAAACTGTTCAGGGTTTCATTGCCAAAAGGTAGTTAACAATAAAACACAACAGCCTTAAAGGGCTTCAGAACATAAAGTAACAGCTCTAATCAGGTTAACAGACCTGGTATAGTCGTAAAAATTAAGGCAAAAGCTGCCTAATCACAGACAGAGCCTTTTTAAGACGATGCTAATTTCTCCATTAATGAGCTCATAGACGTGGGACACCTGATATCCTCCACACTGCCAACACTTAACATATCTCTTAAAATGATCCTAAGAAAACACAACTACATTCTTCATTTTTCTCCATCAGCTGATGCTAATTTATCACCAATTTCATTCATAAGTATTGGCACCTCTAGCCGTTTTGTTAGTTGGGGTCCCCGGTAAAGGTCTTAGAAAGATTGCAAACGAAAGCAGCAAAAACTCAACTTCTACATTAATAGTAATAATAGTAAACATTACCAACAGCAATGGGATTGCCATCCAAAAAGATGATACTTAAATATTTCAAATTTTGATGATTACAAAAGCTATGCCAATCAAAAACCTACGTCGTCAGTGATAGCAAATGAATCGCCTTTAGTTTTTCAAAAACATAAGAGAGGGAAAAGGAAAGACAATGGAACCAACAAAAGAGGTATTGGAAAGAAGAGCTGGAAGGAGAAAAAGGAAAAACCACAAGAAAGGAAGAAAAGGACAGAAAAAATCGAAAGGAAATAACATTAAGATCAGTTCTTATTAGACGCTTAAATATGAACAAGAAAGATCCATCGACAGGAATGGAACAACAGAATTACTGGGGAATGAATTTCTTAAACCTTTGACCGATCCCTTGATCCAGATAATACAAGAAAAAGAAGTGTTATAGAAACACAGTCTTATCATTATTATAATAATAATTATTATTATTATCGAGTGGTTACACACTATCTAGTGATGGATGGGTGAAAAACCCACATTCAGCTCCCAGCAACAAGCCAGGGAAGTTGAATGCAGACACATGTACTGTAGCCTACTGTAGAAAACCAAATAAACATAGCAAAATCACTTCAACCTTGCAAGTGGCACCTCACATCAAGTGAGGAAAGACACATTGCTCAAGCGGTTGTTCTTGTATGACAACAACTCATGACTACAGCACTCCCCACTCCTAACCTGATAGCTGACAATACATGTAAAGATATCTTAGTACTAGCACGACGTCTGGTATTGCAGCATTAAATTCAGACTGGATATTTGTCATTGCCCTGTTTGGTGACAAAAACAATAACAAATAGGCACAAAGAGCCATGTTGTTGTGTATGCCAAAGGGCATATTATTGTTATTATTATTATTATTATTATTATTATTATTATTACGAATATTCATTTACAGGATAGCCAATTCAAAAATGATATATACAGTATATACAAGTTCTGTTCTTCCATTGGGTTCTGTTTTCTTAATCCAGGAATATATCAAAGGAGGCTAGAAATGCCTTCGTACAATCATATATCCCAACCAATATCTCTAACCAAGAGTCTTGAGAAGAAGNAAGAAGAAGAAGAAGAAGGATAATTTTTACATTATTTCTAGTTCTGTTCTCCATGATATCACAGTAACTTAACAAAATTGGTTTAACAAAATTCACTTCAGTATATATTTTTTGGCAAATAAATCACATGAACACAAAACTAATTTGTACAACATTAATATTATCCCATCAACAGATGAACAAATATAATTGCAGAGTGCTCACTATTTACTAAAATAGAGCCAATTAAGTTAAAATTATATTTCAATATTTCTGATAAAAAAGTACAAAACTGTGAGTTTCTTGCTCACGCATTCATCAGATGTACATATAAAAAACCTGCTAAAAATATATGCACTTATATAAAGTTGAGAAAGTAATTAAAAGTCATTAAAATTCTCAATGGTCAGGTGGGAAGGATTTGTAGTTCTTTAAAAGGTGTTTGTTTACGTGTCGACATATAGAGATTAGTTCAGATCTTTTGTTTAATAGTTTCAATTTGGAAATTGTGAGAAATTCCACATAATTACGTCCAAAATTTTACCTAACATTAATATTACCAAGATTATGTGTGAGAATATTGGAAGTACCGTAATACTTCTATTGGGGTAGCAAATGGTAACCATTGGAACATGTGTTGTTGTGTTGTGAAATAAATGAACCATGATATATAAATGGAATTAAAAAGTTCTAGGTGCTAAAACAGGACCTTGTTTCATATGTTTTCCAAATATCTTCCAAAACTACACCTATAATGGACTTTTTTTTCTATTTGTGTTTCTTTTTTCCCCGGTTATTTCTTCACAGTTCCATACGCTTAGTGGCATTGTATGGCTCTTAACTATTTAAAAAAAGACTTGTTTTCATTATTCTTACGCAGGTGAAAAAATAACTCCCTTGAATAGTGAGCAAAGAATTTTTTTAAATTTGAATAAAACAAATATAACGTTATTTCTTTACACAACCTTAAAACTAGATGCAATAAAACTTATCAAGTTTTTTTTTATTAGAATCGTATAACTGATAATTGTAACGGGTATGTGATTTTTGTTCACGGAACCATGGTTGCGTTGACCTAGAATAGTACGCTGCGGCTTCTTCAGACTAAAATTTGGATTTGTGTATTATGGAATATGGATGTCGACGGAGGATTTAAATCTCTGGTGAACTAAATAATTATTTACGAATATTGCAGTCAGAAATTTGTGATTCCTACATTTCATTACATCAAAATTAAAAAGAATTTGAGTTCAAAATCTTCAAAGACTTACCAAGAATTCCTGTTGTTGTTTCTTTCGTTTTCCAAATTTCATAAGCTACAAGAAAAAGCAATCCCAGAAGAGAAACTGCTCGAAGCATGATAGATTTAGGACCTCTGAATAATTTACCACTATTTTCATAAAACAAGTCTTTTTCAAGGGCAGACATGGACCCTGGTATAATTTGGTCCAGTTTTTTTCTTGTAAATATATCCCGAAAACTGTATTCCCGGATAAAAACAGAAGTTTGCTTCGAAACTCAAGGAATAACCTTAATCCTCCGAGCAAACTTCCTAAGGAAAATTATTTATCATACTTTCAAGCAAGTCAAAGCCATCTGTCAAGATACAGTACCAAGAGACAAGCTTTTCAACAGTACAAGTTAATTCAGTAGGGTTAATCAACCAGGTTGTCTATGTGATGAAACGGCTGACATAGCAAGCACTCGACCGTGAACACTCTCCTGAATGGACTGAGTCAACAAAGAAAATCTCTTTCAGTTTCGAGTTGAAGCTTAAATTTTAAAAAATTTGAAATGTTAATAGTGCTAATAGGGCTAATTACTATGGCACATATTGCACATTGGCCCCGAACTCTCACATTTAACTTCAACAGATCGAATACGCTTTGCTGAGTACAGTTTTGTCCACTTGCAAGAGGGAGAAAGCTTTTAATATGTCAATAACTTGAAATAACGTTTTATGTCTTATTCAATAACCCAGACGAAGACCTGCAGTAATTCAAAAAAATAATGATACTTACCTTAACTAAAAAGCGGACAAAAGTAAAGAATGCTTGAATTACGAAGTATAGATGGTATTGGCGAGTGGGTTTCTGTAATGTTATGAAGAATGAATGATAAGGCAAAACCAAAAAAGCTAGATATGGTGCACATAACTGATTTATTGATCGCCATCGTTGATCAGTGAATCAGGAACTAACCAGAAAGTCTTCTTATCATAGTTCCAGTCTATATTATGATTATCATCAACTATTAACCCCTTTTCCCTCTCAATTGCGAAACTCTTAAAGTATGATAAAATATGATTAACAAATAATAATAATCAAAGAGAGAATTTGAAATCATCAAGAAACACAGATCAAGTATGCAAATTCCACCAAACTGAGCCCCACAGAGTGCTTGTAGTGTTTATGACCATCTGTTATACCAATTAATCAAAGAAAAAGCCGTTTGTACTGTGCAACAATGAATGTAGCGGCGATATTTACGTGGATAACGCAAATATCTATAAACCAATAGACTCTGTTCAAATCCAATTCGATCCAACTTATACTACCCTTACTTTCTAGAACAACAAATAGGTGTAAGAAATACTACCAATAAGATGTAATACAGTTTTACAAAGTAATGCTTTGTATGTGGTTTTTTTCGAATTTTTTAAAAATATGTAAATTCTTTCAATTGAAACGACTTCTTTGTCACAGTGTGTTCCAAATTCCACTTTGATGCTGAAAACTGTACCACGGAAGCATTAACTTTTTAAAAGTGTTTACTTATTAACATTTTAAAAGGAAAATTAAGTATTCAACAGCTAAGAAACAGAATCAGACTGTCAAGGAAAGAAGGTAGACAGAAATAGTACTACCAAAACTATTATTTTGGCCCAAACGTCATCTCCTTCCTACCAGGTATACATGTCATCTACAGCTGCTTGAAGAAGACCCACTGCATTTCTCCTGAAGTCACGCTCTCCTTCCTTTTTCTCAAGATCAATCATAATTTTCTGCTTGATGCCAAGTATTCATGTTTCCTTTAAGCATTTACTCCACTCTTCTCGGTCGGTTCGGCCTTCTAGCAGCGTCTTTTCCCCACCAATCTCTCTGGTCATGTGACTGTAGTATTTCATCTTCTTTTGATGTGCTCTTCCTCTCAGATGTTCTCTCTTTCGTTTGAACCTCTCTAACATCTTCCTACTGTTAACATCTTTTGTAGAAAAATTTATTACCTTTTTTCTTAATGCTTCAATAATTTAGCAAGAACGCATTCAGAGTCTACGTCTCAGGAATACCAGAAGGCTGACCATACCTGGCATCTAACTAGTCTCTCGCTCTCGTTTCTTATTTCAAATGTCTGGTTATTACAGGCCTGTCATGTTCTAAAACTTCTTTATAGAAAGTTCAATGCCTCATATGGCTTCTCTATGTGTTTTTCCATCTGCTTTTATTGTCTTCCCAAGATAGCTGGACATTTCCATCGGTTTTAAGATTTGACCCTCAACAATGACATCGACTCTGTCTCCACCAAGAAGTAAGACGTAAGAAGTAAGGTTGAGGATTAGGAATTTCAAGAATTATTAATATCACGCTGAATTTTTATCCTACTCAAAATTAATAATTTGCAGCAAATGACATATTTAGCGATAAACTTCTTGCCTTCAACATTTAGTCTCTTTGATAAACTAGCGAGGACGAGGTTTGTATATGACCACAACTTTTGTAACCTTCCTATAGACTTCGAGGGCAGAGATTATGCTGGAGGTGTTAATAAAAGGAAATAGCAACAATAATGAAAAGAAAGTAATTTTCACGATTGAAATATCTGATGATTCCATTGGCCACTGTGTAGAACGCTACCATAACTTTAGACAAACGCAGCTACATGATTTCTGTCCGGTTGTAAACTTCTATTGGTAATTACGATAAGTAACAATTATTTGAGAAATTTAGAATTATAAATTTACAACTTTGTCAAGGAAACTAATATGTCACATTGTTGGGGGAAAAACGGGCTTTCGTGGGTACCAAAGCCCGTTCCCCCCCCCCCCAATGTGATATCATGCATCTCTCATGAACTTACGTTTTACACCAAGAAAAAGTATATTGCAAACCTTCCTTGATAACCAATATGTGAACCAATACAATGAAGTGATAATGATTGTAATTATTCTGTTTATTAACAAGCAATTAACAAGGAGCACTAATTAGTTTCCTCTTAGCAGCAGACCTTAGCTATTAAAGCTAGAGCAGCTTATTGCAGGTGAAGGAGACCTGAGGCTAACAGGGCATACAATATATTTGCGGTTTGATCATCTATGATGCTCGCGTGGATCATGCTTTGGTTAATTGATCACTTTTTTTATTCAAGTCCAGTTGATAGTTAATACATTTCTGTTAACCCCACGTATGGTGTAACTTGACTCATTACAGATAAAATTTTAAACTGGTCTCACTTTCATGTATTGTTGAATTTGAAAGTACGCCAAGATTGACAATGTTCTCATTTTCTCAAAATTTTCTACCACGTACTACAATGATACTGTACAAGACTAATACGATTCTGTTTTCTAAGAATTCATACAGAGCTGAAAGTAGTGAGATTATAGTTGGAAATGAAACTTGATGGATATAGCTAATTTAGGATGTTCTGACTAGAAGGTTTTTTTGACTAGTTCGATTCGATATTTGAAGTCTCACATTTCTTGGAAACCAGTGCACCAAAATGAAAAATTATGAGTGTGTCACAAAATTATTAGTATAGTATAGTATAGTATAGTATAGTATAGTATAGTATAGTATGGTACAGTGTAGTGTAGTATAGTATAGTACAGTATAAAATAGTATAGTATAGAATAGTAAAGTATAGTATATATTGCATATACTATCAATCTCATGTATATCCTCAAAAATATTACTTTAGGTAACACGTACAAAAATAATTTGACTCAAAAAATACATTTATTTATCTACATTTTGGTACTACCTTGATCAAAACTGGAATATTCTCATGCCTCACAAAACAGGCTTGTATATCTGGAAAGTGTGGTCTTGACACATTTCTCCTTATTGTATTATATACCACGCCCTGCATCCATGTATTGAGCAGGGTACAACGGAAAACCGAATCACAGACGCTATATATACTTTTTTTCAAAAGCAGTAAAAAGATAACTTAATCAATATAAAACCTCTAAAAAATACACCATCTATCTCATGCTAACATTTCGATACTTCTATTTCAAAATCTGAAGAAGAAATTTTGTAACTTTATCATGTGAGGGATGGTGAATATTTTAGAGGTTATATTATTTATTTAATATTTGAAGGAGGCCCCTAATTATAATTGAAAATGCTTCTCAACCCGATTTGGGTTGGAAGCGATTCGGGGGCGTTATATGGCGGCCAATCCCATTTTCAAGGTAACGGAGGCCTTCAATCAAAACATGGAATAAAATAAAAAATGTTCAACACCCCCAAAAACCCATAATTTACTATAAAGTAATCTCCTTGACTGTACGATTTCTCGGGAGTATAGTGGTGAGTACCCCCTTCTGTCACATTAGAGACCTGGGTTCGATTCCATACCGGATAGGACTTCCCTTTTGGTTTTTTTTAATCTTCTTTTTTTCCCCAATGTATTCCCATAGCATTTTTTAATTGAAATTTCAACATTATCTTTCGTAAGATTATCAAAGTTAAATTATCTATAATTTCTATATTACACCCCAAGTGTCAAGGTAGTTGCAATTTTTGAAACTGAAATGGTCTACCATCANCCCATAGCATTTTTTAATTGAAATTTCAACATTATCTTTCGTAAGATTATCAAAGTTAAATTATCTATAATTTCTATATTACACCCCAAGTGTCAAGGTAGTTGCAATTCTTGAAACTGAAATGGTCTACCATCACATTTCTAATCGAGCAACACCTTACAATTATCTTGATAAGGCCTTTTTAGCCTACTAAATTGTACTTTTTTACCCAAGGAACGCCGGGTACGTCTGCTGGTATATATATATATATATATATATATATAATATTTTCTCTGATATGACTTAAAATTGTAAGGGCAAAGTTAACGGAAATAACAATCAATATAACTTACCAACCAGGCGCTTTCCAGTCCATTAAGTCTCTGAGTAAATCTTGTGATTCAGGCTATAACACACTGCAATAATTATAACTTAAAACTTTACGTCTAAACCCCTGTGGAAAAAATATTTTACCTCAATGCAGTCTAACTGCGAATATTCGACTCTTTTTTCCTTTTAAATCAAGTTGCAAATAAGTTTTCTCGTGTAAACATACAAGCCATTCTGATTCTAATGCAGCACTTTCCAAGCAAGTCAAGATGGTAACCTTGGTTTAGTCTTGGTGATTGGTTTAGTTTTAGTGATAGGTTTAGTCTTAGTGATTGGTTTTGCTTTAGTGATTGGTTTGGTCTTAGTGATTGGTTAAGTCATAGTGATTGGTTTAGCTTCAGTGATTGGTTAAGTCATAGTGAGTGGTTTAGCTTTAGTGATAGGTTTGGTCTTAGTGATTGGTTAAGTCTTAGTGATTGACTTAGTCTAAGTGATAGGTTTAGTCTTACTGATTGGTTAAGTCTTAGTGATTGGTTAAGCTTTAGTGATAGGTTTAGTCTTAGTGATAGGTTTAGTCTTAGTGATTGGTTTAGTCTTGGTGCTTCAGACGTTTCGTCAAAGTGACTTTTTTGGGAAATAGGTTTTTTTTGAAAAACAATCGAAAAAATTAAAAATTCTAAAAAAACTTGAGCCAATCAAAAATTCTTTGCATCATTTTCAAAATGAATGCCCAAAAATTACCGAAAATAGATGTTTTTCATTGGCTGTATACCTGTGAAACTAATAAGGTTGTCTCTGTCAAGAATGCAAGTGGTATCTTTGATACTGGCAACTATTGACCTGTAAATAGTGCGACGACGTTTCAATTAATTGACAGTATCTTCAGAGCCAGTGAATTAATCTACAAAAGCTTGATAACAACTGCTTTTTCCAAACGTATTGGCATCGTCAAAAAATATTTAAAAACTTTCATCGCTTTATTAGAAAGCTAGGTGGTCGAGCGGTCCTGAATTAATAATACAGCAGATATCAGACTGTACTGGATATTGAGATGAAACCGTTGTTTCAAAGAGAGAAAGAGAGAGAGAGAGAGAGAGAGAGAGAGAGAGAGAGAGAGAGAGAGAGAGAGAGAGAGAGAGAGAGTGTGTGTGTGTGTGTGTGTGTGTGTGTGTGTGAAAGAGCACGAAGCGAAAGATCGAAATTTTCTAAGTTAAACAAGCATAACAGTAGTTTTTACCTACGTTAGAATGATGTTCTATCGTCAATAACAGTTTTGGATATACAATAATAATCAATTTCATGTTGTGAGATCGTGCAGTCCACCTTTTTGTCAGAATAAGCAAGCAAAGTCATTTTTTTTCCTGAGGACTTTTACTAGGAGATGCCTTTCATAAACTGCATGCTTTTTTTGGCGACCCTTACATATGGCGATAACATCTCTTGAGTTGCAATTGTAGCTTTATCTTTAAATCAATTCTCTGCACTGTGCTTAAGGCCCAGACTCAGCTTGTGAACACAGCAATGGAAATATTTATATACATAAACCACCTGTTAATCTGCTAATATCAACCTATTATATTTTATTGTTTTCATTTCACGTTGTTACTTTGTACCAATAGAATTTGCACTGATTGGGCATGGTTTTGCTAGGTTACCTCTATTTGTTTATGTCTGCCATATTTTTCAAATGAAGTGAGTGAAATCAGTTTTTAGGATCATTTCTTCCCATTGTTGAAGTCTATTCTCTTTCAGAAGGTTAAACAAATGGTCCCTTTTTTCCTTGATTTTTGTCGATTAGTACATTGTTGTTATTAAAGAAAGATACGTTTCGTTCTTTATATCACTATGGAATATGGATGTTTCGACGGGAACCTCGGGATGAAAAGTTTAGCTGCAGTTAACAGCATATTGGTAAACACATTGTGAGCTGCTGTTTTCTGTTGCCAAGTGGAGCTGATAAGTCAGGAGTGAGTACGTTAGTGGCAATTTAAAAGCTACGTAAATAACCACGTAAAACTATAGAATAAAAATAAAACCGAGGAAAATTTTTTCAGAAACTTTGAGTTGCATTGGATATTTCAACTGATTCTGGAGGAGTTTTAGGCGCTGATTTCAAATCTGAAACTAGTTTTTCTCTACAGGCTTGTATGCAATTTTAGGTTAATGAAAGTTTGTATGAAATTTTAGATTAATAAAATTGTACAAATGTGAACTTGTGTAATCCATGTATAAGCATTTTCACGTCCATATATATAGATAGCTTCTAATATTTTGATCATTCTTCTTTTGTTCCAGTTCAAACATGGCTTCCATAAGGAGACATCATTGAAGAAACAAGCCTGATGCCTTCTGCTACACATGTGGATGCTACACACTCAATCGTTAAAGACATAACATATCCTCGTTAGTCAAGGGTGCCTGCAAGGCATATTTTGAAGTTTCTCTTTGTGATCAAGGTAAGTAATGGGCTCCTCATGTTGTGTGCCAGAATTGTGAGGAAATGCTTCGAGACTGGGCTTAAGAAAAACCCAAAGGTCTGCCTTTTGGAGTTCCAATGATTTGGCATGAACCCGCCGACCATGTTAACTGACTGTTATTTCTGCATGGTAAACAAAACGGGTGTTGGAAAGAAAAACCGACATAAGATTACGTATCCGAACATTCCCTCAGCTATTCGGCCTGCTCTACACTCAGAAGAAGTTTCTGTTCCAGTTTTTAAAGGCTTGCCTTCATTGGACGATAAAGATATTGGACAAAATACAAGCGAACAAGATAGTTGTGACAGTGAATTGTCAGAAAAGTGTTCACAATCAGAGGACTGTTCTTCAGACACTGAAACTTTCCCCGTCCCCAAGCCTCTTCCCCGGCTGAACTGAATGATTTGGTGCGGGAGTTGGATCTTTCAAAGTAAGAGCAGAGGTTTTGGCATCAAGATTAAAAGGCAGAAATCTTGTTGATCATTCTGTTAAGCTTGTAGACAAAAACCGACTTCAGATTTGAAATCTAAACACTCAAATTGACGATGTAAGAGTCTTTTTGAATGCAACAAAATGAGTGTTTCCCGGTGTAATTAAACTAGTGCTTATCAAAGCTGGGAAGTCCCTAACCCATTCGACTAACAAATACTAGGGAATGCTCTTGAGGAACGTGATGTTACAACGTACAATGATGCAAGGCTACGAAGAAAGCGTTTCAGTAACAATGTTAAAAGAAGGAATGAGTCAAAGCTAACTAAAGGGGTAAGCACTTCAGGTGAAAAGAGATGGAATTTGTATTTGACTCGTCCTTTTCACAAGACACTGATGTGAAAACGAAGGGGTTCTTTCCCTGCTTTTCATGGGTGTGCCCAAAGCAGATTATTGTTGCAATGAGAATTGTTCTATATGGAAGATGCCAAAATGTATTACGCTGGTAGAGTAACAAAAGCCAAATCACGTCATACAAATTAGAAAATCGACTTGACAAATTTTGAGAGCCCATGGTGCCGCATCTGTATTTTGTATTTAGGGATTAACCATTAACCATAAAACTAGACTATCAATGTGAAGTCTCTCCACCCTTAACCCTCTCTCTTCCTCTTTAGCAAAATTGATTTAACTGTGGGTACGTAATGCAAACATTAGCAATTGTGACAGAAATCAAGAAAACCTTGATCAGTGCAGAATAAAGCTTTGATGAGCTTTCATAAAAAGCAAAATTTTCTTTTATGAGATTTAAGATCAACTTTCCACAGATAGTACTGTAATTGCAATATCCCATTTCTATATTCAGTGAAATTTCCAACCTCCTCGTTTATTAGACTGTTAACAGTGGGGGGTTATTATTGGGGTGTAGACTAATTACTTAGCCAGCTGAGCCTTCTGATGCATTTGGTAGATACCAAAGTTCCACCTCTGGGGTTTGAACCTAAAAACTTTTTTATTAAAGTGCGACAGGACTGGCCTGTAAATGATGCTTCTTTTATGTAAGCTGTTTTGCCTTGTTTTGAATAAATCATAAAATCTAATGTTGTTACGACTTTATGCTAGGGCGATGTGGTTATAAGCCAGGGCAAAAATTGAGACGAGTGAGCTGCATAGTGAGTGAACTATACCAAATTTTTGCCTTTAGTGTACTCATGATGGAATTACAAACAATACATTTGGCAACTGGGTGTTACTTATTCCTAAACAGGCATTAAAATCTGTCAAAGATCATTATATTTATCAGTCAAAAAACTGATATACTTAAGATGATAATACTTAAGAAGATAATACTCAAGATGATTTTTTTTTCAGTAAGAAAAATGAAACACATTGCTATTAAACAATGGCCAAACAATACATCTTGAAAATGTTTGTTTTGGTAGAGGAGCGGTGGCTTAATGGTTAAAGCAAGTGCACCGTAACCAAGAGTTCCGGGTTGCGACTTTGGAAATTCACAAAGGAAAACGCCATTGGTTGACGTCAGGAAGCGCATTGGGCCAAGAAATGCCTCACTGCAAAATCCACGTCCCTGTGAAGGGCACCGTCTGAGTCCCAGTACTGGGGTAAAATGACGTTAAAAAACCAAAATTGGTAGTTATGGGATTACTTTGGCTAAACTGTGACTGGTCTTGTGGGGTCTTTTTAACTTGAGGGATGTGGGGTATACTTATATGACGTTTAATGATGTGATGATTGCTTTTCTGGTGTAGACCTGGTTTTTTCTTTTGTAGGCACAGGCCACTTGCCTGTATACCTAAAGACCCCTTTTATCCTGCTTGTTGCAAGTGCCCAAAATTATGCAAGACAAAATTGCTAGATTTTGGATGGTATACTATTATACTTGTAACTCTTAGACTTCTCAGCTTTATCAGAAATAATCATTCAATATCTTTCTTAGTCTCCTTGTCACTTACATTTAAAGGTATAATTTAGCACAGCATTTCTATTAGCTAAAACACAAATAAAAGTACACATGTGACAATAACCACTAGGCAGAGTTTTGAGCTTTATAAAATATATCTTCTTATACTTAAGATACATTACATATGAACTCAAATCAAATCACAACTATTCTGTGCCATAGTTGAAAAAAAGTCACATTGAAAAACTATACAGTATATCAATGGTATGAAATAAATATATTACAGCTCAATTTTTGCAGATCCTTGAGACTCATCTGTTTCGTCATTTTCGGTTACATCAGCTCTAGGCGCAATATTATTAATATGATGCTCTTTTTTATCGGTTTCCGTTTGCTCCTCTTTCGAACTGCCCTCACTTTTCGATACATCACCAGTCTCGCTCTCAACATCGTTTTCTTTATTTACACCTCCAGCATCAAGGGTTTCCAATGCCTTCTGCATAGCATCATCAAATTGGTCGATGGCTTGGATTTCTATAGGACGCAAGCTTATATCTAGCGCTCGATAATTTTGTGCAATATGGTTTGGATCAGACGAGCTGATTATCGGAGTTACATTTTTGTGAATAGCATATCTTATGGGAATATGTGCTGCTATGTAATCATAATGATGGCCAATATCTATAATGAGGTCCGCTGTCAAAACGGGGTTATAGGACAGACCAAACGTTTTCCAGTATCCACCTAAAAGGGAGGGAAAAATAAGACAGGATATAATAAACTGGTGTAGAGTGTACGATGTTGTGCCTCTTTCGGAAGAGGTCCCCTGCATTGGATAGAAAGTATCCATAGCCTTTGTAGAGAAGAAAGACAAAATCAAATACTGGCCTCATATGCCTGTAGGGTCTAATTAACACATTCTTTTACATGTCATGAAATGCATAGCTCTTCGAGAAGCTTTTGTCTTAACGTTTAAGTATCATGACACAGACGGATGCCAACGAATCCAGGAGTCACTATTCTTATTTAATTTTACGAAAAATACAATCCAACACAAGTGTGACGGTTTAAAGAACAAGATATTACTCTGAAAGCTGATATGTCATTTCCATTCTTTTTCTCGTGGTCCTTCCGCTTTTGATCCCTGACTCCCTGTTAGATTAGTAACAACCTAACCATGATATATTTTAATAGCTTGAATTTAGTAATGCAATAAATTTTACTTTTAATTATAATTTTGAGCTATTATTGAAATATTTGACATCGGTTCTGAATTTCCAAATAGGTTTAACTTGGATTTTAAACCAGATCTGGCGTTGTTCCACTTTTAATACTTTTAATTTTCCCACTGTTTTTTCTAATTAACTAGTCTAACAAATCTGTGGCAGCCCTAAATATATACTTAAACCAAAAACAGATATCATTAATTTACAAGATAGTTTAGAACAAAAAATATATAAGAAGATATCCTCTGTCAAAGCACTTGTTCTTTGCACATTGTTCAAGATCCAGCAGAGTCGGTTATTCATGGGGCTATTCACAGAAAAAAACCCCGGCGATACCACCTCCAAAAACCCCAAACCAAAATGCACAGGCCGGCTGGAACCAATATGAGTGGGGAATGTAATTACCTTAATCAAAACGGGCTATGAAAGAGTACTGTCAACTTCACACGATTTGAAAAAGGCCATAAACTGTACAAGGTTTAGGAAAAGAAATCTCAAGAATCAGGCATAACAGTTAAGCCCGAGAAAAACATGCAGCAAACCTTGTGCAGACTACATAAAAAACCCCTGTAAACCTCCAAAAAACTTTCAACGAAATCATGATATTATTTTACCTAAATGCTTCCTCTTGCAATAGGCATTATTGTAAGTGGGTTTCCTCTTGTCCATATCAAAGTTTAATTAAAGTATGTTTTTTTTACATAAAAAAACTATCTAACAGTTACCGCAAACACTTCACATTAATGCGGTCAAATATTCAACGGGCACGCTGACTTGGAGTTTTATCTAAATCTGAGGATATGTAATTAAACTTTCTATAGAAATGTTCATTTACTAAGCAAAGATAAACCATCGAGGTTATAAAGTAACAGCGGGTGTATTCATTCAGATTTGTTTAAATTCAACATCTTACAGTATCCTACAGGGTAACCCCAAAAAGTTTCCCTCGTAAAAATATCCATAAACTCTTTAACAACTGACCAATTTGCTTGATGTTTCAGGTTCATGAAGAGGACTATTTGCAAGGTTGAATAACGCAGAGAAGTTTTAAAAATGCCTTGGAGAGTTAAAGAAAAGACATTTTGCGTACAGACCTACTTTACGACAAAGTCAGTGGTGACTGTACATGCACGCTTCAGAAGACGATTCGCGTGTCGCCACTACCCAACCAACAGTCATGTACAGATGGGTCAACAAATTCAAGACTTGGGGGACAGTCTTAAACTTGAATGTAAAGGGCAACAGAGCCTCGCATTCTGGTCGCCCTAAGAGTTTTCTATCACCAGCCTATTTTGATGCTGTCCGAGAGTCGATTGGTCGCACTCCTCGGAAGTTGTTGCGTCATCACAGCCAGGAACTTGGAATTCCTCAGGAGTCCATTAGAAGGATTTTAGCGCAGGATCTGGATCTTGTACCCATATAGGATACAGATCAAATATAAATTTACTCCAAGGGGCAATGATATGCGTGCAGTGATGTGTCGATGGTTCTGTGGCAAAATTGATGAGGACCCAGACTTTCTGGGCAATGTTTGGTTCTCTGATGAAGCACACTTTCTTTTGTCAAGACATGAGAACTCAAAAAACAACAGCTTCTGGGGAACAGCACCTCCTGAAGACTATCTGCAAAGACCACTGCATTCCATCAAATGTACAAAATGGGTTGCAATGTCCAAACAGGGGATAATCGGACATTTTTGTTTTGAAGATGACAACCAACGCGCAGTCACAGTCAATACGGAGCGTTATCTAGGGGTTCTTGGGACGTTTTGGACAAACTAAGGTAGACATAAAGGTCTTGTGAGGGATGAACAGTGGTTTCAACAGGATGGGGGGCAACTCCCCAAACTTCAAACGACTCATTGAAATGGCTGAGGGAACGCTTTGGTGTTAATCTCATCACTAGATAGTGTGATCCGGAATGAGCATCCCACCATCATCCGCGAGGTTACCTAAAAGATAATGTCTACCAGGGCAATCCCCAGACTATCCCTGAATTGAAGACAGTAATCACTGCCAAAATCAGAAGAATTACTAGGGAAGAGTGAGTCAGAGTAATTAACAATATTGCAGGTCGGATTCAGGCCTGCTTTCAGTGCAGAAGTGGGCATTTGGAACATGTCATGTAACGGTAGTAAAATACTGCTCGACATTTATCAATGATTACTATTCAAATTGCGTGTTTTATGGATAATCACGAGAGACACTTTTTGGAGGTGACCCTGTACAATTGGAGTCAATTGGTATTTTCTCCGTCCTACCCCTACATTTTGAAGACATGGATTCGGTAATTTCATGAAAGATCGACAAAATGCATTACAACAAACAAATACTGACCTAATGCTGCATATCCTTGATAGCTGATGTTGTGAGCTGCACAAAAATCCCTCGATTCAGTGTCTTGATGGATTGGGTCAAACCAATTTTGAAGTACTGATACTGGCACTGTTGCTAGCTTCAAGAGTTTCTTCATGTCTTGTATTTCAAAGTTACTTACGCCAAGACTACGTACAAACCCCAGACGGTGAGCTTCTTCCATTGCTTTCCAGCTTTCTTGCCAAGTACCGCGAGGCTCATCTGTGAAACAAAAAGAAAATCATAACAAAACTGCATGTCCTTGAAAAACCAATATCGTCCATCAACCTTTATTACTACTTATCTCCACAAGTATTATGGTCATTATTATTTTCCTAATTTCTTAACGGTAATACATACTGAAACCGAATGTTCAGTCATTTCATCATGTCACCTCCCGTGCCCTAAGATGGCAAGCTGTCTTCTCTTTGTCCAATTAGTTTAATCTTCTGTATCCATTCTTTCCTTCTTTTTACCATTAGTTTGATATGAAGAGCATGACAAACAATAAGTGCCGTTCCAAGTAAGCGGGTCTTCTGTAGTATACTCACGTTCTCATTTGTTCCTATTTTATCAAGATTTCTCCTTACATTAATTGGAACCATGCCTACAGCTCCTCAAATAGTAGGCCGAATAATCACTTTTTCCATCTTTTCTTCCATCTTTTCCCACCTACCATCTCAAACAAACTTTTCTGCTTTGTATTGAAAAAACGGTTTGGATCTAATGCTTATTTCTCCTTTCGTCATTTTGAATCTTGGCAGCGTCCGATTTCACTCTTTGTTCCAGTTCTTAAATCACAAACTTGATTTCCTTTTCTCCTTGCATGATACTTCTGTTTCAAATATCCATTCTTCTATCCATTATTGCTCTTCCATTTTTTCGATTTACTTAAATCTATCCCATTCTCCTCTTTCTTCTTGCACTACCTACTTACTTAACAATTCAGCGACCCTATTTGGTCCTAGCAGTATAAGCATATATGTAACTCCTAAGTTTTGCCATTGTATTAATGCTATCAATAATCTTGTTCCTGTTGGTTTTTATTATCATTGTCTTTTCCCCCGCATTGATAAGAATCTATGCTTGTGCATCGCTGAGGCTCGCGGTGTATGTAAAGATCTGTTTATAAATCTGTTAGCCTATTTTTACTGCCATCAATGCTTTGCATAGTACCTGAATCATCTGCTTGATCAACAATAACACATATATTCCACAACTTTTGTTGCCGAAATTGGGAAACGTCTGTAACATTGTTAATTGGCCAATAAATGCGTGTCCTCTTTAATGCCCTCGTCCTTTCTCTGTGTTTATTTTGAAATAATTAACAATTGGACATGTCCTCAGAAAGGACATATTTGTAAAGCATTAGTATAAGTTAAAAATGAATTTCATCATTTCAAACTTAAAGGAGTCAAACTTAAATGTAAATACATAACATGTCGAAGGTATAAAATTCCCTGGCAACTTATTATCAACTAGCTCTCTTAGCACCGTCAAAAAATATCAAACCCATCCAAAGAAATTGAGTCACTGCAGTTTGAGGCACAAAATTATTTGTTCATCATGAAAACGTGTCTAGTATGTAGGAGCTCAATCCTTACAGATGAAGGTTTTTCTGCAGCGATTCTCGCTTTTTAAGCCACAATACCCCTGTTGTTAACTAGTCTGCTTTTATTTTTCTAGTAAATACAAACCATGTTCTCATCAAGCTATTACAATCAGTCTTACCACAATCGTCCATGTAACGTTGTCAGTCGCATGATTACAGAAACAGGAATCAAGAAGACAGCATCCTTAGTTTTAGAATCTACTTCGTTATGTACATCTTTGTCCTTAAGGATGTACCACTAGATATTTACCTCAAGATGCAGAGAATTAAACATTCCCAAAAATACGCATATAAATTTAAAACTTACAAACTAAAGTATAATTTTTATGGTTTTTAGTGTCTTACTATAGATTATAACTTGCAAAACAGTAATCAATTACCTAGTGATTTTGAATAAAGGTTCTTAGGCCAAATATTTCTCTCTGGTCCACTTGTTCCTATATGCACGGTGGAGTGACTGTATTGGGTTATCACATGATTTTGGTTTCAAACCAGATATTAAGTGTGTACTATGTTACTCCTAAGAAGCCACTTCGTATTAAAAATAAGATTTTTTCTCAAATAATCACACAAACCATTCTGATCACTGGTTGCAAAAAACAGAAATGTAGCACTTTTGGAAGCAGTGGCACTTTCATCTAATCTTGACGAAAACTACATACCTTTCTCACACTTCAGGAGGAAGTCGTCGCATTCTTTCGAGTGAATCAAGAAAACGTCAATATAACTAGTTTCCAAATCTTCCATCGATTTCTTAATCGAATCCAATGTGGACTGATAGCCCAGGTAACGTGGGTGAAGTTTTGTGATGATAAAAATGTCTTCTCTCGGTACTTTTGATTCGCGGATGGCTGCAGCAATTCGTTTCTCTGACTGTGGGTAACCCTGAGCGGTATCTATAAGGCTAACAGAGAGTGTTGCTTATGGCTACAAAAATAATCATAAAGAATAATCATTATTAGGAAGCACTAAAAACACTAAGTAACTTTTGAATCGGTGCGATTAAACCATTTGAGGAAAAGCATTTTAACATCTATAAAATTCCTACACTTCAAATTAGCGGTAATCTGGGAAATGCCAAGGTAAAATAATGATTGTAAATTAGAAATGACAATGCTAAACTGCACGGTGTATATGCTGCTAAGGTTGCAGTCCTTCCTACACACGAATTACAAATAAACAGACATTGTTCAAAGCGCAAGTGGCGACTTAACAGATTATCCAACACATCAGCTCTAAAATTACCCCAGCAGACTCTGAAGCAAGCATATTTTCGCTTGGAGTACTACCTGCTCACTTGTACCAATATATTTATCCAGTATACTTTGTCAAGAACTTCCCACACCGTAGTTGGAGTTGTCTTTTCCTCCAAAAATAGCAAGAATTGACAGAAAATAATGTCACCACTTAGTGTGTGTCCTGCTGCATAACCACCTTCTAAGTCATCCAGTTTTTTGACAGCTACATTCTTGGTCTTGCCGGCGTTTTCCTCCACTTCGCTGTTACCATTCGTTTTTAGCCCCTTAGTTCTCTTTTGCTTTTAATGGTCGCTCGGACT
Organism: Morbakka virulenta; assembly: GCA_003991215.1. Taxonomy (NCBI): domain Eukaryota; kingdom Metazoa; phylum Cnidaria; class Cubozoa; order Carybdeida; family Carukiidae; genus Morbakka; species Morbakka virulenta. Next base: position 41,009 of record RDPX01000410.1, read on the forward strand.
ATTCTCCATCCACTATTTTCTTGTCCACTGATTGAGAAAGGGTTATGTTGGTGAAATTTCGAGGAAACTCATTTGACGTAGCAGTGTTTCAGATATATGCTCCAACATCTGATGCAGAAGTGGTGGTTGAAAAGTTCTATGAGACCATCAAAAAGCCAAAAGATCAGTGCAAAACACAGGACATTGTAATAATAATGGGATATTTCAATGCTAAAGTAGGTTAAGGTAAAACAGAAAATATTTTTGGTGGCTTTGATCATGGAGACCGTGATGCACGTGGCGAAACACTAGCAGATTAGTATAAAGCAGAAGAGTGACAGGGATAAGTTCGGATCAAAAAGTAAGAGAATATGATCGATTACATTCTGATCAGCAATCGCTTTAGAAATGGTGTTAGACAAAGTATCTCTTACCCAGGTGCAGATTTCTACAGTGAAAAATATAAAAGAGAAGTACAGGTACGAATTTTTGGGTGACGAAATGATGGTATCTATCCAGGAAAAGTGTAATACACTTAAAGCAGTGTTGAACGATGTTGCAAAGGAAATAGTGACTAAAATGAAAAAGAAAGGAGACACAGAATGGATGACAAAGTAAATACTTTAATTGATGGATAATAGAAACGATATGAAGGCAAAGATCCGGAACATTATGAAAAGCTGAACAAAAAATTAAGAAAAAAACGTAATTAAGCCAAGGGCAATTGAATAAATGAAAAATGTGAATCTAAAACACCTTACAGAAAAAACCCATCAAAGACTAACACAGTGCTTAAAATTCTGACTGGTAAGCCGTCATAACACAACTGGTAGTTATACTGAAGATGCGCCAGTAAGCATGGAGAAGATAGATATAATAAAAAGATGGGGAGAGTACATTAGTGGTTTTTTCAGTGACAACAGGCCCACTTCTGGTCATCAATAGGAAGTTGAATGGCCACTTTAATACTAAAAATGAGGTAGAATATGTACTAAAAACAATGAAAAAGGGAAAAGCCACAGGGCCTGATAGCATTTCAAAAGACATGCTTGCTATTGCTGAATCTGGTTTAAATAAAATAACATCGCTTTTGAATGAGATCCATGAGCCTGGAACTATACCAGAAGGCAATGGGCAATCGATTGTGAATCACATTTTCAAACTATTGTTGAAGGAAATCATCAAAAGAATAAAGAAAAAAATCCATATGGAAATCGCAGTAAAACAGTGCAGTTTTGTGGAACGCAAGGGTACCGTCGATGATATTTTCATTTTAGAGAAAGAAAGAGGAATCGAAACCCAGAATGATTTACATTGTTGCTTTGTTGATAAGAGTAAAGCCTTCAGCAAATTCAGNGAATCTGGTTTAAATAAAATAACATCGCTTTTGAATGAGATCCATGAGCCTGGAACTATACCAGAAGGCAATGGGCAATCGATTGTGAATCACATTTTCAAACTATTGTTGAAGGAAACCATCAAAAGAATAAAGAAAAAAATCCATATGGAAATCGCAGTAAAACAGTGCAGTTTTGTGGAACGCAAGGGTACCGTCGATGATATTTTCATTTTAGAGAAAGAAAGAGGAATCGAAACCCAGAATGATTTACATTGTTGCTTTGTTGATAAGAGTAAAGCCTTCAGCAAATTCAGACATGAAGAATTGATTAAGATTTTGCAAAGTCTAAGTATTAATGGCGAAGACCTATCGCTGATTAGAAACCTGTACTGATAACAGAGCGCAGCCATGCGAATTGAAACTGAAATTAGCGGCTGGATCCCAATATGTCGAGGTGTAAGACAAGGGTGTGTTATGAACCCTGATCTATTCTCCCTACACAGTAAAATAGTACTGCGTAACATCAAAGGAATATTGGTGAATGGGAACAATATCAATAATATTAAATATGTAGGTGATACAGTGCTAATAGCATCAACTCAAACAAGTCTCCAAATTTGTTAAAGACTTTTAATAAAAAAGGTAGAACTAAATGCCAAGAAAGCACATTCTTTTGTTGCATCCAACATGCCAATTAAACCAATATCCAAACTCTTTATTGAGGAAATAAAACAAGTGAATGAACTTAACTACACCGGCAATATGATTAAATCTGACTTTCGATCCACAGCGGAAGTGAAAAGAAGAACAGCTATTGTTAAAAGTGCTTTTATTAGACCCGCTACTGTGTTTAAGCACGGAAAATTGCCATTTGAAACGAAACAGAGATTGTTAGAATGCTATATTTACTCCCTTATACTATATGGGTATGAAACTTAACGCTGGATTCCAACTTATTGAGAAGACTTTATTGTGCTGAGATGTGATTCATGCGTAGAATCCTTCGAATAACATGGATAGATAGATTAAGTAATAAAAAAGCATTGAGGAGAGCAAACAAAATACGGAAGATACTTAAGGTCATTACGGAAAGACACCTTAATTCTAGGGCACATGCTCAGAGGAAACAGTTTGGCAAAATTTAGTAAATCAGGAAGGGTTCCCGGAAGGTGAGAGGTACGAAAAGACTAAATTTGTTTAACAACATAAAATGGTGGACTGGTATACAACATATAGAGGGGGTCTTTCATTTAGCAATGGCCAGAAAAGAGTGGCCATTGCTAAATCCAGATCAATGGCAGATGTCCTTAAAGGATAGCTCACGAAAATGATTATAATTATAATGATGACTACGACTTCTAACGTTATTATCGTTCTATCGGGCGAGACCATAGCAAAATGCAATAACATAAAGAGCCGGAGTTTTATGCATACCAGCATATTCTTGTTGTAGTGTTTACGCATAGTATTCCAAGGTTCCGTGTAAATACAGTTATATGTTGATGACATATAACATATAATTCAGGTATATGCTGATAACATATAACTGACAGTACCGTTTGCATTCATTCAGTAAACAATTGGTTTTGCAATCCAACACCTTTACTTATCAAGTCATTACGTATAATAGTTTTATCTGCAAAAAATGCGAGCATTCATACCAAGAAATGAAGCAACTGTTTACAAAACATAATATTTGCTTTAAGGATGCTACAATGCCTTTCTAAAACGCCTTTTTTTCTGGTGGTGTCTGGGATTTGCCTGCTTAAGAGATTCATTAGAGTGAGATCGTTTTCTTTTGGCTACAATTACAAAAGCAAAGCAATTGGATTTTGTAAAACTGAAGGGTTCGCTCGAACCCAGGCCTTCCTAGCCTTCATCCTTTAAAGTATGGGCTATTCAATCGCAATCCAGACCAAGTGCTCAAAAATTTTGGTGGCTGAAAGCAAATACTTCTTCGTTACCAAACCATGTACCAACCCACTGGTATTCGCAGATTCTGGTATTTTTGAGCGAGCTAATTAAGTTACAATTTATGCATTTCTTTACATTTTTCAAAATGCAAGGTCAAGGCTGTTAGTTGCTTCTTAAGATGACCCTTTTTCTTAAAATTGCTGATAAAAAAGGAAATATTTTACGTACATGAAAACAGCATGAAGCTCTATTGCCAAAACTATGTACATTCATTTACTGACACGCTACTTTTAACATGGCATAAATCAAGAAATCGAATCCACACACATGCCACATGTGTAGCATCCAAAGCGGGAAAAAACCCAAATGATAGCGGTGATAAAATATTAATTATTTACGGTCGCAGAAGTACGCATAAAAAAACATTTAATGTAACATTTGGCTTACCGAAACCCCACTTCCAGGGCTGTCTTTACGGCTGCAGTCGTCTTTTCATATAAAAGTGCAGTACCAAATGCTATTGGAGGCACTGTCCAAAAAAAACCGTTTTACTAATATTAATTTACACTAATAATGGTAATTAAATCAATTTTTTTTTAAACTAAAATACCATGGCTTCGTTATCTGCTGGCTGTATCATAATTTTATGTTATAATGCTCTGCTTTTAGAGTCGACGACCTTGCCAACTGAACTTGACTATGCGAAGCCAAATGCTTTACAAAACGTATCACGTATTAACACATATCTTTCCATTAATATTGTTGCAAGTAAAGTTCAGTAGGTATTCATTACTATCATCATTATTGTCACGAATCAGTGTCATCATTATTATTATCATTTTTATTGAAGTCTTTAACAATTCATGCAGGCATGGGTCGGGTATCATACATAATTCATCTTCTTTGTTAACATTTCTCGTCAACTTATATACCAAGAATACTGCCAAAGTATACGACATCCTTTAACAGCAACGGGCATACCCCTGGTTAAAAAGAAACTACCATTATTGCTGTTACTCTTAAATAATTGGCAATATCAAGAGATAGTAATTAGAACGTTGTTTTAGGATAAGAGGCATGTGGGACTGAAATCAATATTAATAAAACAACTACTTATTTACTATTAATTTGTAATCAGTGCCTCCTGACGACTAATAATTCATGCTATGACATAATTTTTACACATTTTTTTTATGTAACATCCTTTATTTAAATTGTTTTTGTTCGTTCTTGGTTAAATATCTAACGATGTCTACAAAGACAAAAATATTCGCAAGAATAACTTTGTGTTGGCTTCTTTAATTCACAACTATTTGTTCCATGAGGACAAACCATAAATACAGTAAAAAGTTGGAACTTGTACTAAACTTACACTTGTAACCACTTGCTAGAATGAAATCATCCGGTTTCTTTCTCCTTTGGGGGATACGGAGATGCATGGTTTCCGTTTCATTTTTACTGACCTTTAATGCTGAATTAAGCGGCTTTGCCTTATTACTACAAACTATTTCTGTCGGCTTTTTATCTTTCAGCTTAATAAATTGTCTATAATACTAAAAAGAAGTTACATTTTAGCACCTTAATACAAAGGAATGAAAAAGCATTATACGAAATGGCAACAAAAAGACAAAACTGAAGCACAAAAATAACAAATAATTGGACAACAGTTTTAGTAACAGACAGGTTTTCCAATTTTAACAGAGTTTTTCAAAAACAAGAAAAAAGCTTTTTTTTAAAGAGCTTTCTGAAATATAAAAAAAGTTATTCAAATTATCAAGTCTTCAGAATTTGGAATAGAATAAAACTGAAATATGTCTGTACATAGAACTGGGATTGAAGCAGTACTTATAAATAGCATGATGACATGCACTTTCAACCAAATCATCACCCTTAAGTTCCAAACCTGATCATTTTTGCAATTACTTTCATTGAAGAACACCACCCTTTTCAGAGACCCCTAATAAAAAATCTCATCCCAACCATGTATATAAGGTTAAAACTCTCACAGAATGTCCCTTTACCTTCCAAGTTACAAATGGAGGACAAGGAAATTGTGAAAATAGTACATGCAAAAGATTTCATATAGGAGTAAGGTGAAAAATCTGAAGATGTGGTGCATAAACTATTTGCTTAAGAACATGCCACCAATAGCTCAGTTGTTAGAGCATCATCTGCCCACGACTGCCATAGGCACTAGTTTGAAGACAGTTTTATCCACACAAATTTTTATTCTTTTACTACTGTCTGGTTTATCCCCATCTTCTAACAATTTTCTCCAAATTTATATTTTTAGGTCTCTTCTTCTTCCTGTGCTGTGTTATTTACATATCAAAAAAACTTGTCAGCAAAGTACCTAGTGGCTGAATCCAAAACAGGTACAAAATTGACAGTGTTTATTTAACAAAGGTTGGTCAAATTGCCATGGGTAGCCTGCAAAAAGAACCCCCAGTTCTAGCTCAATTGCACAAGTTTTCCAATATGGCTTATTTTACTTCAGCAAGAGTGGAATGCATTAAGTACTCTTTACTAAGACTTTTAAACCAACCTCTTTATAAATAACATAACCATTGATGACTTATCTAAAGATGGCATCCAAATAGAAAGCACTTTATAACCTTCACAGTAAATATCTAGAAAAAAGTAAAACTTGATTAGTTTTGTTTTTATTGATAACAGTTCTGTTGGCCAACATGTCCTGTGTCCTATTGACAAATGCATCTATGTTTTATCACAATTTTAATCTTAATTTCCACTGCACTCATGGATGAGTTGATGGGATCAGTTTGCCAGTCTCTGCCACTCATTATCCACTACCCGGTAATCTAATAGAGTAATCAAATGGGTTTCTGTTTTTACATATTTTTAAACCTGAAGCTTGGGTGATAACAGTGAAACACTATCTCTATTTCCCATTTTGTGCATGCTCTCCTTTGTGCATTGGAGTAGACATAAACCTCTCCCTGACACATACTTAGCCCATTCTGATCTCACTACATAATAAGGCATTTTGGAATGCTTGGAAATACAAGTTGCCAACCTTTTTCTGCTTATAACACCCCCCAGACCACCTAGCAGAAAGGCTCACTCTTTGCTTGTTCAGTACTTGCTTGCTCCCATTGCCAATAATACATATAAAGCAAGATAATGTAATTAACCACAACCAGTTTCACACCGGCCATTTAACATTTCTAACAAATCTTGATAAATATTGTGAAGCTTGCTTAAATGTCCAGTATGCAAATGTCAATCACAAAAGGACTAGATTCACTACAGGTTTCTGAGATATCAAATTCTTTCAGTCATTAAATAATTTAAAACCCTAAAATCAGGCTGAAGGTTAGACTTAATAATAAAAACTATTTGCTCTAATAAGAAATAATCAGATGCAAGACAAAGTTGAAAATTCCTAACAAAACATATAAGTATATATATATATATACATTAAGCAAATTAAATAGCATTTATGTTCCATACTTTTTCTGTATCCTCTGTTTTTGAAATTCCCAGGTTTCCTATTTCTTCTTCAAAATTGTAAGTGGTCATTTCTATGCGAATATCTAAGTTGTATTCTACATTTCTGCTTTCTACATGGTACAACCACAACTTTGGAATAAACAGCATGTCACCTATATCAAAGAAAATGTAAACCTTCACATAAGCCTACAAAGAAAAACTTGATAAACAGGCTGTCTTTCCCCCTTAATCCTATCAATGAAATATTCCAAGACACTGTAAAGAACAAAAAATGCCCCTGTATCCTTTGTGGTAAAATAATAATTTCCACAAGAAATCAACAGACATAATGCATTACTGTGTGAAAAAAAAATTCTGCAGGAAGTTTCACTTTTAATATTTTGGCTTTTAATCAATATTTTAAATGTCCTTTGATTAATTACTCATCCTGCCAGCCATTCTAGGCATGGATCATGCAAAGGTGTACATAACAGATCAAACATTTAACCTGAGCTTAAAGTGGCCCCAGTAGTTTTAAATATAGTCCAGCAGGAAATCCTATCTTGAGCAGCACATACTGGCCTTTGTCTAGCCCAACCCCAGGAGAAAAAATTTCAGGTCTATTAAAAACATACAGTTTATTCAAATACAAAATTTCACACACACACACACACACATATATATATATATATATATATATATAGTCAATCTGCAGACAGTACTGTTTTGCCCTTTGTGGGCTCATCAGTGCAGCACAGAACTCTCTGGCCATGTTGCTGGAGCAAACACAGGTTTAAGACTAATTGTGGGATCCTGCCAGAGTGCTCAAACTATGTATGCACAGTGAGCATTGCATTACGCTAACAACAGGTTCCCATCTCGGATAGAGTGCTCAACCAAACTTTCGTATGAGAGCATTACCACTGCAATTCAACAAGAAACTTCACAAGGTGGTGCTACTTATATAAGGTAGCATCACCTTGTGAAGTTTGTCCTAAAATTGCAATTTTTAGCAGGCTTTCCTAATTGTAACAGAATATCCACTTTGATCAGCTCTGTGATATCCCTTCAACCTCATATCTTGAGTAAGATTATGGGTTTCAATATTTTTAAGCCTTTCATTAAAAATTGTGAGTTTTCCCTTCTTACATAAGCATTAAGTCTAGGGGCAATTTTGGATTAGGTAAGTTTGCAGCAACTCCAGATAAAAAATGCTCAATGTAGTTTTGCAGTTTAATGTGCAGTGGTCAGATCTTACATGGGTTGTCTGGTCTACATCTGGTTTTATGATCACTGTGGTAAGTCTGCTAACCAGGCAGAGTCAAATGCAGTGAGTTGGGTAGTTTCTTAATGATGTCTCATAATAAAGTAATTAAATTAAAGATTAAAATAAAGATTAAATCAAAGATTTAATATTTTAAATGTGAAATACAAGAAGATGCCTTTTGATGCATTTAACTGTAAACTTACCAGCATTCAAACTAACATTGAAAGTGAATTGACTAACCAAGTCTTGATGGTTCTTCACAACTTTGTCTGTATCTATGCCAAGAAGGTCCTGGATGGATAGACCTTTGTCTTTTCTACTTTTCAAGATAAAATTGATATCATAAAGCAAGACTTGCTTCTGTCCATTAATAACTGTATGCAAAAAGTCATTATATGCTTCCTGGAAAAATTTTCTCTGATTACCATTCCCTGTTATTAAATTCACGCTCTCAATATTCTGGGCTAATTCCTGGCATTGCAAGAACGGTGGAGCATAAACATCTCTGATCATCACGGAATTAATTATATTGCCATATGAAACACACTTCTTTGTAAGTGAACTGCAATCCCTAAGAAATTGTTTAAAAGTCTGAGTTCTATCATTTACTGTATTATCTTCAAATGATATAACTCTGAGATGTTCATCTTTATACAAAGCTTCAGCATAAGGTCTGTCCCTCCATAACCTTGTTGCTGGCCAGTTATTTGCACCTTTCACAAACAAAGCAGGTTCAGACTTGTGGACATAGTCCTTGAAAAAGCCAACACCATCTGGAAGAATCAACGTTCTCTTCAGCTCCACACCAATATTTTCTGCATTATCTAAAAAGTGAAATGGAAGAGCTGCAGAAAGTTAAAAAAAATATCTGTTCAAATTTTTCACATCTATAAAGATAACTAATTTAATGAAAAGGGATTTTTCATTTGAGAATGAAGAGCTCTTTCAATAAATTTGGCTTTGACAGGTAAAAGTTATTCTACTTTAACTTTAATTTTCAGAAATGTATTCAATAAGGGTGGCATGTGATAGGAAATGTTTCTTACTAAAGTTATGAGTTTAGTGGAATTGTCCAATTAGAATGTGTTTTGAAGTGAGGAGGATAACAACAATTAAAGTTTGTACTTAATGCTAATCAGGATCACTGCACATACAGCACTAACAAATACCCCTTTCCTTGTATATGTTGGGCTGCTGCTGATAAATAATTAAATGTAAACTATCTATGCATATTTCTTCTGTCATGTGAGCTCATTCACTACAAAAGTAGAAAAGTTGTAGTCTGGTGAAATTACAAAACAAACTCTACAGCTATTATTCAAGTACTGAAACAGAAATTTCAAAAATATTGGCAAGCAAAGGAATATTATCTGATAATTCACCTTGTTTTCAACCCCATTATTTTAATGAGTTTTGTGGGGAACATGGCATATACCATGATACTTACAGCACCCATTACCACCAGAGTAACAGTATAACTGATAGAGAAATTCAGATGAAGCAATTAGTAAAAACGTGCAGCAACACTAGAGAATTCACTAATGGGTTGCCAGCTTATTTGCATAATCCAATAAGTGGTAACCTGTCATACCTTGGTGAGTTGATGCTTCAGATAGAATTTTTGCTCCAGCTCTTGTGACAGAAGAAAAAAAGGCACAATCGAGACAAAAAAAGTATGTGTGTATGTATATATATATATATATATATATATATAAATCTCATCAAATCAGGTAGTCGTCCCTCAAAGTATATAAATTTGTAGATGCCATGATTTGAAGTGAATAATTAAAGTAGATATTGAAAACATAATGGACTGTTAGGTTATGGACATGATATTATGCTATGAAACTTTTTACTTTATCAGAATTATGAGGGGTGTTGTGTATTTTTAATTCAACACTATTGTGCTTAAATAAAAGTCTGTCAAGAATGAAAAAAAACCATTATCCACCTGGCTTACCCTTACCAAACTGCTTGTTATGATACATTTGTAGGGAATTCTATGTAATATCTCTGTGTCACTTTGGTTGTGCGTTGCTCCACCACTCAAGGCTAATTATAATTGGAATAATTAGGATGGTTATGATGATGATGACAATAATGATGATGACTGTAATATCATTATCATTGTGTTATTTTTTTTAATATGCTATCAGTTTAAATTCCTCATAGTAAAACTTTATCTGCCAGTTGTCAATTGGCTTATGATTGTATTAAAACGATAGCAAAAAAAAAACAATAACTGCCATCATCTTTAAACAGTCTTATGCTTTACTAATTATAGGAGGGGAAAATACATTTTATGCAAGTGGAGGAATTTTTAAAAAGGACACCTAAATAAAACGGGCTCAAACTGGTAATGACTTTAAATTAAAGAGAGTGGTTGTAGAGGAAGTCAACCAAGTGCAAGGTCGAAGAGAAAGAGAACAAAGAAAACAAGTTCGAACCATTTTGCCATTGACTGCAAACCCAAACCAATGGACCATAAGAAGGGTCAGTTTGGAATGGGGTGGGTTCAAGAAAAAAAAGGTCTGAATCGCATTGCATATTCCTATCTTATCCAGATTTTACCTTCATTTAGCCAAGCAAGATCATCAAAGCGGATTTTCTCATCACGAATTTTTTGCCTTTCTAAATCTGTAAAGGATTATGTGCAGTGATTGGTGAAAGCTAGGGCCATGATGCCTAATTTCCTTGGCAAAAATAATGCATTTAATGGGACCACATACAAACAAATCACACACCTTTCGAGTCACCAGTATTTAAACTTTCATCTGTCGTATGTTTTGAGCTTGTGTCACTTGGTTTCAGCCAAACATTTAACCTTCACCTTACAATAAAACGTACCACTGTTATGTTAAAGGACGTTTTTCACCGATGAATTAAAAAAAAATACCCCAAAAATATATTATAAAAGAAAACATACCTGCTCCAGTTGAATTCATGAATTGAAGTATTAGAAAGGCGATCAGTAGTGTTGGAACTGCCAAGTTGCAATGGAAGATTGCCATTCTCATAAAAGAAATATGTATGCTCTTATGTACGATATCTGGTACACCTGATTATATCCTCCCCCGTCAAAAGCACAGAAAATATGTTCAAGTAAAATATTCAGTTGCTCCAAATCTTTATAGGCGTTTTGAAATGACAGGAACTATTTCCAAGTTGCTTGATCTGCTACACATCTGCTTTTTCTACTTTTTGAGCGTTTTTAAGTGTAAAGAGACAACAATTCTATGACGTATCTCACCAAAAGAACATTATATGCCAGATTCACAATAACATTTTATTAAAAATGTGCCGCAAATTGACGGGTGGCATCCGAAATCAATTTAATCCTGATCACCTTTCACAACAAAATCACAAACGATAAGGTGCGAGGAGGTAAAGGTGTATTTCACAAAAAAAATTGGCCCTTTAAGCTTCACTTTTTTGTATCGATGTCAACTTCGCCTCATCCGAGTTACTTGAAGTTTTATCCACAGCCTTATCAAACTTCGCAAAAAACGTGATCAACAGCTATACTCTAATATCTTGGCATGGCAGATGTTCAGGAGCATTATTGAAATCGAAGCTAGAGGAACAGGTGATGTTCATAATAAGGTCAACTTAACTTGTCCCGTTTCTGGTTTTTGGTAACCATGGAAGTACCCTTTGTCCCTTGCCTTCTTGACACAAGGTCTCCACGTTGATCACACAGCACTTAAAACAACATATATACCAATATTTAAACCTGCTATTCCATCCGCAGGCAAGTAGGCAACATGAGGGCCAGAAAATGTTAGTCTGTTACTAGGGGCGTGGTACCCGGCCTTTTGGCTAAGATCAAGAGTAGAACTCTGGTCTCGCCCTTAGGTCGGGGCTTTGGCTGAAGCGCCCAACCATGCAGGACAGTGGTCTCGAAATGGTCGAGCCTTGGCTGAAGACCAATCCAAGAGGAAGGGCCTCCCCATGGAGGATCCTGGAGGAGCGATCCTTATGTTTTGCATTTTATGGTGTCATGCGTGCTTTCTGTCTCAGACAAAGGAAAGATGGGACAGATCTCTCCTTTCCTTTATCTGTTGCTTCTCTTCGGATCTATCATCGATGGGAATCTGTAAAAAAATGGACCTCTGTTTGCCAGGGGTTCCTTCAGTGGGTAAATTTTATTAAATATTGAAACATATCAGTTAGCAATTTGAATATTGATTTGACAATATATTTCGGAAGTCATTCTTCCATCTTCCGGTTTGAAAACAGATGGATGCTTTTTAAAAATTATAGTTGCAATGATTTAAACAGTTGTGAAACACACGCATGGCCATTAGATATGTGCGGGGATACAATATAAGACCCCATACCCTGATCTCCGATTTCCCCCCAAAACTATAAGTGGAAAACAATCTAAAGTCTAAAGACAATAAAAAAATCAGTACATACCTTAGTTAATGACATTTATTGTACAATATTTATACAATGTAAATTTCTGTGATAATGTCAAAACAATATCACATTGTATTGCAGCAAATGAAACAAAATTAGATAAAAAATCAAAAATGAATCAAGCAAATTTAAAACTACATAAATAAATTTAGAAAGAGTCCCTAATTACTAAAAAGTCATTTACATGATCAGATGTAGATTCGATCTTCTGAGTGTAAATGTCAATCCAGCAGAAGAAAAAGCACGTTCTGATGTCGTGCTAGTTGCTGGAATTCCAAGATCAGTTCGTGCAATCAATGCTAGTTCAGGGTATTTAGCTGCACCCTCCGACTTCCACCACGGTAGAATTCAAACCTCTCGACCTTTCATATCAGTATTAAAAAAATTGTCAACAACAGAATTTGGTTTGTCATTATTTGTTGTTTTTTTCTCGATAACACAGGGGAACAATTTTTGGGGACTTTCATGTTTTCTGTGAAAATAAAAGTGTTTCCAAAAATGATATCCATTTGTTCCCATCACGTCTAGTTTTTTCTGCCCATGCTACACCTAGTTTTCATCAAAAACTCTGCTTTAGCATTGGGAAAAACTTTCTTCTTACGGTAAAGATATTTGGATATAGTGCCAAAAATAGGCATAAACTTGTTTACCCTACTGTACCATCAGCAATTCCACCAATACCACATTCAAATGAGCTTCCACAGCCAATTCTTCATGGGCTACCTAGTGATGATGCCCTCCAGAAATCTTTTCATTCCCTTCTTCCTGTAAACTGTACCAGACCTGAAGGTGAAGACATAGACATAAAAGATTTATCGGAGAGTCAAAATGACAGTGATGATGCTGACTTTGGTGACATATCAGCTGCAAGTTTGACCTCGTCAACTCAAATGGAATGCTTTGATCACAGTGAAATTAATGATCTTGTCCGTGAGCTTGGCTTATCAAAGAAACTGGCTGAATTGCTAGCTTCTCGGCTTAGCGAGAAGCACCTGTTGAAGCCGGGTGTCAATGTTTCATTTTATCGAAATAGGAAGATAGCATGTTTGTCACTTGCGTAGACATCAAAGGACTGTTATCAAAATTAGGTGTTGCGTCCTACAACCCTGATGAATGGAGGCTCTTTATTGACAGTTCCAAAAGAAGCCTCAAATATGTTCTCCTTCATAATGGTAACCTGTATGGGTCAATCCCTATCAGCCATTCCGTGACAGCCAAGGAGAACTATGAAACCGTAAAGAAGGTGCTCGAACTAGTACACTGCGATGACCATAAGTGGATCATCTGTGTCGACCTGAAAATGGTACATTTCTTGCTGGGACAGCAAAGCGGCTTCACCAAATTCCCATGCTTTCTATATCTGTGGGATAGCCGTGTAAAAGACAAGCATTGGGTGCAACAGGAATGGACAAATCGCGATTCTCTTGATGTTGGGCTGTCAAATATCATAAATCAGCCATTAGTAGATCGCCAGA
>RDPX01000410.1:60789-91940 GCA_003991215.1 Morbakka virulenta
ATTCTACATTGAGCCATTCCTCTTTCGCTTCTCTACATTTTATTCTGATTTGATGGTCGAGTGTTCTATATTCCGCACTTCTTCTGTCTGTTGTTTGTTGTCTTTCTTCCATTAGTTCCAAGATCTCTGACGTCATCCATTTCTTTTTAGTTTGTTTTTCTTTCTCCGGTAAGACCTTCTTTGCTGCTGAGACTACCGATTCTTTGAATTTTTTCCAGCAGGAATTAAGCTCACCTTCATCTTCAAGGTTTTCAAAACGATTCTTGACTTCTATGTTAAATTCTTTTCTTGTTTCTGGATCTTCTATCAATTTCTTATACTGCAGTTTTGGTTCTGTCTTCTTTTTCTTTAGTTGTTTTAGTTTCAATTTCAATTTGCAGACGACAGGTAGATGGTCACTTCCGCAGGCTGCACTAGGGTATGTCTTGCAATGTTGGACTGCATTTCTGAAACGTTTATTGATGGTTATGTAGTCTATTTGATTCTTCGTTTCCCCTCCTGGGCTTCTCCAAGTCCATAGTCTTCTTGGGTGCTCTTCGAACCATGTATTAGTGATAATTTGTTCGTTCGATGTGCACCATCAAACAAATCTCTCTCCTCTGTCGTTTTGTTCACCAAGACCATGTTTTCGTTGTCTGTGTCGTGACAGATCATCCGCCTAGCCGCCGCGTTACTCCAAGCCGTTGACTCTCACTAGACAGTTCTTCCGCCCTGAAGAAACATCCGACGCCCTGCTGCCGACGTCTTCATCGTAACCCTGATAGGGGACGCTAGGGGGTTGCTGATACTTGCCCAAGGTGTCATCCCAAGACTAAGCAAGTCGGGAGAGGACGCCTTATTTCCCCTTAGTGGACTACGGTTACCCGGTTCCACCTGCTTTCCCTTAACTCCGGAAGCAAGGGTTGTCACCCCTTTCTATAGCAAGATTCTGCCATGGCCGTAGCCGAGTTAGTTAGGTACATCCTACACCGTTCCAATAATATGGCTTCCAGCAATGAAGAAAGAAACACAACATGGGGCCACTGCCCGAAACAACCCCAGCCCTGTCTACACCCACGTCCGCACTGCCAAAGTATAAAATAGCCGTATCTAATCATTTCAGTAGCCTGACGATGGGAGAAGTATCTCTCGAAACGTATTTCCAATGTTAGGTATAAGTTTTAGTCGAACAGTTACTATTATCAGCCAGTGTTAGGTACACCATCATCAAAGGCCATTGAAAATCAGATAAAAAGTAGGAAGAGACTCTGAGTACATTGCCAAGAGTCTAAAATTTGAGTGAAACAGTGGAGGTGAAGGTGAAATTACTACAGTTTAGGGGATAAGCTTGGTGGTTGAAATTAAAGATTTGCAACTAAGCCTCTGTTAAGCGACCCACGTTTGTCGTTTTTAGAGAAGACGTTCAGTTGTTTACTGTCTTAAAAACAGGGAAAATGATACACTTAAGGTGCTTAACTATAGTCCTGGTGTCGTGTATACATGCGTTTGAGCACTTCTAATGACTGTTCAATTATGCCTGAGGTACAGTTACAAATTTGTAGACAGTCACTGCCCACAGATTTAAAGTGCCCTTAAAGACCAATGGTTTCACATGTCACAACAAGGTCTGGTATCTGTCTCGCAAAATAGTCACTGGTTGCTTTGACTGTATATAAGAAGTTAATAAATCGTCCATGGTCTGAACTTAGTCTAGTTAACAGCACCCTTGCTTCTGGTGGCGGATCGTGTTGTCAGAAACTGTTACAGCCTACAGTCAGTGATGTTACATCTATTCTTCCATTTCTCTGTCATCCACAGGTCTTGGGATGTGTCGTTCACTGCTTGTATAATCTCAGACATCCTATCTTATACTGGGGGTCTTAAACTGATCGAACTGAGTACTGTTTTCTCTGTTCTGCACTTTAACCTTTATGCCACTTATTCTTATGTTCAGTGGATGAATTCCAGACAATAAATGCGCAGAGCAAAAGCATCCAGTTATCACGCACATGCTCTCGTTGCAGTCTGGGTTCAGATCTTTCACATTAGATCTGCCACCCCAGACAGGTGCACAGTGTTCAGATGTTAAGTGGCATAGGAGCAGAGTGGACTTTCGAAGTATATCAAACGAAAAACGGAACACCCTATTATTGCTTACAAGGTCGCATATCAGGCCAGACCTTTCACGAAAGTGATCGATCAACTGTTAAACTGAGGTACTTCCCGAGTTTTCTCGCATGGGATGGTGTCTGAACCAACTGTAAGTTTGAATAAGCAATGTGCTAGTCGGTTAGCCATATGGAATACACTTGAGTCAGTTTTGGTTATGTTGAGCTTCAGCCTCCAGTGATTAAAATACTGTTAACTGAGATCATTGGATAAGCATTTCTTAATCGTATCAAATGGCTTATTTCGACAGAGGAATGCATTATCACCCACGTGCACACACACACATATGTCAATATCAAGCGATTCCAGGACTTCTACAAGATTCTGGTGTTTGATCTTGTCAAGAGATTTGGTGTACACTCCCAGTATAGCAAGACAAAGCCTATCCATTTCCAATTTGATGTTGTGTAATTTTCCTGACTGATGCATAATTCTTACATTCCACGTTCCGATTTTAATGACAGCAGCATGATGACGATCCAGGCTCACCTGCTGCATATGAGATCCTGTACTGAGTGAAGAAGTACCGCCAATGGAACTTCCATTCAGGCTGTCTGTGTCTTTCATTTGAGTTGCCATTGCCATGATGCCAGGAAAGAAATAATATGGTGGTTCCCTTTGTCTTTCACAGCCAGTTTGAGCTGGAACTGTAGTCTTTGATCAACCTGAACCAATCCCACAAGGCAATGGGTGGAGTGATGTAGTAGCCATTTCCTTGGTTGGACCAGATACCTGCCTGCTACCCTTAGGGTGCTCTTCCTCCAACACCCCTACCAAATCTGCTGTGGCCTACAGCAAGCGAGTGCTACATCTGGTCTCTACCCTTTGACCTGTTTGCCCAGGGTGTTCCTACCAGAAGAGTAGCTCCTGTCCTGCTCTCAGGGCCACAGACATACAAGCCCCACAACCACAACAAGGTTGCACTCTTATCAGTGTTATTTTGAGACACCATCTCTAGGGGGATTGTCAAACAAGACCAAAGGGTACCACACCCATGACAGCAAAGCCCCATGGGATACCAACCAGGTACATCATGCTCTAGGGGAAAGCTAACAGGTACTTCACCTTGCTCATGGGTGACCTGGAGCTTGTCGTGGCAAAGGGTAACTCATTCACCAAAGTTGAATCTGAATAACCAAATAGATTTTAACGTCATACTCTGGACACAAGGGGTTGCATCATTGGAGGGCATAACATCAACAACTTGAAGTATGCTGACAATGCAGTGTTGATCAGTAACTCAGAGAACCTAAAAATGATTATATATATATATATATATCATTAGGGACCAATGCTTCTTAAAAAGGTTTCCTTGTCATCCCCAATTAAAAGCCCAATGGTTCCACTGAAAATTAGTTGGTGGGGGGCATTTACTGGAATCAATGCTCTGTAACTAGGTCCTTGTAAACAAACCTATCATGTAACCTGAATTGTGAAACCTCCAGAGCTTGGGGAATCGAGCCTGGAACTCTTGGTTACTGTGCAGTTGCACTAATCATTAAGCCACGGCTCCTCAGACCAGAACAGAGAAAAGACAGAAGGGTAATGTGCAAAACATTCAAGAAATCTTGTTATAATTATGTGTATTATTATGGGAAATAAGAATTCAGAAATGCAATCAAGGCATTGTGAGTTTTATTTCTTTTTGTAAGGAACTTGCTGAAATGGTTCTATTTCACAAAATGTAAACAACACTAAGTATGTGATACCTTGGCAATACCTGTTGCTAATGTCTCTTACAACCAATTTACTAAATTTCAGGATCTGATGTAAATAAAATATTTTGAGTCTTTCTTAAAACTGATCAGATCAGTCAGTAAGCCCTAATGCACCAAAAATATTCCTAATTAATATCTAAACCATTATAATACACACAAATAAACACACACACACACACACACAGATTGCTTGGTAGAAATATATGCGACCATGAATCAGCAATAAACCACAACATTCTCTGAGTTGTACTTTCTTTAAGCTTCATGACACTTTGAAAAACATGACCAAATGTCTTCACCATTCTGGCAGGTTTTCTCTACATGGATCACATTCAACAATTTTAAATGACTCTGGTATCAATTGCATTACAGAAATTCACTAATACAAAACCAACAAAAATGCAATGAGGAGGAAACTGGAACAAAAACTTTGCTTAGGATTTGAAAACTAATATTATAACTTTGAACTGAAAAAATATTAACTGAAACTCCAAAAACTATTTTATCTACCTTTTTTCAATCCCTAAAAATTTTAGCATTTAGCAGTAAACATGGGTGTATTCTAGAGCCTTTAGGCACCAGCACGTAAAGTATGGGTGCACAAACTGCCTTTCCTCTTATAGGAATGTAAAATGTTAATAGGTGATTTGCATTACATATTTCAAAGTTGTAATAAGCTGTTACTTTACTTTAGGAAATGTAATGTCCCTCGGGAATATTATCTTCTTTCTCTCTTCTAGATTAGCTTTGGGTCCATGAATAGTTTTTATGCAGCTCTAATAAGATAACACTTCTGATACATTTGCAGGAACTAGACTATAGGTATGTCATGCTAACAACTACATATAAATATTTGTTGAGCCATATTCAATTAATTATAGAAAAAATGGTGATAATAAAACCAGGGTGTATGTGATGTTCAAATCAAGCAAATCAAGCATAAAATGTGTATAGTTCTTTCTCATTTTACAATTCAAACCCTGTTCTCTGTCTACATACCCAAATGCAATAAAAACAAATGCCAAGTTCTAGTGAAAGGATTAAATGCAAGGATCTCCTATAACTAACCTTTAAACTTTTTGTGGTATGGAATCGATTCAAAATAACTTCACAGTATTTTATAGACCAACTGTTTTGTATATGGTATAACAAAATCAAAATGCTGGTATAAAAATGTATATATATATATATATATGCTCTAATAACTGTAGTGTACTGTGGTTTGAAAAAAAAAATCACTTACAAATCTTTTCTTTTACCTTTATTTCCACAATGCTGTGGTACTTATTTATGCCATTTCAAATCATCAAATCAAACAAAATCCTGATATATACATACAACTGGTTTGGGTCAACAATTTTATGAAAAAATGTTTTACATATCAGGCTTTATCACTTATTTAAAGAGTACTTCTGGATTCAAATGCTAAAAAGTCTAAATAATGTCTTTGATTTTAATTTACTACTGTCAAATTTTTTTCAACAGTGATTAACTTTTTGGTATCAGCTTATGTGCCCAAACTTATCCAAATTTATTGTTTTCAAACTGTTTGTCATTCATAAAGAGAGAGAAAAACTCATTGAACTTGGACAGCTCTTTGCTAGCAGTACTTAACATTTTTATCTGTTTCGATCAACTTGAAAATGTATATAAATCAATTCAAATGTCAGAAAAAACAAAAAATGTATAAAAATGAGAAAATATAGAGTTGAAGGGCTGAGCTGATGATGCATGTCTGTGAAAGCTGTTTTTTATTCTTGAATACTTTCACAATTGTGTATTCTAGAATTTATTCACATTTAGCAAATACCAAAATCCTAATTCAAACCTAACAGTCATTGATCTGTCTTGCTCTTTTCTAGTTCCCTTATAAGTGTGATATACTTTTGTGGATTTTTTTCTGCTTGTGCTAAATGCCATTCTCTCCATTTTTCAGGAGTAACATCTGCCTTCATTTTCTTTATACGTCTCTCCTTATCTTTGATTCTTAAATGATCTCTTATTTTTACATCTGGGTTCGATATGACTGTCAACACTAAGCTATTTCCTGTATTTCTAATAAGCTTAATAATATTCCTGTGGGACATACCCTTAGTACTATAGTCACCAACTGAGAGAATGACGTCGCCTACTTCGAGCTTTCCAGATTTGTGTGCTGGACTTCCTGGTTCAATTTTACTGATATAAGGTAAAGTGTTGTAGTAAAACTTTCTATATTTAGCATTAGTGAGCTCTTCAAGTTCCCCACCTCTAACAAAAAACCCGAAATTTTCTTCGCCTTCCCTTATTATTTTAACCTTCCTTTGTTCTGGGCTGTCTCTAAACCGTATGTCTTCTTCGAGCGGCCGACTTTCCGGGCCTGGTAGATTAACGTTTGCCATTTCTTTCTCATAGTTTGTCATTAAGAAGTCGCGGCAAACATCTTTTTCTGCTGCACTTACGCTGTTGTTTGTCGCTTCGGCGACAAGTTTGTCGTCGATAAAAAGACCAACGGTTACACTATGGTTGCTTGTTTTTGTCAAGGTCGTTTTTATATGTATATCTTTAGTTGTTTTCAATAACAACTCCATCAGCATAAATTTTGGGTAGTACAATTTAATTAAGTGATCAAACTTTTCTGTGTCATATTGAAAATAATCGTTAACTTCTGCACGTAAATTGTCCATATTATTTTCAGTTAAGTACTGTGAACCAAATTTTCTTAAAACATCTTCAAAACATTGTGGCGTCTCATTTCTCTTCAATTTTGAGCAAAGGTAAATAATGGAATCTGTGACAGCAATCACATCAGAAACGGATGCTGTTGGGCAGGACGTAGCAATTTGTTCCGTCAGAACACGCTCCACAATACTTTTTCCCATAGACATTTGCCGTAAACCTAATTGAAAATCCTTGACTGTGTTTTTAACCGACAATTCGTTATCCACAACTGGTTGTTCTGTGGATACATTGTGGCATAGTCGCACGCTGACTGGAAATAAACTCTGTTTTTTGAAGTAATTGTTGAACTCTGGAGACCCACCTCGGAGCACGAAGCTGCGTTTATAAATGCATCCAAATCCTCTAGCTGTAAGTATGGTTGATGCTGCTGTATCTACAAGTCGTTTAACAGACATTTTCCACCAAAATGTTAAATGGATATCAATATAACTAACTAATCCTTTTCATACTGCAATTCAGCATTGCTCATTATTCCATGTGGGGAGGATGGTCATGCAAGTGACATCTATTGATGTCGAATAAACGTCACAGGGAAAAAGGAGTGAATAAATGTGGCTGGGAGAGGGTCTGGACTTGGTCCCTTTCTCTTTATTGTGGTGTTGAAGGTCATCAGTGAGAACTTCCGCACAGGCCTGCCATGGGAGCTGCTGTTTGCAGACGACTTGGCGGTAGTGGCAGACAGTGAGAAAGAGCTGCAGAGAAGATGACTGAGGTGGCAGGTTGAGATGAAGACCAGGGGTTTGAAGGTAAACACCAAAAAGACTGAAGTCATGGCAAGTAGCAAGAGTTGATGTGATACTAAACATCAAAGACAAGAGAAATGCTAGGCTCAAGAAGGTCCAGGAACTCATACCTTGGAGTGGCCGTAGACGCCTGGGGAGGGTCACATGTGGCTTTAACAGCTACAATGGCAGCAGCATGGAACAAGTGGAGAGAGCTGTCAGGTGTTATCAGTGACAGGAAGATGCCTAGGAAACTCAAGGTAAAGTTTTACATAACCATAATACGACCTGTTCTCCTGTATGGTGCAGAATTGAGAAACCTGGAGGCAGAAGAGCAGAAGACCCGAGCGGATGACCCTGCAATGGTCAGCCGCTCGGGTTCTTTGCCAAGTGCCAGCAGTGCTTTGCAGTGCCAGCTGGCATACAGGATGGGGGGGGGGGAGAAGAAATTTGGCTGGGAAAGCAATTTAGCACATTTTAAACTGCATTTCGGCTAAACATTTCAACAAGCATCAAATAGCTCAATGAAAATGAAAACACCAGATTCAGAATCTTTTGTTTGTGAATTGTGTATGTGAGGGGCACGAGTGGGAGTGGAGGGAGATTTACAGACAGATATACAGTAGACAGACCACACGACCCAAATTTACCAACACTCTTTGGTAATTAGCCTGTTCTACTCTTACCACTATTTGCTTAAAACCTATGCTGTAGTTTTTATCGTCTAACTAACTGCTTGCCTACTAACAGTGACTTCAGAGAGCTAATTATTAAAATATGAAGGTGTCCCATATCTATACAAATCAGCACGATGAGCCTTTGATGTAAAAGAATAGAAGCATGGAATACGTGTCAGTGTTAATAGAGTCAAAAGCACAATGCAGCGGCTCTTAAGTTCAATAGCTCAATGCTAGTAAGCCGTCATCAAGCATATACACACAAGAGCACACACACATATATTTATATGTATAATATATATATATATATATATATATATATATTTATATATACAAATATACTTATAGTGATATTAAATGTTTGAAATTTTGAGGAAGAAAACTGCCCCTGTGGGATCCGAAACTACCGCCTTCTGATTAATGGTCAGATGCTGTTCCGTTAGGCTCCTGGAAGCTTGCTTCTCAGGAAAAAGAATTGGAATGTGATACCTTTGTGGATGATGTTACTACATAGCTATCTCCCCAAGAGATGAAGTGCTGAGCCTCGGTATCCGATTAACAGAAGTTTGGTGCAATGTCAGTGACAGAGAGTTTGTTGTGCTCAGTGAGGCCGAATGTAACATGCGACGTTGAGACTGACTGTGATGGGTTGCTTCATGGCTGACATGTAAGATTCAACCACCTGTTGTTTTTCCAATTTGGACAGACCAAGGGAAATTTTACCTCTGGATTTGTAGCGTTGTTAAACCACGTCGTAGGTCACCAATTGTAGTGAACTGTAAACCCTTTCCATGGAAAGTGTCTAAATTTTATCCCTTTTAGTTAGTCTCTTTCAAGATCTAAAATTTAGACCTAAGGAGAATATATGGGAAATGCTACGGTCCAAAGCAGTCAATTCTTAGTAGACCTATCTTTGCAGGTGTTTCTTGGGGTTGTTATGGTATTTTCTTTGCAATAGCATTTCGTCTTCTTTAGTATTATAATAAATAGAACTGCTTTTTATAGTTGGAAACTGCATAAAGTATAAAAGCACTGAGTATATTTAGCTGTGAATAGAACACAGAAAACAATAGTTAGGCCATAAGTTACGAGTATTCGGTAGAACTAGAAACATTTAAGTCATATGGTCGAAGAAAGCACCGAGAAGAAAAATTGTTCCACAATCTACCCGTCTGAAGAAAAAAACTACATTCAACTGCATGCAAATGAAGATGTTGAGAGAAACAAATCACACCAGCTCCAACATACTGACCTGGTACCAATGATGAAATCTTATCAAACCCATTTCGTGCATTACACAAAGAATGAACAGCAACAGAAGTTGGACACAGCAAGTATTAAACATGTCCCTGACCTTGATCAAGAATACCAAAATGAGATAAGTAAACCCCTATACAGATGTGACTACTGTAGTCCATTCAAAAAGGAATGGAACATTAATAAAAATACAAAATGGCGTCAGGTCTCAACTTTTTAAAAAACAAATTTACCAATTAATTGAATCTAAAAATACAATCAAATCTTTTAAAAAAATGACAGATTAAACATTCTTAGTGGTGAGCAAATCTCAAGAGGAACAACTTTACCAGAGCAAATAAAGGAGCAATAAATTTGGGAAAGAAAAGATTTAGCTTTCTGTTGAAAGTCATCAACTGTCTTTTTGCCACATTAAAAAAGGTAGTCACTTGCTTCCACAATCTCTGACAACCTGAAAGTCAGACTCTACGGCGAGTTTCACATGCTTCTGTTGAGTTGCCTTGTGGTCAATGCCAGAGTTCAAGGAAAGGTGTTGATAAACTAGAGAAAGTTACCAGACAGCTCACTGATGTAAAGAAAAAAGAAAGTAAAACCAAGAATAAGATCTTGAAGAACACCAGAATTAATGAGATACTCATCAGGTGTAATGCCTTTTAGTGAGAGATGCATTTTACAATTTGGGAAAAAAACCCTGATGGCTTTCACAAACATCATTAGCAGAAAACTTATGAAACGAGTCAGCGTGCAACACTTTACCAAATACAATGAAAATATTCAGAGTAGGAGCATGTTCATCACCATACTTTTCATTAGACCTATAAATACATTCGGTTGTTACAGTGAAAAGATCACAAGTGAAGCAAAGTCTTCTAAATCTTTACTAAACATTAACAAAAAGACCTAGATTTTGAAGACCTACACCAGTGCATTGTTAATAAATCATTTAATACCCTTACTAATGACAAAAGTAAGACGTCGATACCTGTAGATTTATTACTTTCATTCTTATGGACAGGGACGACATTGAAAGCTATCCAGATCGAAGAAAAACAGGACCCAAACTGTCAAATGTTAACAAATTTGAACAGTAATAAAGATAGTTCAGAGGTATACTCGTCCAAGAAAACTGATGGAATCAAACCTGGACTTCAGATTGATTGAGCCAATGAATAAATGTAAATTTATGGTGACAGGAGATAAAGCCTTGTCAGTTTGCGAACGAAAATACGGAAAATACCACCTCTACTCATTTAGAGAAGAATTAGCGTAAAACAGTTTAACAAGAAGTTAAAGCATTTGCCTTTTAAACAGAGAAAAACAAACTCTATAAGAAAGTAAAGGTGTCACTGTTTAATCAATAATCAAAACATTACTTTAAATCTTCCAGCTATCTCGTAAGGATTGGATTCAAACAAAGAGATAAAAGCCTGTAGGATAGAACCAAAAAAACTATTAGGTGGGGAGACATTTTTTCCACCAACAAAATGAAGTATATAAATTTAGTCCATCGCCTTTTTAAAAACAGATACAATTAAAAACAGAAAATATTATATATATATATTATTATTATTATTAACAATATATTCTATATATTTATAATATTTTATTTCCAAACAACATTGAATGTTGTTTGGAGGAAACTGATGAAAAGTCACATGGGAAATTACTATGATGATTAGTTATAAAAGAACGAGTATATTATTACTGGTGACATTAACACCCCAACACGAGGTGAAATAGTGGAATGTAGTGTCGATCCTCGGTTCTTTGTCAAAAACGTAATCTAGAAAAAGTTCAAAGGCTTGTCTTTTGATTTGCTTCAAGTTGAAATAGAAGATAAATTTATCTATTGTTTTGAAGAAAGTTCTCCCTAGTCCTTCCATTTTGAAGTACTCAATAAAACACTAGCTGCTCTGGACGAGAAGGATTATGAAAAAAATCGGTAAAGAGTTTCGTCCAAATCGTATAAATGGTAAACAATTGAGCCATTTCGTTTTTTAAATTAAGATAAAAATAGGTAGATGTTGGTACTATATTTTATAATATTATTTGTACTCTCTTTGTGAAAGATTATGTTAGTGTGAGGTACTTTAAAAAAAGTTAAAGCTAATCTTTAATTTTTATATTTCCAAAAATGCTCTCCTCGTTTGAAGGCCTCCTTCCAAAAAAATCAGCATGAGATAGCATAGCAAAAATAGATGGTAAATGGAAAGAGCGCAACCAAGAAAATGTATAGATACAATATCAAGTTACTTTTCTACCACCTTGTACCGAAAGTCATCCAAATCTTGTGCGGGGGTGCTGCGGTAGATTCCAATTTAGATGCAATAAGTTTTTAGGTCATGACAAACAAACGCTTACTTTGCATTTTATGCAAAGAGATAAGAAATGGTATCTGTGTAGAGTCGCCCGACACTAAATGGGGATTATAATATCAAAGAGTAATTGTAAACATGGGTGCTTTAACATCATTCGAATTGATAAAATAGCTCAAAAATATCAACTTCTGAAAAGATCAGAGAAATTGGAGTTTATTCCGTTTGCTATATTAATGGGCCCGTTTGCTGGAGGACTTTCACACAACTAATGCCATATTTTCTCTTTTAAACGCCCGGGGCGTTTATTGGAGAGGGGCGTTAATTAGATATGGGCGTTTATAAAATGTTTTTGATTTTAGACGGGGCGTTTATTGGAGAGGGGCGTCTGAGAGAGGGGGCGTTTAATAGAGGAAATACGGTAAGTCTTTTCAAGATCAACACAAACCTTTTGTAGAAGAACAAATTTCTTTGCATCACTGACCAACTTCATGTTAAAAATTTCGGAGAAATTTGATGACTGCAGAAGAGATAACTCCGAACTGTTGCTTTTTACTGACTCCCTTTTTATTCTGTGTATATGAAAACGGGAATAATAATAGATCGAATGAATTGAATAACCCCCTCCCATTGCACCAAAATATTGGCCATTTTATGGAATTACTGGTAATATATTAAGATATTACATTCCAGGTCTTTGAATACAGTGTAAATCTCAATCACTGTAATGGATTTTTAGTGATCAATGATCTGCATTTTTTTGTATCTAATTTTATATTTTGGTGATGATCTTATCCAAAAAATATGAGTTAACAAGCATAAAATTAGGATTAAAATTTGGCTACGTCTTATCCGAAGGCAATCTTATCTGTTGGAGTGCATGGAATTTCGTGATTTTCCTTTCTGAAAATCAAAAGGAAGCATTTGATCTGTTTAGGCCTATCTGATAGAATTTTCCTCATTTTGAAAAGAAAGCTCTGTTCTTTTTTCTGTTTTTAATGCTTCTCCTCGAAAACATATTTTGTCAACATTTTCTAATAGAAGTTAAAAGTATTTTTTTAACTTAAATATAAGTATTATTTTCATTCAAAAGTTACATGATATTTTAGATTTAAGTTAAGAATACGACACGGTAAGTATTTTATCATTGAATGTTTTTATTTGAAAGTAATTTATAGTTTTTCATCATCATCATCATCATCATCATCATCATCATCAGTTTTCGAGAAGATTAATTTATTCTTATAATTTGCTACCAAATAAGATAGATAGGAGAGTTTTGATTAAAAAGACATAAGATCTTAGTTATTGGTATTCCAACCATTATTGTAAGGTCAACGACAGAATCAAATGCATTTATGAAAAGCAAAAATTTAAGTTACAAGAAGATATGCTATGACGTCATAGTTATTATCCAAATTACTTTATTTACAAATACACAAATATAAACAAGCATAAATCTATAAGTTTCAAGTGAATGATTTAAGGGATAAACACTTCTTCTGAATATTCAGTTGAGAATTAAACTACTTCTTTAGGAGTGGTTGGGCAATGTTTTTCATAGCTGACGGGAATTTTTAAACTAAGACTGTTCTTAAATTTTTAAAACTTTAGAGTGATGTATTTCTATATATGTATAAAATTAAATAAAAAACAAAACAGATAATATTTTGTTACCTTAGAGGCGTCTTTTATAGTGACTTAGAGAAAAAATGTTTATTTTTTCCGATTTGAAAGACAGCTTCAGTCAGGTCTATATGGTTGGTTACCCTCTCGTGAGTTTAAGACCATACCTGCTGAAGGTCAAAATGAAGAGCTTTTTCAAAAATATTCTACGGCTCATGTTTTATAACAAATAGTATTAGAAAATTTACTATGGAGAATTTTCACTACTTTTTAAAAATCAACATTATTACCTAATACAATATGCTAGGAGTCAAGAGTTCGAAATAAATACCAATCTATAGGAATTGCTTTTGGAATGATCATTTCAGCTAAAGTGCCTTCCAATGAAAACAAAATTATAAAATTGTTGTATTCAACAAATGGAAAAATAGTTTAACTAAATAGCATAGCATTTACAAAACAACTAGGTCGCCACAGCTATAGCATCTACATGCCGCCAGGTATGGAAAAGTGTAGAGTCAAATACAATTCCTTGCTCCGGGATTTACCTTTATTTTCAATTGTATTTGAAAGTTTAAAATATTCACTCAAGTTATATTGAAGTTGGTTCATTGGATTGATAATTTAGCATGGCCCGCACAGTTAATGCCTTCTATCGAACAAAAACTTTAGGACATGGATCAGAGAGAAAATCACAGCTTGCAAGGGTACTTTCGGCTTCAGATTTAACTTTATTAGGAGTTGGTAGCACACTTGGAGCAGGAGTTTACGTTGTCACTAGTGATATAGCTCGAAATGTTGCTGGTCCTGGAGTCGTATTTTCATTTTTGATTGCAGCGTTTGCATCCGTTTTATCAGGACTCTGTTATGCCGAGTTTGGAGCACGTGTTCCAAAAGCAGGGTCTGCTTACATATATAGCTACGTTACTGTTGGAGAGCTATGTGCCTTTATTATTGGTTGGAATCTGCTTCTTGAATATATGATTGGTGCAGCAGCAGTAGCACGTGCCTGGAGTGCATATTTCAATTCATTAGTAAACAATTCAATAAGCAAAGGGTTACTTTCTTTTTTTGGACATATTCACATGTCAGGAATGAGCCATTATCTAGACATTTTTGCACTGTTCATAACAATAGTAATTTCTTCTATCTTAGCTGTAGGGGTAAAGAGATCCACACTATTTCAAAACATAATTACTTTTGTTAATTTAGTTGTCATTCTTTTTATAATTGCTGTTGGAATGACGCAAGCTAAAATTTCCAATTGGAAGAAGCATTTTCTCCCATATGGAATTTCTGGTGTTATGGTTGGGTCAGCAACTGCTTTTTTCGCTTTTGTTGGCTTTGATGTAATTGCTTCAACAGGAGAAGAGGCTCAAGATCCCGGTAGAGATATACCTATTTCAATAGTTCTGTCGTTAGGAATTTGTTTTTGTTGCTACTCTGGTGTAGCTTCAGTTGTTACTCTCATGGTACCTTACCAGAAATTAGACGTAAATGCCGCTTTACCAAAAGTGTTCGAGCAAAGTGGACTCGGTTGGGCAAAATATTTCATAGCTGTAGGAGCATTGTGTGGACTTACTGCAAGTCTCACCGGTGCAATGTTTCCCTTGCCGAGGCTACTGTATGCAATGTCGTCCGATGGTTTGATTTTTAAACAATTTAGTTGGGTAAATCAGAAAACAGAAACACCTGTATTTTCAACTTTGATATCCGGGACTCTTGCAGGGATTTTAGCAATGTTATTTGAGTTGGAGTCCTTAGTTGAAATGATGTCAATTGGAACACTCCAAGCATACACAATCGTTTCTACTTGCGTTCTTCTACTTCGTTACCAGAGAGGAACCATTGGTGTTACAAATGACGAGGATGTGCCTGTGCAAGATAAATCAAAAGAAGTAGAGAGGGAGCCAACACAAAGAACTAGCCGATTAGTTGCTATGGCAGTAACCGTTTTATTTTTTGACCTGTTTGCGATATCATCCCTGTTAATATATGGCTCAAGGTATGTCTTTCACGGTCACCCATGGGCAGTAGTTACCGCTTTAGCATTCCTTGCTATACTGGTAAGCTGTTGTACAGTTATAGTCCTACAACCACAAAATTTGTATCCACTACCATTCAAAGTTCCGTTGGTCCCTTTCCTTCCAATTTTGTCAATGCTTGTGAATATTTATCTAATGATGGAACTATCTGCAATTACATGGGTTCGATTTGGCATTTGGATGTTCATTGGTAAGCAATATCAAAGTATATGGGTACCTCACGAACAAATTAAGTTTTTCTCGTTGTAGTTTAAGAGTGGTGAAAATTCCTCTGAATTCTCAAGTACACCACTCAAAACCTCAAATGGTTGAAAGCTATTTAAGCTTGTAGGACGTTTCAGTTGATCTCACAATTATCCTGAGAGTACTGCCCCCACCTTTTGTAAATATAGTAGATGTATGAGTTTAGCTATGTTTGGAAACAAAATTGAGAAATGGATGGAGCCAATAAATGAAGATAATGAAAAAGGCTTAAATATATAGTCATTCCCTTTCAAGTGACTTCCAGCTTTTTAAAAGTAGACTTTAAATTTACACACACACAAATAAATAACAATAAGAACAGAACCTAAAGATTTCTTGTTTTACGTGTTTACAAATTCAGACCACATTTTTACCACATGTCTTTGAATAAACTACAACTGTAACATTTAAATAAATTGCATTGTTGGAAGTACATTCGTTGTCTAAGCGTGTCAAAGAAAAGTAGATTTTTCTTACAACAAATTATTATTGTCTTGCCAGGATGAGTAAGTTATTATGATTTCCATAATATATATCATAGTGTTTAAAACAATTTTAATAAACAATTTGTTGTCTCACTATAAGTTATTTATGGATGCACTGCATCAAAGTTGAAATAATGAAGGAGGCTTTTTCAGGTTTCTTTTTTCTGAAACATTGAATCACTGTTCTTACGTTTAAACTATTTGTTCTCCGAGATTGTTTCATATATTTATGGGTCTGAGGTACGATTCTCTGTTAATTCCTACCATAATCTTTTATAAGGTTTATCTGTCTGCTACCTTAATGTGTTTTAATGTATCTGGAAAAACGTGTACCTCACAAGGGAGAGGGAGCATGACTTGTCTTCCTCTCTTCCACTATTTCTTTATCAGAATACTCCCTTGCTGCGTCTACTTTAAACACATTGTTTTGGAAAATGATCTTTAAACATGGTTAAGGTTGTTTCATATTAATATTTTGAGTAAGTCCCAACACAGTTACCTTCACAATCATGGTTTTAGACGCAATTACCTTGGTTTGCAGACATTTTCATTCCAAATTACTTTTATTCAAGAACCTGTGTCTCTCTCTGTATCTCTCTCTTTGTATATATATATAACAATAAAACTGTAAATTCAATGTAGGAGACTCAAATGATTCACTAAAGAAGTACCAGAAGGTTGAAAAGGAAGCTAACTTTGGTCAGGGCAGATAAAACATATCTTTGTTTACGGCAGGATAACTTTGGCATGGCTTTTTAATTGAGAAGTAATTAGACATGTAAATAAATTTAACCCTTTTTAATCCCATTTCACATAATACTACATGTTCACTTTAACGTTGTTCAAAGTGTATTTGTGGTGTTCATCACCATCATCCATCTCTCTTTCTTTCACATTGACGGAATTCATGACTTCAGTCACTCAAGAATATTTTTCAGAAATATTTGTTAGATAAGTAATTATACTAATGTAGCCTGTATGATAATATTACTTAATTCTAGTACCATTAACATATTCCTTTAACAAAAGACCTGATCGCTCTTGAATTAGAATGGAACCTTCCAAGAAGATAAACACTAAAAGAAACCTTATATGCAGTGAAATGAATTGACTTTTTTATGATTTAGAACGGTACGCACCTTTACAGTACACATGTCCAAAGGTTTCTTAACTAGTGAAAAGGTTGATTGTAATGACACGTGATTGGTCCAGAGCACACAGAACTGCATGCATTTATTCATCATGTATGGGATATAAAAGTGTGTATATCACCACAAACAGCATTCCTTTTCTTTGATAAATTAAACCTATACACTAAACAGAATCTTTTTATGTCTGTTTATACTTCTGATTGTTTTTACTGAAAAATAAAGAAATATTTATGTTTCATTTTATTCGACAGGTTTGACGATTTACTTGGCATATGGCTTACAGAACAGTTTAGAAAATCCAGCAAATAAACAGGACTTAGAAGTTAAAAATGTTCATGGATCATTACCCATCGATGATCCACACTCAAGACGAAGATAAAATATTTCTTTCAATAATGACAATAAATTTTATAGGTAACTTTAAAGTGATACCAGCAATTAAATAAACAAGCATTATAGCCTTTTTTATACAAGAGTTTGCTCCACGGTTAGGGTTATGTTTGCTTTGTTTTTGGCAAAAATGCAAGAATACTTGTCTGTATGGATTTCCTTGTCATCATTACACTATAGTAAGATCAAGCTAACTACTACATTGAGGATGGTCAAATTAGACAGTCAAGAAAATCCGTATTAAGACTGCACGTGACTACTGTATTTTTCAGAACTAGTTAGGGGTTTAACTTGACTATTTTAGCATATTAAACATTTCAAAAGTGGGCAAGCCGACCAGAAAATATTTGAACTATTTTTATTCAATCAAAGGATTATTGGAGAAGCCAGTCTTGGATAAACATTGTGGAGGTCAATAGCTATTTTTTTGTATTAATTATCGCCAAACAAACGTTGTTACTCAGTCCCTAGAATTTGCTTGATTAAATACATCCTCCAAAAAACAATAGATTGATTTCAGCCATTTCACAACATTTTTACAGCATTTTACATAGACCGAAAAGTTTTTCTAAAAATAAATACAATAATTATATCTTCTTAAATAAATGCCTTTTTACCCTTTGCAGTAGTTTTAATCTATGTATTTGTCACCCCAGTCCCTCGGTCATTTACATGACAAATTTAGAAACAGAAAAATGGGTCACAAAGTAGGAAAGTTTTGTGACCTTAAGAAATGTTCTTTTAAGTCTTCCGTGATGATAGCCTTAACATACTATAAGTTGATTTCCAATTTGCATAAGCTACTATGATGTTGGCAAAAAATTAATTCCAAATGTTATAGCTGTTAACATATAAAGGCCAGTCATACTAATTCTGATAATACAGTTAAATGCATTTCTCAGGACCTACCCAATTTCTACATAAATATGAATAAATGAGCCACAATGAAAAATGTATATAATGTGTATAGGATAATACAAAAAAAGTTAATATTTGATAGCTGAGAAAACATTTGCATCTGTACAAATGTATTTAAAAGAATAAAAAAGAATTGAAATTAACAGTTTTCATCTTTGTATTAATATTTTCATTTGTCAACAGTGATAAGCTTGATTTTGATTGCTTTGCGGTATTTTTAAGTGATGATGAAGCTTATCATGGTCTGTTCTAAAACAGAAATTGTTACTTAAGGGTAATAACATACGGTAAGTAAATATGTTTCCACATACATCCTTACCCGCATCATTACCTGCTGAAAAACATAAATAAACAGTACACGAGTACTAGTTTAATTATTCATTTAATGGTTAAGGACGGGTACAATACATCTTGTATCAAGCACAGTATCTTCGTATTAGTGCTAGCCAACAGCATACAGTCCAAGGATTTCAAAAAATAAAATTATAGCTGGGTAGAGAGGCACAAGATATGTTGATGCTGTGCAGTTTTTCTTGCAAGGCTTTTCTGCCATTTTTATGTCGCATTTGCCCCTCGTTTCCCGTTACCATTATTCTGATCCTTCCAAGTACTTCCTGGGATCAACTGGCTATATATTTCTGTCAGTAAATTAAAGTTATTTATTTTAAGCAGTTTAATTTTGCTACGGGGCATATAACTACAACCTTATCCTGGAAAAGACTTCTAACAACACTTACTATACTTTTTGTTGCAGCTTTCTGTTTGTCTGTTTCTCTCTCTCTCTCATACACACATGAACATACATACCTTAAAGTAGAGTATTACTTTATATTTTTCATTCCTTTTTTCATTCAAACAGTACACCTTCACTGTTGAATATTTAATATAGCTTTTTGCTTTCTGACTCAATATCTCATTTGTCTCAATCCAGTGTCACAGAGTGCTATTCCCTCATCTTCAGAAACAAGAAAAAGAATTATGAGGTGTTACATCTGGTCCAAATTACCTTAACGTTTTCAAACTTTTCATATTTTCTACGTCTACTGCTTCTAATCTAAGGTTTTCCTAGGTTTGAAACACTATCAGGGGAAAGGAGAGGGGTGGAGATGAATTGAAGTTGTCGACCTCTGGTAGGCGCTATCTGTTTTTTTATCAGGGTCCTATTTTGGTTGTTGAAAGTCTAGCCTGGCTGCCGACGCCTGGTTGGGAATAAGATTATTGCATGTTGCCAAGCTCTTGCCAAAAAGTCAAGCACACAGGATAATGCATGACTTTTAATTTGATTTATAGGTAAAACATTTTGTACAAAAGCCACAAAGGGTCGGTAAATGGCAATCCTACTCTACACATCGGTATTGCTAAACCTATTGCACCAAGCATGCACCTTCATGCTTCCAGCCGTACTCAAGAAGAGTTTGACTACGACGCAGTAGCCATGAATACGGCATACCTAGTGAAAGATTTAAGTAATTGTTAATGGCAACACTCTACGTTTTTACAGTTAAAAAGCATAGGATGCATAATGTTACTACGTGTATGGAACTATAAAGATATAATAGAGGAAGGGGGGAGAGTTAAAAGAAGGTTAAGCCAAGAGATAAGAATTAGCTTAGACTTAGAAGCATTCAAGTCATATGAAGGAGGAAATCACTTGAAGGCCAAGAATTCAACAACTGCAGTCCAAGGAAGAAACCTAAAATCATAGAAAGATTTATTACAACGCCGGAAAACAACTACGTGAAGGTGAAGACGTTGACACAAACGAGTCACACGAAATGCAACAAAGTGAGCCGGTACCAACCAAGGATCCAACCAAGAAATCCAAGGAAAGCTTATCAGAACACTTACCATAATAATACCTAAATAAAAGACTATGACAAGTCCCATTCGATGGGTGAGACAAAGCTTGAAGAATAATGGTAAGATCTGGACCTGTCAAGTTACAAACTCGTCTCTGAACTCGATTAAGAGCATTAAGATAAGATAGCAGAGCACCTTCCAGATGTGGCAACATTACTCCATGCAAGGGCGGAAGGTACATTTATAGAAATACACGATAGCCTGAGGAGTAGGATAATCTCTACTACAATACAGACAGCCAACCTTTTTAGAAGTAGACACCAACAAATTGAATATGAGAACTCCAAGGAAGATCTAGAGAAACTGACAACCCAAACATCCTCAATGATGAACAGTCCTCCAAACAAACAAAAATCTTACAAGGGTTAATATCAAAGTAATTTTTCATAAATAGTGGACGGAGATAATGGGTCAGCTTACTTTTGGACCAAATGGGTTTCGTTTTAGCTGGATTGAAAGAAATTAGTCACTTCCTTCCCCATTCCCTGGCACCCTGAAGATCAGATTCTAAATCCTTTAAACTGTGCGATTTAGAACATTTTCTGTTGGTTCTTTTTTATCAACAACTGAACTTCAAAAGTTCTATATGTCTCCAAGTATTAAAGGGTAAAACGATTTTTAGCTATTTTAGTAATTGCTCACCCATTTACATCATATTTAAGAAAGAGTTAAAATGATACCAGACGAAATATATAAGCAAAAAGTTACTTATCAATTTGTATAGCTGTTCTTTTCTATTGTAAGTTGTAGTGAGTGAAAGTCATTTTTAAGGAGCATGTTTTTCTACTGTTAGTTAATGAACCTTTAAAAGTTCCAGAGGTATATTTAAATTTGACCTGGGGAATAGAATATTATCAAATATTGAATTATATCTAGTTTGACGACAGCAAGTTTTATTTCGTATAGCTGCTTTGCGTGTTTTTTTGCCTTTGACATTCCAATAAAAATCAGCTGCACTTTGGTCGAAAGCTTTCTCACATTCAACCGAGATGAACTTACGGTAGGACATATTCAACCCCACACAGTTTTAAATCGAACTCATCAATACTTTAGTTAGTTGTGCTGTCGCTATTTTCTCTCCTGACAATAGAGGGATCACAAGTTCGATAACTCAATGTTTCTCATGGCATGGAAACCAGGTCTGTAAGAAACCAGGACCAGTAGCAGAAAGTCAAATTAGAGGGACAATTTCCGCATGCCACCGTACCAGCCCAACCAAAGTAATTTTTACTTCGTGAAAAATTTAGGTAGTGTTAGGTAGTGTGACTCAACTGCCCCCCACCCCCACCTCCAATCGATCAGGTGCTTTTGGGATCAGCTACTGGGAACCTGGTTCGCAGAAGAAAGAAATGGAATCTGATACTTTTGTGAATTGTATCACTACAAACTTCTCCCTCAAGAGGTGAGGTGATGAACCACCATCCAAGTAACAGACGTCTGATGCTATGTCAGTGCCAGAGAGTGTGTTGTGATCAGTGGGGCCGAGCGTGATGTGCTGCGACGTTGAGGATTTTGTTCTTCTTTTTATTTTAAAGTCATTTTTCTCTCCAGTAACTGGCCTCATACGATGCCCTTCAAGGAAACTTGATTGTGGTAGTGAGGAATTTCTTGGCCAGATGCCCTTCTTGACACCCAAACAATGGCCTTGTCTTTTGTAAAGTCTTAAAGTCTTTACAGCAAGCCTGGAACTGCTTGGTTACAGTGCAACAGTAATAATCATCAAGTCATGACTCCTCAACATGCGAAATTTATTTGCCTGTTGTTTGTCCGTCTGGAACAGAGTGAGGCACATGACATGGTATTTTTAGGACATGGCGGCCTCTGGTATTAGGCCATATTTTTTAATGTAAAAGGAAATTGTTTATGTTTGGACACAGAAATAGAATTTAAATACCTGTCAAATATTACTTGCAAGAAAGTTTAAAAATTTATCACTGTACTACAACTTCTTTTTGTTTTTAAAACAATAAATATCCCCCAAACAAGAAACAGAAAAGGGAATTTGCTGTTCAGTCAATTTAAGACTGGGGTTATAAAACAAACGGAAGTTTCTATTATCTAATATAAAAGAAAAATAAATACATATAAATGAGAAATTAACTTCTAAATAAATATGAATTCATTTTAGAAGAGCATACTTTTCCTTTTTATCGAAGCTCAAGGAGGTCTACTCGTCCTTTCCCTCAAAATCTCTTGCTGCAATTCAAAAAACTTTCAAGGGCATTGATAAATGAATAGACAGAAAAATTGAGTTGAGAGTACCTGGCACAAGAGGGAGGGGGAGGCCAAAGAGGAGGTGGCACTGTTGTGTGAAGAAAGATATTGCAGTTGCGTAAACTATTCTTACCAAAATTTAACACTCTTGTCACACTAGTATTTAAGTGCGACAATTCCTACGTCAAAGCGTAGGAACAGAGTTCTGATTTGGTCTAATTTTTCTCCATTTATTATTCTGTTTTTGGCCACTCATTTTTGCTGTCCTATTGTCCTATTGTTCTGTGAAAAAAAAATTTTCTTCATGGACCATTAACCTGCAAATGCTCCAATTTGTGAACACATTCATTTGGACTTTTACATTAACATCCACTTCAATTGATAACACTGGATTGTTCATTGGGGTTCCCTCAAAGCAAAGCAGCCGTCGCAAGTTTACATTCAAATCATGCATGCTGTGTTACTTTATTTTTACTGTTTGGCAACCATATGCGAGAGATGGAGTCCTGTGGAAAAGAAAGATTTGGTATGGTGACCACTCAAATGTGGAACAGAAAGGAAAAGGTGTAGATGAAGAAGAAATGGCCCTTCGGGGCTTCTTTACAGTTGAACCTCGGTTAATCGACCACAGATTATCCGCATTTCGGGTTTTCCGAACAATATCTTTCGGCCCGGGTAAATATTTAGGAAGACATGCTTTGTGTGGCTCCACACACGAGGACAATGTTTGTGCTACACTACGTCTTAGGTTAGGTCAAGCGAAATACATGTAAATACATTTGTAAACGTGTGTTCTAACGTAAATACATGTACATGTATGTCGAGTAAGGTGTCGTTTGTTTACAGAAAATCTGTAAACAAACGACACTTTACTCGTTATCCGAACAAATTGCTTCCCACCCCTCTGGTCCGCCGATTGTGAACACTTGTCTGTCTCGCTCGCTTGCATCATGTCTGATGTCTTTATCGTCCAATGACGGCATGCCTTTGAAAGCTGGAGCAGGAACTTCTTCAGAGTGTGGAGCAATCCGAATTGCTGTTGGAATGTCCACTGCGGATAATCGAGGTTCAACTGTATTGTCTTTAAGGGAACTGAGAACGAATCTTGACGAGAAGGATGTAATTAAGATTTGAGATATTTCCCATGTGAGGTGTTTTGGTATCGATTCTTGTGTTCAGTCTCACTTCCAAAGGACTGCCTATTTACTTTTGTGTTCAAAAATATATGTATTCACTAGAATTTCATTTTACTTGTGACAGTGAATAATGCAAGCTTAGAAGGAGATGTTTCTTGTCATTACCATTCACGACACCACTAAAGCAACGGTAAGTATTATATTTTAAAGTAGATTCCGAGTGTTGAATCAAAGGATGGGGGGGGGGGGGGGGTGTTGATTTCGAAAAGTCACCTATTTAACGGTTACGGTTGTACGAATGATGGCCCCATAACATCGAACCAAACAGGGTTTAAAAATTTAATTATAAGGGATTTTAAAGGTGCATGGTTTGTTTGGGTTTGATTCAACCAAACCCGTGATTTTCTATTAAATGCCCTCCCCCTCCTCTGTTTCCATCATAAGATGGTAAAGTAAACATTTATAATATAGATATAGTCCATGTTATAAATGAAGACAGGTAATTCTCGAAGATGAGATTGCGTTAAGCAGGTCTCCAGTGGTAATTAGTTGGTGTTGGTGGAAAGCCCCACCAGTTAAATCTTAATCACTCTTCGGAATTATAAAGACAGTACTTCATATACATTTTAAATGAAATTCAATTTTTATTTTAATGATTCACCTTGATGTGTAAACCATGTTTTTTACTTAAAATAGTGTTGCACAATGCAACTTGATAAAGTGAGCACAAAATTTTTGGTGGAACGCAAGTGAATTTATTTTAGCGAAAAGTATGAAAAAATCCTTTGGATGATTGACAGTGTGTTCATAAGTTAAATTACTAATTACAAATAAACATTTTAGGCTAACTATAGCCATTTTTACCAGCTAGGATAGCTCAAATGTGCATTTTGGTAATTAAAGTACTGCCACACTTTACCAGTAAAATTTGTCCAAGCCAAGTTCAAATTGAATAAAGTTTTTTCCTTAGATAAAATGACATTTGATGAAGTGAAACAAATCATTGTTGATAAGGACACATGTTAATAGCAGTTGATAAGCTGAAATGTACATATCTTTTTGAAATATTCATAATACATACATATTCACACACACATACATACATAAATACATACATACATGATGATTGCTCCTTCTTGACAGAAGTTTGCCATCTCTTCAGTTTGATACTGTGTTTCTGTGTGCATGCAGGTGACTCTTCAAGCCAGCTTCTGTCCTGCATGAACAATCACAGACATGACAAATGAACTTTCCCACTTTTGGAGTTGCATGCAGATGAGCTTCATTATGAATCTTGGAATGTCTTGTTGGACCTCTTGCTAATTTGCAGACTAGACCACAGGTAGTGCAACTATGCATAGATGGGTGAGGTGGTAAGGTCTTCTCATAAAATTGTTGATCTTGTCTTCAACTTTGTGACTTAGGATGGTTCACCAGCTCAGCTTTTGATAAAAGAAACCTACCACACACACTGCACTTCGTTTCCTCCTGAATATCAACAGGCAGTGCTCTTTCATCCTGCTTTCTTAGAGCACACTTTAATACAGCATGATCTGCATGTCTCTCTTCAAATTCTTTACAACCTTCCCTAATTTTTTTCTGCCATTGGAGACTGTCTGTAGTTGTCGCTTCCCAGTTATCCTCATCAATCTCCAGTAGTTTCAAATTGCTCTTCAGCACATCCTTAAACCCTTTTTTGGCTTGTGTTGTGTTTTTTTCCTTTTAATAACTCACCATAAAACAACTTAGGGAGTCTTTCATCTTCCATCCTGACAAGATGTCCAGTCCAGCACATCTGATTCTGAATGATACACATCTTAATGGTGGTGCTGTTGGATTGTTCAAGGACTGCAGTATCAGGTGTGAAAGTTTTCCAACTGATGTTAAGGATTCTTCTGAGAAAATTCTGATGAAACCTCGATGTAATTCCCTGATCTGACCATACCCATTTCTCCAACTTACCAAAAGCAGAACTGGCTCTGGCTATTCTGTGATTTGTTTCAGCATCCAGAGTGCAAT
Organism: Morbakka virulenta; assembly: GCA_003991215.1. Taxonomy (NCBI): domain Eukaryota; kingdom Metazoa; phylum Cnidaria; class Cubozoa; order Carybdeida; family Carukiidae; genus Morbakka; species Morbakka virulenta. Next base: position 86,435 of record RDPX01000410.1, read on the forward strand.
CCCTGCTTAGTGCACTACCAAGATATATAAAACTATTCTTAACCTTTAACTTTTTCCCATAACCTAGAATGTGTGGTTCAGCATATGAGACTCCAACTGGAGGTAAAAACATAACTAAGTCTTCTTGGGACTGATAGTGAGGCCAAAAGCTTTGCAAGCACTTGAGAGTTTGTTCATAATCAGCAGCATTTCCTCCTCTGAATGTGCAACAAGATCAATGTCATAAGTTTTAAGAATATAAGAGCATATAATAGCTCTAATATTCTTATTTTATTAAGCTCTGTTGATAGCTAATAATTACTTTGATACTGGTATATTGAAAATAAAATAACCTATGAAGAGAGGATTTTGACTTGCACAAAAGCAGTAGTAGAACCAGGAGCCATGCTATAAATGCCAAGCATTAACAAAAATTTCCAGATGAAAAGTTTAAAAATAATTATTTTCCATTCTATTTGATTTGTAAAATCATTTTCCTGAAAAAAACCTACTTGAGAAAAAAAATCTCTACTGTCCTTGTGTTTTATCTTGCTCGAATATGGGAGCACACTTGAAATACAGTTTTCGAACACTAAAAAAAGGTAATTAAATGTAAGATTCATAGGTGCAGTTACATTGGCCACAGCAATGGTCAGGAGTTTCTTCCTTGAATCAACATGAAGCTGCAAAATCTCACCAAATCTCTACTGTGAAGAATGAGGCTAAAGGTACAGCAGTATAATACAGAGCAGGCAGTAAAGAATGTAGGCCATCCTGCTAGGGCAAAATAACACCCAGCAGCATCACAAAAGGACAGAAGATAAAAAATGGATATGGAATTTGACCTGCTCTAATTCTTTTAAGATTTCCACCAGACTGTTGGTCAAATGTGTGCCAACTTCCAGCTACTTATAATCTCAGGAAACATGAAAAATGTTTGAAAGTAAAATAGGTGGATCCTTTCCTTAAGCTACCATTTCCTTGGTCATGGGATTCTACCAAGATGATGAGTTCTTGAGGATTGTGTTATTAAAAAACACTGCCTGCATAAAGAATTATCATCATCATCATCATCATCATCATCATCATCATCATATTTGGTTTAACTTCCATTTTACATGCTAGCATGTGTTGGATGCATTTATCCTAAAATTTACTTTTCTAAGCTGAGTAGCCTGCATCCCAAATTGTCTATTTTAACTGATGCAGGTGCATCTGGTACTCTCTTTGTTTGCATTTACTCCCAACACTAACACAGTTTAGTCAATGCAATCAAATTCTGTTTCACATATAAAGACAGTACAATAATTGTTTGCAATACAAACTGTCATAAATATATATGTGCTGATGTCAAAAATAACTTGGGAACAATGCTTTGAATGATTTAATCAAAAGCTAGATAGTGAACTATTACACTTTTAATAACTGCAAAGCACTGATTACACAAATTTAGTTGTATATGCATCAAAAGTGAATCAATTTAATTCAATTTTAGCCAAAGCAGTGCATGACCCACAAGAGGTGGACAAGCACTATAAGGGGTGGTTAAGGTAGGTAAGGTTAGTTATTGAGCTGATTACCCATTTATTCACAACAGTTACCCTCGTCATCTGGTAATTATCCCTTATTTCTTTGAAAACATACTTTAAAAGCATTGCGTCTATGCTTAATTCATTCGATGGGGGTTTCTTCCTTCCAGCTCTAGATTTTTGGCTCTATTAATTATGTGCTCTGGTAGTCTCTGTCTGACATGACCATACCATCTTAGCCTTCTTTTCTTTAAAACCTTCTTAACATGAACAATTCTGCATTTCTCCACTACTTCCTAGTGTTACAGCCCCTCCTTCCATTTAATTCCACCCATGTATCTGAGCATGTGACAATCACAGCTTCTGATTTGGTCTTCTAGTTTCTTAGATAAGGCACACATTTCTGATCCATAGAGAAGGACAGGTCTGATACAGGCTGAGGAGATGTAAGCTCTACTTCTTAGGGGAATCTTGTTGTTTACTAAGAGGCTGGCTAACTCTTTCCATTTCCTCCAGGCTGTTGCAATCCTTGTTTTCCCCAGCACTATTGTATCCAGGTTTGCAGCTCATGTTGTCTCCCAAGCAACAAAATTCTTCAATTGCATCTTGTTCACCTTCAGCTGTTTTCATTTTTGCTCATGGTTCTATTCCTGGGGTTTTACAACTTTTGCATCTGAAGGTTGAGCTGTCTTTTGGTAGACTTTTCAGCCCTGTACACCACATATGGCACAATTGTCAGCAGTTTGGGTAGAGAACAGAATTTTGTCTAACTCCTCCACAAACCCCACATGCCCATCTAACATTTTTTCTTTTTGTGGCTGTCTCTTGTCCTAGTCTCATGGCTTTTGTTTTTCCCATATTTACTTCTTCTGTCACTTTCTCTTGTTCTGCAGCAATAACTAGGTTGTCTGCATAGAAGAGTTCCCAGAGATCTTTTGTAATAAAGTACAAGAACTACCAAAATTTTGAAAAGTTAATGTGTGATAAAGATGTCTTTGAATTTTATCCAGAAATGATTTTTATGTAAGCAGTCATGGAAAATCCCCTTGCGGTAGTATTGATGGTACTGTAAAACAAGTAGTTGCACTTTAAAGCTACTGTCAACCCTTACCAAATCAAATCAACACATTCAATGCTTTTTGTAAGGAAGGTTGGATTTAATGATAAAATTCATAAACCTTACACTGCAATGGGTTCTTAGCAAAATTGAACCAATAACACTTAAAAAAGGTAAGAGGGAATGAATGAAGGATGACATAGTGGTGGTTAGGTATGTTGGGAGAGCTAATAGAGGAATGACTGCATGTTTGATTATCAGTTAGGGGGATGGAGTGGAGGAATGCACAATGCTTTATTGGATGTTGGTGCCTGGTGTTGATAGCAGAAAGTCTCCTTTTCTCGCAGTAGAGAATAAACTCAAGAGAGAACAACACAGTGTGTCACCATCAGGAGATCAACATGAATGGAGTGAAAGAACAAACAAAACTATTTTACAATGTTAGTGTATAAACTGCGGAACGAAATAAACTCTACTTCTAAATATAATGCGGAACAATGGAAGATTGACATCACAAGTTTAACAGGTGAAAGGCATTTTAAATCAGGGGAAGAGGGAGTGTAATCAGATGATTGTTTATGTTTGTGTGATGATAGTTATTTATGAATTTTTGGTGCCAGAACTTTGCTATGCAGTAACTCCTTTGTTTGTGTTATCAAAGTGCCAACTCAGGGGAAAACTGGTACTGAATGTCTGTAATTGGAGATGATTGTGATATAAAAATTGTGTGTGTTTTTTTAGGTCGTGGGTATGTGTCAGTGGAGTTATGAAGACTATGGAGAACATTCTTTGAAGTAGATAGAAGGGTATATTAAGTGACAAGCAGTATGTGCTTATCTACTGCCAAAGACAGAGGATCAGTTTATTTGAGATCAGAAAGTGGTTTTCTCAAACAGGCAATCTGTCACTTTTCACAGTTTTTGGTTTTTTTTAGTTTTAACGTCATTTTTCCCTAGCAATTGGGGCTCAGACGGTGCCCTTCACAGGGACTTTGATTTGGCAGTGAGGAATTTCTTGGCCGGATGCCCTTCCTGACGCCAACCGATGGCTTTTTGGTTCATTGTTCATATATCAAAATATCAATTCAATTTCTGTTTTTCAAAATCTGCAATTTGGAATCACATATGTATGTAGCTGAGTTGAAACCATCATTTATGAATTGTATTCAAACAAACAATTTGACAGAATTGGAGGTAGACAACATATCTGGCAAAATATAATTAGCATTTAAATGGGTCCTTTTGTTTTGTAGACATCACAAGAAAACAACAAAGATCAATTTCAGTTATGTATGCTGTCTTGAAAGAAAAACACCCATTGACAGTAATTGACCATTGCTGTTACAGTAACTTTTTCTCAAGTAAAGAAAAGAACCTCATTACAGTTGGAGGGTCACACATAAAAGTATTTCGTTTGGTAGATATTGAAGTTGTAAGTATTGGTTATATATATGACTTTCATTTACTGTGGTATCTGTGGATAGCAATTTTCCTGTGTCTGAACATGTGCCCAGAAAAAGGATACAATAGCTTACATGATTTTGCAAAGAAAATTGTATTGAATATAGTTTAAATATAGTTTAAGTATAATCATTATCCTATGTTATGTTGTCAGGGTGCATTTGAGGGAAATAAAAGACCTTTGCAAAAAAAATCAAAGTGAAGCTTTTAAGCAAGGAAAAAACAGAAATGTACCTTCACATTTTGTAGAGTGTGAGTTGCTACTTCTTTCCTTGATTAGATAGATAGATAGATAGATAGATAGATAGATAGATAGATAGATAGATAGATAGATAGATAGATAGATGGTTAGATGTAAACATAGAGGATAGCATAAAAATCATATTGCAACTACTACTTAAATAAAGTTTGAAATTTTCAGCCAAGACACATAGAAAAAATGAATGGTGGTGCAAAATAAATGTGACATAATGTTCAGAAAACAGAATATGAACTAATCATGGCAAAAAAAGATAGGTTAGACAGGTTGTTAGAAAAGGCCTGGCTAACAACCATTCTAGCCAATTAATCAAAATATGAATAGAGAAAAACAGGAAAAAGATGTTATGTTATCTACACAGTAGTTATATATGTTGGGACACAACAATTGGACAAAGACATCCAGTGGTAAACAACCAATTTTGTGAGTTAATGATGACAGTTGTCATATTTTTTATGCAGACCTCAGGAACAAGATAAGTTGTTAATTGGCTTATTTTGTTATTCAAAATTATAAAAATCAAGTACAAATGTCCCTCAGTAAGCTTTTTCATTTGCTGCTTAAAACCAGTTATATCACTTTTTTTAAGAAAATTTGCAAAAAAGCAGATGATAAACTTGCAAAAGAGATTTACCAAGGCAAAAGAAAATTAATGGAATGATTTATATACCTTATAGATGTTATGCCACAAGGACCAGATGGCATTTTAGTTATAAAAAGACAAGAAAGTTTTAGATGGTATTAAATTAATGTTTATACAGGATACAATACATATATGCAATATATATATATATATATATATATCAAGGTGTCAAACCTTCTACGATTTCTGGCAGCGTGTACGAGGTCACATGCTGTGGTTCCTGTCCATCTGCCAATGTCTTTCAAATACGTTTCTCGTTGTCTTCCTCTACTGCGTTTTCCATCGATTTTTCCTGTTATGGAAAGGCTTTCCAGTCCATCCTTCCAAATAAGGTGACCGAAGAAGTTCATCTGTCTTCGTCTTATCATATTAATTATTTTCCTTGGTGTATCCATTCTTCTAAGTACTGTTTCGTTAGTCGTATGAGATGTCCAGCTGATCTTCAAGATTCTTCGGTAGAACCAGAGCTCAACTGCCTCAATTTTCTTCTCCATTCGAGATGAAATTGTCCAGCATTCACTTCCATACAATAATATTGGTAGGACATAGCATTCCAGAATTCTCTTCTTGGTGGCTAAC
>RDPX01000410.1:92614-105895 GCA_003991215.1 Morbakka virulenta
TGATGAAATCTATTTGATTTCTGGTATTACCATCAGGGCTAATCCAAGTCCACTTTTTCCTTTTAGGCTGTTGAAACCAAGTGTTGGTTATAATCTGATTGTGTGTTTTGCACCAATCAACAAATCTCTCTCCTCTTTCGTTCCTATTTCCTAATCCATGAGGGCCTACAGTGTTTCCATCTCTTCCTTCACCAACTTTGCTGTTAAAATCTCCCATGATAATGCATATTTCTTGAGATTTGCATTGTTTGTAGGCTTTTTCTAGATCTTCATAGAAGGCTTCAATAACTTCATCAGAGCTGTCGGAAGTTGGGGCGTAAGCTTGAATAATAGAAATGTTTAGGGGCGACCCTTTCATTTTCAGAAGAACAACTCGATCTGATATTGCCCAGTGTCCGAGAATTGCTTTTGCTCCTTCCTTATCTATAATCAAACCAACTCCGTTTTTGTGACGTTGACCTCCAGAGTATATGAATTTCTAGTCATTTGTGTCCAAACTACCTGCTCCTTTCCATCTTACTTCAGTGATGCCCATTATGCTGACTCCGAGTCTTTCCATTTCAAGTTTGATGTTATCCAATTTTCCACTTTGGAACATTGTTCTGGCATTCCAAGTTCCGATTTTAACGACAGTAGCATGATGACGGTCCAGGTTCACCCATCACATATGAGGTCCTGTACCGAGCGAGGAAATATCATTCGTGGTATTTCCATTTACACTGTTCGTATCTATAATATTGGTTTGCGTTGTCATGGTATGTACTAGGGATAAGTAATGTGGTGGTTTCCCCTTGCCTTCCACATCCAGTTTGTTTGAATTGGAACTCTAGCCTTTGGTTTCTCCAAACCTTTCCCACAAGGCAGTGGGTGCAGTAAAGTAGTAACCATTCCTCTGTTGGACACAAGTACTTGCCTACTACCCTGATGGATGCTACCGTTGATCTTGCTGTTGATTCTTCCGCCAGCATCCTAGCGCTGCTGCACCCCAGTGCTTTGCCGTCACCTTGGCCTGGAAGGCTATACAGGTGCTACACCTTGCCCAAGGGTGACCTGAAACTATGCATTGTCGGGTAAGGTCGTTCATTTCCTTAAGGCTCCTGGCCCGCATACCCAGATAGATATATATATATATATAAATATATAAACAGTATTTTACATATGCTGTAAAAACTTCTATCAATGTGGTCCTATAACACAGTCATTAGTAATTGCTCCTGTCAGTTTACTTTTTGGTGACTTAAGGCTGTAGAGCTTTTAATTAGAATTGATTATCTTTTTTTATCTGATAATCATTTGTTAAAACCAACTGATATGTACTAGATATAAACAAAAGAATTCACTTGTTAATACAGTTTTGTTCATGGCAAAATTAAAACTAGAGTCAGCACTAGTATTGAAGAAGAAAACTTGATATAAACTAAGAAAGAAAAAAGTTAAGTAAAAGTATCTGTTATGGAATATATAAAAAAGATGATGTTATAGATAATAGAGCTTAATATCTAAATTTGTATAAGAGTTGCAAAGGTAAGTACAGAGCAAGTTTCCCAGTATGAAGAACTGTTTAGTCATGTTTTTCTATTTTTCAGGGAGAGAGTTTCAAATAATATCATGAGCCCTGTTAATTGTATGGCATAAAATGATATTTCAGATCGAAAACTCTAAAGAAAAGTTTTTAAAAATTGTCAAATATTTTCAGTACCAGATTATTTATCTATTTCTTCATCAATTCAAGTACACTCACTGGAAAATGTATAGATACTGTGGTTATAATGACTGTCACCTGTGCCAGACCATACAACAGCAGGTTGTTTTTTAAAGGTTTTAATTCATATACCTTGATGGTAGGTATATTTCCAATATCAAAATAAAACTTAAAGGAATCAGTTTCTGCCTTGCACCTCAGAAAATTATCCTTGATCTAGCTCATCATAATTAATTATATATATTAGTGATTTATACAACCTTTTCTACTATAAATGTCAGTTATAGTATTTATAACATTTATCAGACATGGTCTTTTAGTGTTTCTTGATTGACTGTGATAGACTGAGGAGTGGTTCTAGAGCAGGGTGCATATGCAGTTGCTATTTCAATATGATAGAAGGGAATTGTGTATAAATACAGTGTGTTCACTGGTGGTGGTGTTGCCTTGATTTTTTCATTGTGAACAGTTGTGTATGGCTGTTCTGTGTTGGCACATTGTTTTTCATTTGGATGGATACAGGTTGGTACAGGTTCTTACTTGTTGTTAGGTTGCACCAGTGGCAGATTTGGACATTAAGTAAGTCAACTATTTTTGTTGTTCCTGTATACAGTGGCCAAGGTCAGGTGTGATTCATCTTTAATAGGATCACTGCTTAATATTCAGTATTATTACTATTGTACTTGATACAACCCTGAAAACTGGGTTGCTTATTCATTTTAAGATCATGTCTTTTATCATGTCTAGTAATTTTATTGAATACTTTTTGTATTTTATTTTAGCAGGTACCTCTAAAGAATGGCCAAAAGCAAGGTTTGTACCAAATAGCTTATTGCATCCATATAAGCCATAGCATTTCTTTTACATCAACACAAAAAATATAGAGTATAATTTTTGTAATATCATTGATAGATGAAGTGATACATTCATATGTGTATGTATTTTGAAAACTTGCATTGTTAAATTTATTTAAAGCATTTATACTTCAGATTTTGTATTATTTAAAGATATCAAGACTTAAGTGAAACTGTAGATAAATATTTCATAATTCATAGTTTTACATACAACATACAGCCATGACCCCAGAGGTTTATTGATGCATGTAAACTGAAAATACACCGTACACAAACCATACAAAAATACAATCACATGGTAAACTTTTTAATGTTTTTTCTTCAGACTTGCATTTGCTGGTCTTATAACAGAGTCTAAAAAACAAATTTATTTACAATAAGAACATCAATGTCTAAAAACAATAGGATAAGTGTAATTGTTATATGCCAATGCCTTACATGATTTAAAATTTGTAAAGAAATGGAACTAAATTAATTAACTGGGGGATAGAGAAAAAAAGTTGTTTTAAAGAGATACATAAAACAGTCTGTATAAGAAGCTCTCAAAGGCTATATGCTTAAGCATGCCAAGATCAACAGTGGTAGACAACACAAAGATACTGTTTATTCCAGAAATTGAAAACACCTCATGTCAGAATTTTCTAAAACATTAAGCATCAATGTAGGTGATTTTGAGATAGGTCATGATATATGTTCCAGAAGAAAGGAAGATATTGTGAACACTGTTTCCTTATTAAGACTACAAACAAGTGTTATTGGACTCTTGATAACCAAGGACAGGGTATCTGGGGTAAAACTTACAGGTGACCAGGTGGATCTTGCTATCATTGTTTTCTGACTGCCACTTTTAAGGCTGTTGGTGTGAAAAAGGCACATTGCACAATGAAAGAACCAACCATATCATGGATGGTCATGGTTGGAATAGAGAGTCAGAGAGAATGGTGAAGGTTTTTTAATGTTTATTAGCCAATCTTACCAGTTTGCTTTCAACTCTTTGTAGCCTTTTTTTCTCTTTTTGGTATTATGCTAATTCCATTGCTTTACAGAGGTGGTTACAAGACAAAAGCTGGAACAGGTGGGCCATTTTGTTCTATATGGCACTGTTATTTCCATGGCAACAGTGAAGATAGCAAATAACCCCAGAGAGTCGTTACTTCTCAGCTTTAGTGATGCAAAGGTATTTTTATTAAACCTTATTTTTTTGAAATCATTGGACTTAAGGAAGTACTTGAAGTAAATTTGAAATTTCACAACAATTTGTTTATTATTACTTCTAGCTTTTTTTAGTCCTTTGTAGCATTTTTACTTATGTAATACTTTTAATCATACCTTTTTTAGTTGAAAATAATTTTGTCCATGCCGTTTATTGTAACTTTTTGTTTTCCGTTGTGAACTTTTTTCAGTACACTTTACTGGCCAATAAAATTTTGCTACTTGACGACAGTTGCTTTTAAAACTAGAACCCTGGTAGCTTCCTGCTCATGCATCTCTTATTATTAGGTAGACTTATCATTGTGTGGTACACAGTTAGGTATGCCTATGTGTGTAGTGTTGTTGTTGTTGGTTGTTATTGTGGTTGTATGAGGTAAGAAGAGAATTGAGGCTTCCCATCACCTCTTGTTGGTTTTTTACCAACATGTGATTATCCAAAGCTGCCTTTCCAATTCACAGGAATTCTATTACAGAAGACAACATAGCAGCGTAGCAAAAAATTCTGAAATTGAAATTTAGCATGATCTGTGGTTTATTTCAGGATGTGATTAATTGTGTTCTTTGATTCTTTTTGGAGAAAGCTCCATTTTTCGCCTGATACTCCTCATTATTTTGAAATAGGCATTGGTACAATTTGCAAAAATTTTTAGTTAAAGAAAAATTTGGGAGCAAAAAGAATACTGCCTTTTTATGAAATAAAAACATTATAATTAGTCAGTTCTGGCCATTTTTGAGATTAGAATTAGCCCTTTGTTCCTTCCATAAATTTTTAATTGCTAGAATTGGCTGTTGCTGATTATTGTACCTTTTATGATGGTTTGTATCTATTATGTAACTTTTAAATAACGCAAAAATTAGTTTTTCCAGTATATTTACTTGCCTTTGTTGTTAGTTTTGTTCATTTTTTCAATTAAAGCGACCAAGTCTTGTGTAGAAAATATTTTTTTCCGTTTTATGTATCATTTTATTCCGTGTTATGTATTATTTTTTAAGCTTTCAGTTGTTGAATATGATCCAGCAAGCCATGATCTAAAAACAATTTCATTACACTATTTTGAAGATGAAGAACTTACGGTAAGAGATTTTCTCAGTATCTTTCTCCTTTTTTAGGCAATTTATAACAATGCTTGCATGAACTTGATTTGATTGTTTCAGAAAACTTTTTCCCCATTTTTGTCCTTATTAGATTGGATGAGGCTGTATATTTTGTATTCTTTTATTCTAATGTTTGCTATTAACTTACCCATTAATATATAAAAGTGTATATGCCCTGTGTTACTCCACGGAAGAAAGAAGAGGAGAGAATGTTTGAAACTGCAGAGATGTAAATATTAAGGTCTATTGATTGCCCTACGTGGGCACTGAGTGAGGATATAAAGATAAATAAAAGGAGTCAAGATCACTGAGAAAAGTAAAGACCAGATGAAGACCATAGAACAACCTGGGAAGCACCATTTACCGGCAAAAGAAACAGGAAGACAATAGTGAGACTCACATGTGAGCAAGCAAAACGTGCTGTATGAAAGAGCTAGGAAAAAGGAACAGATCGAAATGGCGGAGCTGTGGAGTAGCCGATGCGACATGACGTTGGACTCAAGGCGAAGAAGATAAAGATTCTAATGTTTCCCATACATATTTACTTATTCTGCCTTGAGAGAGTATGGCTAGAAGTGGAACAAATTCTACGAAAAGTGCAGGCGTTTGTGCCTGCTTTGGCAGAAGGAAGCCGTGCCATAAATTAACCAAAAGCGAAGTGACTCAGAAAGATCTACTCGAGGTTTTATATGATAAAAAAAGTAGCAATGGCAAACGATGGGAAAATTATTTGTGTTTGTAAAGAGTAAAATAAATAAAATTTTATTGAAAAATTGTTAAGTTGTTAAAATCGGATATTATAAATTTGTAACGAAAACTTATGGAAAAGTTATTGATGCTTTGAGAAAAAACCCCAAAATTCTTGATGCATTTTTAAAATTATTTAACTTATTTTATATTTCTTTTTGAATACGATAAAAAAAACAGTATTAAAGTGGAAGCGTATGGAAAACGGGAATGGGCTTTAGTATTAAAAGGTTTTTTTCAAAGAAGAAAGACTGTGCATTGACATTTGACAGACAGTTGCATGAAAAGTCAATTTTTTTTCTCTAGAATTTTTTTTATGAAAAAAAGGTCTGTACAGACAATTTCATGTTTATTGAAAGAATCAAAGAAAAAAGGGTATTTCCCTTTCGAATTAGGTTGGAAAGGAGGGTTCATTCAAGGAGGTGTTTGTTTAGAAGATGTATGTTTTAGGATGGACATAGTCATCACAGAGCAATTTTTATGCTTTAAGGTAGAAACAATAAGTAAGTCCTTGAGTAAATAAAGTAAACAAATGAAGGCAATGCTTGCAGGGAGAGAGTTTTCTCAGCAACGGAAGGCAAAGGTCTATCTTTTAAGTAGCTTTCAGCAAATGTTTAATATGAAGCCCATTCATAGAAAGGCCTAAACAAAAAGAGATCGTCATACCTTAGATGCCCGTCCTTTATAACATTGGTTTTCATGAAGAGGAATGGTCTTCACTTGTTACGTCAAGTTGGTGCCACCAACACTCCAGCTGTCGTTAAGCTTAATCCTTTTCTTCATTGACAAGCACTACGTCGTCAGCAAACATCATGTTGTACGGGCAGTTCCTTCTAACCCTGTCAGTCAGCTGGTCCGTGACCATGATAAATAAGAGTGGACTCAGTGCAGAGCCTTAGTGTAGTCTCACTTTGACTTTGAATGCTGCTGCACCGCGTACCACGGTTTTAGTATCCACATACATATCCTTCCTCCTGCAACAGTACCACAGCTCTTCCTTTGACGTAGACCTTTTCCAGGTGGATGAAGGCACAATGAAGCTCCTCTTATCTTCTCATTATCTGTCTGCCACAGTTCTCAAGGCAAATATGGGCTCACCGTGGTCCTACTTGGCATAAACCCAAACTGCTGTTCTCTTATCTGTACTTCGCTCCTAATCAATCCATCCAAAACCCGTTCACAAAGCTTCATGGTGTGGCTGAGGAGCTTGATGCCTCGATACCTGGCACAGTCTTGAATGTCTCCTTTGTTCTTGAATATGGAAACGAGGGTGGTTTTCCTCCACTCTCCTGGGATTCCAGTCTCTAGAGTGTTGTTAAACAGCGTTACAAGAAACTCCAGTCCTTTATCTGTCAGACCTTTCCAGAATTCCATCGGTATCTCATCAGGTCCAACTGCTTTTCTATTCTTCATCCTGTACAGTACCTTCTTTATTTCCTTCTTGCTTATTGTTGGAATATCCTGCTCGTGGACTTGCTCCACTTGTGTTTTCCTTTCCCTAAGGTTTTCTTCATTCAACAGCTTTTCAAAGTAGCATTTCCATCTCTTCAAGATATCCGCTTTGTCAGTTAACACACTTTCATCCTCGTCCTTTATCATCATCTCCTGTTGAACATCCCTGGATGCCTTGTCGACTTGCTTCGCTATGCTTTAGAACCTCTTTTGCCCATCCACAGTGCCTGGATGACCGTACATATTTTCATATGTTTCCCGATTGCCCTTTGCTACCCCTGCTTTTGCTTCTCGCTTTGCTTTCAGGTACTCATCCTTGTTAGTGCCATTCCGTTCCTTGTACCAAGTTTTGTAGAATTTCCTTTTTTTTCTCCGAACAGCATTCTGAAACACTTCGGCCACCACCAAGTTTCTTTACCCTTTTTCTTTACTTCTGTACTTTTCTCGAGCACTGCACCTAATGGCACCTGCTGTTGTTTCCCAGTCGACAGGCAATTCCTTCCCCAGCTCCCATTGCAATTCAGATCGGAACTGTGCCGCAGGTCCCTTGCCCTGCAGCTTCCACCACCTTCTTTCCACCCCTCTTTCTTGTCAACAGCATTCAGAGAGGGCATGCAATGGGTCTATGCTGGATTGTTACACACTCGCTAAATATTGCTTTACAATCTGCTATTTCCTTCAAGCGCCCCCTTCTGCAACCAAGCAATCGTCGCATCCAACGTCTTACCAAAATCTTCTTTTTCTGCCTTACCTCATCCTTCCTGTAGGACATACGTGCTCACCACACATAGGTGTTCCCCATTTACTTCCAGCCTCGTGGCCATCAATCTGTCCGAAATCCTTTCCACGTCTACAACGCCGGGTGCAAGGCTTCCCTCCTAACTTACGTTTACCCCATTCTTTGCAGTGCTACAGCCATGGCTGTATACTTTGTAGTCTCCTTCGATTACGCTTGTCTTGGATCCTTTCTATCTCGTCTCTTGCACACACAGTACCTTTATCTGCCTCCTTTCCGTCAGATCTGCCACTTCTTTTGTTCTTCCTGTCAGACTCAACACGTTCAAAGATCCCATTCTGATGTTCAATTCCTTTCTCGGCGTCATTTTCCGGCCTCATCTTTTAGCAACATTCCTTCCTCCTCTCCGTTTTCTTAGTATTTTGCCAGTAGCATAGTGTCCATATACCCCTGGTTCCCCAGGACAAAGGGAGTCGTTGTTGACCCGGGCCGCGACGGATCCGGTATTGATGTGATATTATTGATTCGCTCCTCGGGATTTGGCAAAATGTTATGTCCGGATGCCCTTCCTGACACCAACCACAGTTGTCGGTCGTGGACCTATCTTTTGGTCAAAGGACTGCTTGCAAAGCAGCGAGTGGCCATCCCTGGCCGATGACCTCTAAAAGAAGGTACCTTCATTTATTCAATAATAGTTTATATTACTGACAACACCTTATTTTTTAAAGGGAGGCTTCCATGCAAATATTCATAGCCCTCAAATAAGGGTAGATCCGGAGCAAAGATGTGCAGCCATGCTGATTTATGGACGACATTTGGTAATACTGCCCTTCAAACAGGACGTAGCTCTCAATGAACCAGAGGAGGCATTGCAGTCAAGGTAAACATTGCAAAGCAATGGCTTTGGCTCTACTTTTAACTAATCCTCAGGATTTGTAATATTGCCTGTTTTTTACTGAAAAAGATTGTTTTTGCCAATGCAGAAACCTACAGAAACTTATAGACTTAATCAGTTTGAAATTGTAAACTATTTCTGTGACCTTTTTCATTTTATCTGTCTCTCTTTTTTTTTTCTTCTTCTACTTTTTTATCTCCTTTTCCTTTAACTCCTATTCCCTTATCCTCTTTTACCTTGTTCTTTTGCCCCGTGGCCTTGCCCTTCTTCTTTTTCACTTCCTCTTTTCCCTTTGCGTTCGGTTCAATATGATTAATATAATTTTTGTGTATAAATTTGTACATTTATGCATCGCATAAAGACCACCTTTACTAATTTGCGACATCTATTTTTCTGCTATTTATGTTAACAATGTTAAATTTATGTTACAGTGAGGTCAACGGATCTATTTTACCTTCATATACTATTGATTTACAATCAACGGAACTGGCGATTTCAAATGTTACGGATCTTCAGTTTTTGCACGGATATCAAGAACCGACGATTCTGCTCTTGTATGACCCAGTACAGACGTACGCAGGGTAGGTTGTAGTATAATTTTAATATTGAAACAGCTAGAGTTAGAGTTTTTTGTTGATTATATTTTCCTTTGGTCGTCTATACCTTATAATTGCTTTTGTTTTTTTATTGACAGTACTTAAGGTTTCCTAAAAAATTTTTAAGCTAAATGATTATTTCTTGTTAACACTGTCACATATACTGCCCTCAAATTTTATTTCTAGTTATTCATGTAGTCCTGTTTATATATCGAGGCCAAGACTTAAATTCCTTGTTACCAACATTTTTTGTGTAATGACCAGTAGTAAAGCCGGTACTTAATTTCTCGTTTCGGATTCAATTCCTGAACATGTGGCATTGTTCCGAGATGTCGTCATTGCCTAAAAAACTATTTCAAGATATATTACCATTGATGTCGTATTGATTAACATTTGTTTTTGAAAATTGTTGTTTTACTTTTGAGATGGAATTTTAAAAGAAAAAAATCGATTCGTATCTAGATGTTGGTAAGAAATCTGTACGTAGACATAAGGCACAAAATGTGAGATAAATGTTTGCTATTTGAATGTGAGGTCGAGAATCTTTAGACGTTTTTGCCTTGAATGATCCTTTGGCCTGATGTAACATAGCTTTCTTCCTGTTGTGTTAGTTTATTCAAGTCACAGTAAACTATAGTAACACCAGTAGTAGAAAGAAGAATCCTATTATGAAGAAAAACAAAACTAACATACAAGCATCACAAACACGTTTATCCTACCCTTCCGCCTCCTTGACCATTACATTTATTTTGAGCTTTTCTTTTAGTCATTCAAAGAGTGTGAGTTTTATAGCTCCGTTGGTACAACATTTTTCCGTGATACCCTTCCTTGAAGCTGGAAGCGTTGAAGGAAACAATTACACTATCCTTTGGATTGGTAGGTTAGATCTTAAACGTTGGGGATTCATGTTTGGAAATATAACACTTCACAAAAACAAAACAGAACCGATCAAGAAGAACTTACATTAAAAAGAACAATCAGAACACAGCTATAGAGACGGAAAAAATTAACAGGAAAAAGCGGCAGTGAACCGTTTTTCATAGGGGCCCATAAATTCACTTAACTGGCCTGCTCACTTGTATTTTAATCTCATTACTGCATTTAGAGATTCATATTGACAAAACAGAATTCTGGCATTTCTATTGTGAATTGAATGTTTCAGTGAATATTCCTGTGTATGTCATTCTCTGCAACAGGAGAGATATTTAATTTTACACCAATTGTTTATTAATTCAGCCACAGTGCTTTCAGTTTCGGAATAATTTTTCTGAACTTCAGTTAAGTATTCTTATGATGTTGTTATCCATCACGCACTGCTGCTAATTGAAATATATTCTTGTTTCAAGGAGGATAGCAGTTCGACAAGACACACATGGCATAGCTGCAGTATCACTTAATATGGCTGAAAAAGTTCATCCAATTATATGGTCGACAAGAAATTTGCCCTTCGACTGCAGTAAACTTCTACCTGTACCAAAACCTTTAGGTAAGTTTCAAAATATGTTAGAAAGAGCTTCAAAATCAAAAGTTTTACGAAACATTAAGCTGGTATCACATCACACTTGCCGCTTAAGTTTGCGCGGTCGTAGTTTATAAAGTATACAGTTTATATATCGCCATCAAAGCTTTACTCGTTTTGTTCTTCATCATTTCACTCTGGCAAGGTTAGTGGATGACCAGAGTATTGGACTACAACCAAAGTGATCAATGTTTAAACTATGCTACTTGATCCACTTAAAATGAACATTTAAATTCAGCTGTTTGGCCTTACAATATCAATAAATAAATAACATCTTTGTGACATTTTTGGTATTGCTGATCAAAGATGTGAGTAACTCTTACCACTGCAGGCAGTAGTAGATGAAAAGAAGAATAATTTTCAAATTCGGGTTCGATAGAATAATTCTATCTTTCTGTTTCATCTGGCAATACGTAGTTTTGATGTGACCTATATGGGAAATCTGGACTTTCGCCACTCTGCCTGTCTGCCGTCATCCTCATGGAACCTTCCAAACAAGACCGTCGATTTTCAGGATTTCATTCAACCGTTTTCTTTGTGATCAGTCCCTGTGTGGCTAAAATTACTGGTTTCTCCAAGGCAAGCCTTCTTCGTCTCGTGGCCACAGTATGTTAGTTTTCAACGGGTCACCTTTTCAAAGAGCGACGGCATTCTAGGTATTTAAAACTTGGTTAACACTGCAGAGGCTCCAGGTGAGGCCATATGCGTAAACTCTTTGTTCCCTTTTTTTAGGGACCCAAGATTCTCAAAGTTAGAGTGTTGTAGATGATATTGACTATGTTAAAAGTTACAGTATAAAATTTTTTTAAAATTATATAAAAGTATCTTTTGTTTGTTAACCTGCGTCATTATGCATATTGGTAAGTGAGCGTAGAAATAATAGAATAATAAGAGTAATTATCTCATCATTATTCGACACTTTGTTCATCAAAGCCACAAAATGTAAGATCCACTGATAGACAATATTTTTCTTATTTCATTGTAGGTGGTGTACTAGTAATAGCAAACAATTCATTAATCTACCTAAACCAGAGTGTTCCGCCCTATGGAGTTTCATTGAACAGCATGACAGAAACAAGTACCATGTTTCCCTTACGTAAGTTAAACTCAGAAGTTGTAATGTCTCCTAGCCTTTTTGTCGTGTTATACTGCACAACTCAGTTATCGAAAAAAACAAAAAGGGGCACCATTGCCACGTTAAAAAAATTTTTTTTCGATACATTTGGAAACCCTCTAAAATTTATGCTGAAGTAGCAAGGATACAATATTTTCTGGGTACAGTGGTGAAATGAGAGATTCCATAGCTTGGGTAATGATTGTAACCAATTACTGAGTAGAAGAAAAGACCGAGCAATGTCAGTGGTAGTATATAATTATGTCTTAGCAAAAGGAATTTACCTGAGGAATAATATATGTCTGGATTTCGTGTGTCAATGTTCTTGTATATTTTTCTATAAAACAGTTCAATTTTGCATGTTAAATTGATTGAAACGTGGATTTTGATATCTATCAATTGGAGTTTGTAAAATTAACAGGTGCTTTTTCATGCTATTTTTTCAACTTTGATTTGAAAGACATTTGGAAGACTTACTTTTAAAACATTAAATAGTAAGGTCTATATATATATATATATATATATATATATATTTCAATATCTGCAGACACGTGATTCGGTGATCAGCAGCTTATCAGTCCAGCTTGGAATATCCGAATGTGCTCATCCCATACAAAGCCAATTACCATTGAGAAAATCATGTGGGAGAGTGCTGAGCCAGAGTGCTCAAACAGTTTAAGACCAGTGAGCGTCACAATAAATAAATGCAGAGCGTGAAAAATAAAATAATAATACAATAAGGAGAAAACAGTCACTTGCCCTTGCAAGGATGGAAAAGTGTAGTCGTTTGGCTCTTTTCTCATATTTCTATATATATAAGCTATTTGACAAGCGCGATACTTTTCCTTTCTATATCGTCCGAATGCCGGACCTATCTGGAAATTTACCTCGTCATGTGTTCTATGGGTCAATACTACCCGAAACTCTTCGTATCGCTCGTGCTTCTCTTCTCTACGATGATTTCATCGTCAAGACCAAAGAACTTTTCGGTAGGATGGTGACACAAGGAGCTTCCCAAAATAAATTAAGGAATGTTGTGCGTAAAGTCTATGGCAAAAATTTTGATGTCTATGGCAAACATTTTGATGCTTTCTCTTCTTTCGACAAAACATGTTTCCACATTACCTCAGATTTGACTACTCTGTGAATTTATTGTCCTATCTTCTGTCCTTGACTTTTTACCTTCTATTCTCTTCCTGATCGATCGCTGATAGCCTGTACTTAACTGTATGGAGCTGATGGCAAATGGTCATTTTTCATCTTTTCCTTCCGTAATATCTCTCTCTCTCTCTCTCTCTCTCTCTCTCTCTCTCTCTCTCTCTCTCTCTCTCTCTCTCTCTTTTTTTTCTTTTTTTTTTT
>RDPX01000410.1:125039-230220 GCA_003991215.1 Morbakka virulenta
GGTTTGCTGGGGTTTCTACCCCTGAGTCCCCCACGGGCTCGTATTGCTCCACCACTAATAATAATAAGAATAATAAGAAATAATTAAGGTTGAAGGGATGTTGCCATTTTGATTTGGTTGCTATTTATCTCACGCTTATGGCTGCAGTACATGGGCCTGCATTCAACTTACCTGGCTTGTTGCTGGGCGCTGAATGCGGGTTTTTCACCCAACCACCAATAAATGGTGTGTAACCACTCGATAATAATAATAATAACGGGCTTTTTACCTAATTTCTAGAGATCAATTCGACCACAAGTTGTAACTACGTTTGAGCTACCTGGCTGCACAGACATCTGGACAGTTTTTGCAAATGATGAGGTAATTAGTCTGAATTAATTTTAAATCAGAAGAGGATATAATGCTACCAGATAAAATGGTACTTGAAAGATATTTTCGATTATGAAAAGTAGCAGTCATTGATGACTGCTGGCAGTCCCATAAAATTGTTTATGCTCGCAACGGTATAATAAATAATTGGACTAGTGACCAGCACTTCGCAGTAAATCATTACAGTTTTTCGAACCGGTTGACAATGTGACTTGTAATCTTGTAGTTTAATTTGATATCTATGGTGTTGCTGACGAAACAATGAAGTAATCACCAACACAAAGTTTAAACAATCAGCAAGAAGACAATGGACCTTGAAGAGCCCTGAAGGAAACATCAAAACCCCAAAAGACTCATTATTGCAGAACGTTTCAAGTACTCTGTAATGCGATTGAAAAGGTATCCACTGCGACAGGGACAAAATTCCTCTTGTCAGCAAAATAAAGGTCAAGTGGAGGAAGCTTAGGAAACCTTAAACCACTCCTAAACTTTGTTTTGAATAACAACATATGAACGACGATATCAAAATAGCATATATAGTTGCGGTAAAAAATAGGTATGCTGCATTAAAAGAAGAAGCAAATAAAACAGACTTGGAAACTCTCAAGTCTTTAGTTAAAAGAGTAGAAAAGATCATCCGTAAAAACCGGAAATATACAAAGTCAGAATGCGTGACAAATGAAGTTCTTGAGCAGATGAAAGAAACACAAACTATTTGAGACAGGAACAGCAAAGACTATAAGCTACTCAACCAGAAAATAGAGAAAGAATGAAGAGAAGCAAAGAAATTGTGGCACAGTGCGCAATAAGCAATGCGCAGGAATAGAAAGAATGGACGAACCCAATATCGATGAATAAAAGTAAAAAGGACCACGTCCAATGGATGTCTACGATGCAGGAATGGGGCGATATCGACAGAATCCATTATGAAAAGATAGGAAGAGCACATTAAAGAACGTTTCCAAGATGACAGAGACGAAAAACGGAAAATATGGTAAAACATGGAAGGAACGCCAATTCTAAAACACGAAGTGAGGGCTGATGTTGACAAAATAAAACGCAAGAAAGCAAACAGACCAGATGAGATCGTTACTGAAGTGATGCAAGCACTAGACGATTTCGGCTTCGAAAGGATAACAGAATTACCAAATGAAATCTACCATAATGGAGAATTTCCGGATGACGTGAGTAAAGCAATCTTTATTGTACTACCGAAGAAACCTGGTGCAGTTAAATGACAATTGCACCTAACAATAAGTCTAGTAGGTCACATCACAAAAGCTGCTTTACGAATGATGACGGTGAGAGCAAGGCCTTGTATCAGATCGGAAATCAAGAAAAAATCGTCAAGGATTCCATGTGAAAGTTATAAAAGTGTAATAATACCTTTAAATTTGTTTCTTTTATTATGCAAAGACGGCTCTCAAAGTGAGACTTGAAGACCTACTCAAAATGCTTTAAAATTTAGACAACGCCAGGAAAGGTCTCACTCTTTTTAGAAAGCTCTATTGTGACTAATAGGCCGCAATTAGAATAGACCGAGAAATAGGCCAATGCAACACAATCAAAAGAGGTGTCGGCTAAACGGACAAGGATGCGTACTGTCACCAGACCGTTTTAATCTCCACTTGGAAAACATACTCAGAGAGCTTGAAGACATCAGAGGTGTTGTGTTAGGTGAGCAAAACCTGAACAATATTGCAGTTTGCAGATGACACTGTATTATTAGCCACAAAGCAAGAAAAAGTGGAAGAGCTGCTAGATATGGCTGTCGAAACAAGCCGTTCAACAACAACAAAACAGAATGTCAGCAAGAGAAAGGTAAACCTAAAATGTGAAATTCACATGGGAACTGGAAACATTGCACAAGTACAGCAATTTTAATATATTGTTGGCACTATTTAAGATCAGACGAAAAATTCGACACAGAAATTGAAAAGCTAATAGGTAAAGTGAAAAGTAATTTTCAGAGGATGAGGACCATCTTAAATGACAAAACAAGCCCCTTTCAAATATAAAAGAAAAGAGTCTTAAAAAGCTACATCATTCCAGTCTTAACTTACGGAGGTAAATGCAGTCTGAGCCAAAATAGGAAGGCACTTACAAGCAACAGAAATGCGATTCTAGAGAGAAATATTATTCATTAGTTTAACAGAACAAGTAACAAACGAAGAGGTTTTGACAAGAATAGAAACATAAGGAAATATGATTGTCACAAAAAAAAAGACATGCGCTGCTTGGGGAATCCAATTTGAAAGCACCAACTGGTAAACGTAACGCTCACAGGAAAGACGGAAAGGAAGAGAGCAAATGAATATAGGGACAGAGGAAACAATTCGAAGAGGATGCAATGGATGGATATGATATACCATGATCTCCAACGTTCCGATGGATCATTCCACGAAGAGAAGAAAGAGTTGCAGAGAAAAATCTCTGTACCTAGAAGTGGTTGTTTCTTTCCAGTAAACAGTTAGTACATGAAACAGTAAAATAAAAGTCTGGTACATTATCCACGTATAATATGTCAGCCTTGCAAATCTAAAGAAAAGCTATCTTAGCTCCAGCCAGGTTCTAAGACTTTCATCCTCTCTTGTTAGAAAAGAGAATCATTCCTTTGGGCATCGACATCCCATAAGATCACACAGCCACTGTGATTTTGCTTCCGTGGTGTCGTATAGGTCTTTACCGCTATGCCTTTATGTTAACCCTTAGACTGCTTACTGTTCAACAGTCTGCTCACCCATTGCTCAGATTGTAAAGTAATATCTCCGTAAATCTTAATTACTAAACATTGAGATTTTAGGTCGTTTATCATCACTAATAAGAAACATGACTTGAAAACTTGTTAGTGAGAAGTGACAGTCTAGTTTTTAATATCATCCATTAAAAATTTATCACACTTTCCTTTCAACAACAACAACGTTTGTTTTTATGGCATTTTACACAAGGTTTGCCACAGGCCTTTACGCCAGAAGTCTCTATTGCCTGCATCAAATAGATTCAACTCAGTTTCCCTTAAACCCACTTTCACTAAATTTCACTGAAGTTTTTCGAGGCTGGCCTCTCCATCTTTTACTTTCAACTTCAATATCCAAGATCTTCGTCATCGAGCAAGTATCACTACTACGTTCAGTATGCTCAACCCATACAAGCCTTCGAACTCTTATGCTTCTTTTCATCTCCGGTACATCTGTTATCCTGTGTATTTCATCACTGGACACAAAGTCGTTCCATTTCACGTGACACACCTTTCTCGGAATTTTAATTCTGCCCTCTATAACATTCTGATAAGTCCAACTTTCGAAGGCCAGTTTTCAGAACCATATAACATTGTTGATCGCATTATTGATTTATAAAGTTCACCTCTGATTTTTATAGGAATTTGAGTTCACGTCAAAATAGGTGCATGCAATTATCATACATTCCCTTCCCCCCATATTTTATCAAAGCTTTGTATAAGCTTTATGTCCTACGAATTGGAAATGGAGAAGGTCTTGGGCACCCACAAGATATTTCAACAATAAAAATGTAGTTTTTCTTTATTTGATTTTATTGTTTTTTATATGATTGGTTAACAATAGGATCATATCTAGTGACGCCAGGGTAAATTACCAATTACACACTGATTAGTATGTAAGGAGGAAGGTCTAAAATGGTTACGGTTTGGAGCAATTTTGCCGCTTTCTGTTGTTATCTTTACTATTGTCATCATTGGGAGGACAAGATTTAGATATTGCCCCGATTTCTGATATTGCCCAGTTGATTTCTTCATTACTTTTTCGTCAAAACGCCGTCTGCCCAGTGCACAGCACCAGTGTTGTTTTGGCACGAAAATGGTATTTTCTTTGTTAAGTTGACTTCTGCTGATTCTGTAATTTTGAAATAAAAGGAGTTATTAAGAATTGTTTCGTTGTATCTTCTAATTTTTTTTATTACTAGGAATATACGACCCTCCTACTAATACTTTTCCCTTGGTGATCATAAGATATTAGCAGGAGGGTAGTTGTCCTACTGGTTCGCCCACAGGGCCTGCTGCTGGGACTGATATATTACTTACAGTTACCCATGATGAGTTGGGCCTTCAGCTGAGTTATGAATGTGGCTAGATTGGTTGTCAAAATTGAGTTTAAGCTAAAACTTGGTATGGCATTATCTGAACCACCTCCACCCACAGTTCAACCACTATATCTTTTTCTAAATTTTCTCTTTTTGAAATGTGATGCTGCTCTCAACCAGCAAATGGTGTAAAACCCCCATTTCAAATCTGACCCTCCTTCTCCTACATTTCCACTGCTTACTTGTTTCAAACTTCAACAAATTGATGTTGGAAATGTGATACTTGTGCTGTCTCTACTGAAGTTCCAAGTAAAACACTGGGTTGCCCAGGGTAATAATTGTAACAAATAATTCTAACTGCTAATTCAGATTTGTAGCTAGAACATTTGGTCCAGTACATTGAAAATGTAAACTTCGTTCCAGAAAATATACTTTTTAATATATATAATTGTCAGAGGTGGAATTCGAACCCACGCCCACATTCTTGGACCAGAATCCTCTTAGTTAAAAGAAGGTCTAACAACCTTGAGTCTGGCACCTCAGACAGCTCGGCCATCCGGACACACTTTTTATGAGGGAGATTATTACTCAACTAACAAAGCTTTGTTTCATAAGCAACATGTAATTACTTAATTACTCATTAGTTAATTGAGATGCCAAGGCATATAATTAATGAGAAAGTTGCGCATTTTGCCAATATATATACGATAGCTCTACAAAACGGGCCGTGCGCCATAAAATTAGGCTGAATGAACACCTACCACCTGGTACAGGATAGAACATAGATTTTGGCGGGAAAACTGTGCCAGAAAATAGGCAAGTTAATTTGTCCTAACTCTTTTGCGATTAAATACATGAATTTGCCAGATTTGACAACTGCTTTATTAAGAATTTTGGAGTGAAGAACAACATGGCATATGAATGCCTGTGTTTTAAACCTAAACACGAACGTATTATTTTGAAGCTGTGTAACAGCAGTTGTTGTTATGCGTTGAACAGTTGACCGGAACTTGGCTTGGAAACGGATAAGTCAAAAATAGTTAAGATCAGTTCTGCTTTTGTGAAACCTGCATTAGCTCTGTAAACGCAGGTTAAGACAAATGAAGTGGTTGATGCTTCATACCAGAAACGAAAATAGAAAGTAATGTTGATAAAAAGAGTAAAGCCTAAATTGTTACGTGTTCTTTCAGAAAAGTGACGGCTAATGGGTTGCTCTTCCCTCGTTGCAGTCTTATGTTTGATTATGCCCTGTTATAAATTAGAAGCATTAAAAATAAGTATTTTTGTAATTGGCCTTAACAGCTCTCGCTCTCGCAAAGCCATTTCTGGGAAACTCAAAATCTTTTTTATATTGAATCTGTAATGAATAACCTGGTCGTTTTTTCGAAAGATTATGCTTTACTATACACCTTTCCTTGCATGGAAAAACTTAAGGAACGATACCACCATCACCAGTGTGTTACAGAATTCAAGCGCAGGGAAGGAAAGTAGATTTGAAAACAAACTAGAATGATTGGTACTTATATTAACCAAATGACATCACTTAAAAATACTGAGTGAAAACTAGACTGCCTGCTATTATAATAACATTAAGTAATGACGTCAAAAGAGGGCAAGGAATAACAAAAGAGAACAAATTAATTCAGCCTAAATAAAAGGCCTATTATTCACAGAAATGTTATTGATGGACTTTTACAAAATCTCTTGCGTCACCACTGCTCATTAGAAAAATATCGTTTGTTGACTATATATATATATAAATAAATAAGTACTCCAGTTTCAAAACAGCTGAATCTAGCATTCCTATTCCCACCGTTCCCTCGTTGTTGTTCTTCAGCGTCACGTTTTTCTTGTGTGCTGTTGTTCTAGTTGTGCCCCATCTGCATGCTACTTGGACTTGTAATTTAGCTCACGGTTTCTTGAAAAAGACACAACAAGGCGAAGTGTTATGCCAAATGTTACTGTTTTAAGGTCGAAAGACGTCCAGTGCGATAGTACGTATCTTACTTTTCCGTGCCTTTGTTCCGTTATCTGTAGTTATTTTACAGCTTAAGTTCCGCATAAATATTAAATGTTTTGTGGCAACATTAATATTAAATATTAATGTTGCCGTATCTGGAAGGTGCTTCGTCATCATATCTTGCTGTTCTTGATCAAGCTCAGAGACGAGTTTGTAACTTGATATTACCTCTACTCTTCAAGCTTTGTCTCACCCATCGAATGGGGCTTGTCATAGTCTTTTGTTTAGGTATTTTCATGGTAAGTGTTCTGATAAGCTTTTCTCGTTGGTACCAGCTCAATTGGTTCCATCTCGTGTGACTCGTTTCTCTCAACGTCTTCACCTTCATGCAGTTATTGCCCCGAGTTGTCGTAAATCTTTTTATGGTCGTAGTTTTTTCCCTCAAACTGCAAGATTGTGGAACTCTGAGTTCTGAGTGTTTTCCTACATCGTAAGACTTGAATGTTTTCAAGTCGAAGATTAACTCATCTCTTGGCTTAATCTTCTTACCTTCTTTTTTCTTTCATTTTTTTGCTTCTTTTTTTCCTGTCACTTCTTTACAGCCCCGTATACTTGGTGCCATTATGCCTGGTATGACTCTTAACTATTGAAAATAAAAAGAATTTGTTTCCTCACTGCTAGGGTAACTGAAATTGCGACATACGCTTACAACAGTGGCCTGTCACGGAACTGAGTCTGACCCCATACGTTTGTTACTACATCTATTATGTAATGATTTCCATCGTGTATCTCTTGCTTTGTATCATATGCGAATCCTGTAAGAATTAGATTATCTTCATCGTGTATTTCTCACAGCAATCTCACCTTGTGATCGTTAATTGCCCCATCAAGATGCTTTGTACTCTTATTACTCATATTTTGGAAATTGGATAATGAGCGTTTTTTATTAGTTTTTTGTTTTTGTGGTATATCCCAATCAAACACTATCTTTTCCATTTTGTTTTGTTTGCTTGACAGAATTAAAACTTGTATAGATTGTAGTATAAATAATGCCTGAGAAGCNAAAGATTAACGCATCGCGTGGCTTAATCTTCTTACCTTCTTTTTTCTTTCATTTTTTTGCTTCTTTTTTTCCTGTCACTTCTTTACAGCCCCGTATACTTGGTGCCATTATGCCTGGTATGACTCTTAACTATTGAAAATAAAAAGAATTTGTTTCCTCACTGCTAGGGTAACTGAAATTGCGACATACGCTTACAACAGTGGCCTGTCACGGAACTGAGTCTGACCCCATACGTTTGTTACTACATCTATTATGTAATGATTTCCATCGTGTATCTCTTGCTTTGTATCATATGCGAATCCTGTAAGAATTAGATTATCTTCATCGTGTATTTCTCACAGCAATCTCACCTTGTGATCGTTAATTGCCCCATCAAGATGCTTTGTACTCTTATTACTCATATTTTGGAAATTGGATAATGAGCGTTTTTTATTAGTTTTTTGTTTTTGTGGTATATCCCAATCAAACACTATCTTTTCCATTTTGTTTTGTTTGCTTGACAGAATTAAAACTTGTATAGATTGTAGTATAAATAATGCCTGAGAAGCACAGACTCGTTATTGTGTCATTTCTTTGAATTTCAAAATTTTCTCATTCTGGGATTTTAATAGTTGTACATTTGATTTTTTTTATAGGACAATGATATTCAAGAAGACTTTCATTCTTTTCTAATTCTAAGCAGAGAGGATTCAACCATGGTAACTTCACTGCAGGGATATTTTTATATTCTTTTTGTATAATTTACAAATCTGCTAAATATCATAGGGAACAGTTGCAAATCATGGGAGTATTGATAATTTTAAAACAGCTTGTCAAAGCGTGCAGTACAGAAAAAATTGGGCTATTTCAGTCTACCCTTAATGTAACCTTTCCTCCAATGACACACAAACACAAGAAGACTATTTTTAGAGTGACACTTATTGATAGGCACCTGGCATAAATATGATTGAAATGAGCAGCACTGATACTTCAATATTATCGAGTTTTCCTTCGCTGAGAAAATACTTTTCCTGAGGTGATTTTCTTTTTAGGAGGACACTGGATGTATATATATATATATATATATATATATATATATATATATATATATATATATATATACGTATGTATATATACGAATAATTTAATATTCATGCATGTTCACACTTACTATTTATTATTTTATTTATTTTTTTGCAGGTTTCATTCAATGGAACGTGTTTTTAGTTTTTTATCTGTAGGCAGCTTATATTGTTTACATTGCAGCTTAGTTTACCCAATTCTTGCATTTTGTTGATAAGAGCAGGCGAAGGCTTCTTTTGGTATTCAAACCTCTATTAGTTTGAATACTGTATAATCCAGAACGACAACCACGTTCACACCACTACAACCCCGTTCAGGACACTTGGTTGAAGAATACCAGGGAATGTGTGTGGAAAGGAACTCATCCTAACAACCTCATGAGAATCCTGGTTTCTTCATCGGGTTCTTCTTTCGCCTGCATAGAATCTGTTGTCTTGCGTTGACTTTGCTAACCACCCTTCTACTGCAATTGCCAGAACTATGTACTCTAGTATTTGATATTTTCATAAGGGATGTCTTCATAAGCTTGGAAGATAATCTTGTGATTGCGAAACCACGTAGCAATCTGTAAATCTGGTGGTAGGAAAACAACTTACTTGGTGTTTATTTCTTTTTAGAGTGCCTCATATTTTTAATGAGTTTACAACAAATCATATGTAACGAGAAAGAGACATCTCTTATTTGGCATGATATCTATAGATTGTACCAGTCCTCTGTGTTTGGGTCTCATTGCTGGTTCAAGTGTTCGAGAACATGATTCAGCAATTAATCAGTCGGCAATCTGACAATATACAATTATTACTGGCTGATATGATTGTCATCAGTGTATCTAATTGACCTGACACATAAAATTTTTGGTCAATCCCTATACATTTTACTTGTTTATTTTTCAGATACTTAAAACGGAAGCTGAAATATCCGAAATTGATAACTCGGGTTTTGACACACAACATCCAACGGTTTATGTTGGCAACATAGGTGAATGCCAATACATAATGCAGGTAATTTTTAAATTGTATTTTTTGTTTCTTTTGATTGGATTCGGTATTGTCATTGGAATTGGGTATTTGTGCCCAAAGTGCCAACAGCGGTGTAGCTACTGTTGAAGGCCATTCAAAGATTGCAACCTAGGTTAGTCCACCTTTATTTTGTCTGTCAGTCTATCTATCTATCTCTTATTCTTTCGGTTTTGATATCAATTCATCTATTTATCTTAATATTTATGTAATAAGATCAAGTATTATGAAAGAGCAGTATGAAAAATTAGTCTTTGCACAGCATTAGAATATTGGTTTTTATCATTTACAACGTCAGTCTGAATGAACGCTTGAACTCTGTTCCACAAAGTCAAGCCAGCTTTCTTTCTGTTCAGTACATTTAGTGCAAGAGCTCGTGGTTCAAATTTGCGAGAATTTTTGGAAAGGATCAGAAGCTCGTACAATCGGCTTTTAGAACTCTAACTAGAGAAGTAAGGGTTTAAGGCGGATTAAAGTAAGTGGAAAAAATAGAAAAAATAAACAAATTCTAATTTGCTCCATTCATTGACACGCGGCACAATTGTACCTGACTTCTTCATGTCCATCTTTGCTGTATATAAAACACGCGCACTCACTCTCCTTTTTGTCTTTCTAGCTTACTCTACAAATTGTAAATTTGTAAATATTTTTACACGTAAAGTTGTATGGTATATGCTTTTGTTTTGATTGACTGGTATTGTTTAATATATTTTACCGGTTATAGGTGACAGCTACTAGTGTCAGACTGCTGCAAGGAGGTAAGGCACCATTTGAACATTTGATAAAATACTTGTAGTTACTTTACTTTGTAGCATGACACTGAATTATGCACGTCATTTTTACGGTAAGTGTAATGAATAATGATGTACCGATAAAGATTGTTATGAAAAATGAATCTCCCCTTTTACACTGAATTTTCTGTATGTGCTTACATTGGTATTTTATATACTGTTTTGATGTCAAAATAATATATTCATCCCACTTATCAAAATGTAAGTGACATATTTCTCTTGTAAATATAAGCCACAGGCAAATATTGCATGGTGTAATCATCAAACTTTGCCGTGCGCAGCTATTCTGTGATTGTATGGAGAGCTTTATGGAATTTTCTCATACGTACTTGTAGTGAGAAAAGGCTTTTTAAGTGCGAGATGTTAAGTTTCTGGGAAAAATCTCATGAGAGTAGATTTTTATGTTGACAATGTAAACCATTTGTTTGCAGTGCTATTTTTCGTAATTGGGAATCGTCATGAGTTTAAAAGTTTCAAACAGGCGGCTTATTGCACTCTTCTGCATGAAGCAGCTTGATTGCAAGCACCATTAAGTGCATTTGTTTAGATTTTGCACTGGCATAACTAATCAGCGTTTGTTTGTGTGTTGATTCCATTTTAGTAGCATCGTTTTATAGTTAGGAAATCAGTGGTGCCCTGAAATACGGCTTATTGCATCTTTTTGCCATTGTAGTTACCAAAATCCAAGAAATTGCACATGACCATTCCAAAATAGTATTTTGCTCGTTAATGGACCCCCATTTTGTATTGTTGACTGCCGATGGAACATTAATCTATGGTAGGTTAACAGTAAATGATGCCGAACCGCAACTTACACTACAGACGCCAGCATTAGACAAGGTAACAGTTAAATATGTTGTTGTTATAGCTGTTGTTGTTTAATTTTTACACTCCGAAATTGTATGAAGGAAAGAAGAAATGAATTCAAATCCGAGCTTTTTGTTTTGCTAGGACTGTCATATTGGCATTACTTCGCTTGTACACATGCAGCAAGAATGAGTTGTTTGTATGATGGTGATTTTGCACAAAATTTGTGCACATAAGTTAACTGCAACTGGCCTTGAAACTTCCTCTAGACAAGTAATTTTTGGCATTAGTTGTACTCTAAATCGTCAAGACTGCGTACAACTGGAGAAAGGTTACTACCATTGACTATTAGCATCCCCTGGATATTACGGAACCCCACCCCACCCCATTAGCCTGTAAAAAATAGTTATTTAAGATCGTGTTTTGTCAGTACTTTTGAAATTATCTATGTTGCAAGGCGCTGTTGATTTTTATTTCTTACTGCCACAGCTTTTTTTGCCAGAGGGTTCATCATGTAATGTGTACAGTTTACACTAAAATAGGCACCATCTTATAGCCGCGTTGGTGCCAAGGTATACTTAGAACAGGTCAATCCTAAGCAAAGCAAAAAAGTAAACAACAATTGACATTAATTTATAACTGAGCTTATCAATAAGCTGCCTTATTTAAACACTTTTTTGCTTCCATTTCCTTTTCACCAGAGCCCTCCGATTACTGCCTGTTGCGCATTTAAAGATCGAAGTGGATTATTTACTACCAAAGTGATCGAAGAAGATAATAGTGAAGATTTGAAGCCTTCTGTCTCTAGTACTCCCAAGTGCCCAGATCCTCGCAGGTATTGTCATTGTTGCAATGCTCATGTGTAAGAATCTGCCATTGATGTGGTAAAAAATCCTGTAAAGTATTGATGATATTATTAATTAGGTTTTGCCTGCTTCTCATTTATTGGTATCTTTCTAACGACTGCATGTTTTAAGGGCTAAAACGGTGTTATGATAGCAACACCAGTATTATGTTAGCAGGAATCATCCTGATTAAACAAATAAATAGATAGATGGATAGATAGATAGATAGATAGATAGATAGATAGATAGATAGATAGATAGATAGATAGATAGATAGATAGATAGACAGATAGATAGATGGATAGACAGATAGATAGATGGATAGATAGATAGATAGATAGATAGACAGATAGATAGATGGATAGACAGATAGATAGATGGATAGATAGATAGATAGATAGATAGATAGATAGATTGATAGATAGATAGATAGATAGATAGATAGATAGATAGATAGATAGATAGATAGATAGATAGATAGATAGATAGATAGATAGATAGATAATAGATAGATAGATAGATAGATAGATAGATAGATAGATAGATAGATAGATAGATAGATAGATAGATAAATAGATAGATAGATAGATAGACAGATAGATAGATGGATAGACAGATAGATAGATGGATAGATAGATAGATAGATAGATAGATAGATAGATAGATAGATAGATAGATAGATAGATAGATAGATAGATGGATAAGTAGATAGAAAGAGAGAGAGAAATATAGATAGATACATACCTAAATAAATACATATATATACATACATATATACATACATTCATACATACAAACACATATACATGTATACATATATGCATACATACATGCATACATACATGCATACATACATACATGCATGCATACAAACGTACATTTATAGATTTCAGCGTATTGGTGTCAGAGCATTAAGATATTTCTGGCATGAAGTTGATATTCGGCTTCTTTACCGTTAACTGTTCCGATCCCAGCAATCTTTTCCCTCGTCACTACCGAGTTGGGTTAAAGATCAAATTTTTTTAAGAAGGCAATACATGCTGTGGTTTGCATTATGTCAATATGTCATAAATGAGAGATTACAGTGGTGTGTTTATGTGTAAAAGCTGTTAAAGGAACATTTCAAGGCTTTTCAACTTTTTATTTTATTCCAGTGAATGTAAATAAAAACATTACGACAGAAAAATACTTCAGTTTATTGAATATGGTGAATTCTCAAAAAAATTAGACAGACATTTTATACCTTTAACTTATAGTTTTTTGGTTTAATAGGAATATCGTCGTAACGTGAAAACTTTTAATCACTGCTAAGAGTATATTAAACTTTTTTACATTTCACCCGATAAGTTTCAAGCCTGTTAACATACAGCCCAGTTTGACCCCAGTTAAGCCTTTTATTTTTTTTAAAATTGTCTAACAACCATATGTATATCTGTAAAAATATAAGCAATTCCTCCTTTTGCAATTACAGGCATGTGCATGAAGACGAAGATGAAGATGAACTCCTCTACGGAGAGAGATCAGCATCTACTGATATAGAAACACCTCTTTTTGACACATTGAACACTTCAGAAATAGAGTATGTATTGCTTGACTCTCTCAAATATATGCGCATAGCATTACAAGTATAAAAAGTGAGGATTATCGAGGAAATCGCTTTCTTTGAGTACGTTGAAAGAAACGATAAAAAAAGTTTAGAACTAATGTGTGGGAAATGCAGAGTATTTTAACTCATTTATGTATTGGTTGCCCTCCCCCAATCCTTGTACTAGGTTTCTGTTGCATGCCTTGCTATGCCCTAGGACATATTGTACTCTATCCGTTTTCCTGTTAAATGCTTCAAATTATTAAGTTTTGTACATATTTTCCTATGCGAAGTTTAGAGAGGTATGAAACCAATTAATAAAAACAATAAAACGCACAGAAAAAAATCTCAATAACGTAATCTTCTGCACTGTAGTGTTAAGCCATGCAAGAGTGAACCTTTTAAAATGAATTTACTGTAAATATTACGCCAGACCAAAACCACGTTCGGTTTTGGAGCGTTCACTTTCATTTGAACGCACTCAACTTCCTACTGTGATCTCATGACCATGAGCCTTCCACAAAGGTATGTAATACCGTGTTCTTGTATTAATAGCATTTGATCGCCATTTCGGACATGGCAATAATAATTGCTAAAGGGTTTTATGAAGTATTGGCTTGATTTTTGGATTAGAGATAGCTCACTGCTTTTTTTTGCCACTTCTGTTGTTTGAAGTATACTTTCTAACAACTAACTCTTCAATATGGCTTTGAGATTGCTCAAGAGAGTTTCTATCACATCTTTAATATTAGGATCTAAGAATGTTACATGGCCAGCTAAAAAGTACTTTGTGAACCCCTGACGATGTAGGTGTTTAAGGTTTCACCATAATTTATTTCGGTTATTAAAAAGGATAATTTGTTATTTTCGCCGTTTCTGTTCAGTGAAAGTTTTGGCATTTTATGAGGATGTGTTTTTTTGCAAGTTATAACTTTTTTTGCAAAAGCAATGCAGTTATTTATGTTTTTATCGGTGTATTTTGGGGTGATTATCACAACATTTGTTTTGCTAATGTGTATTTTGATACTTCATTTGTTTTTTTATTCTGCATTCGGTGAAGATAAACAATGACCTTGTCAGCTGTTTTTGTACACACAAGATGGTGTTTACCCCCAATACCCTTGCCAAATAAAAACAAAATCATTTGAATAGACTATTGTTGTGGAATAATTTTTCCCATCACCACATATTAATTTTTTGTACTGCAGTGATCAGACATCAAGAAAAAGCAGCAGAGAAATTTCGTATTGGTGTGCTCTTTGCCGGGAGAATGGTACACTGGAAATATACTCCATTCCGGAATTTCATTTAGTATTTGTGAGTGAGGGATTTAGTAATGCACCAAAGTTAATTACAGATACCTCAGAATCGTCATCACAAAATTCAAGGTATGTAATCGCAATTTCCCACTGCTGGTGACCCACTGTTTATGATTAAACTGCCACTTGGTAATACAGATCTTTCACAGTGTTTTTATGTCTGAACTAAAGACTATATTCTTCTGTTGAAGGACGGGACGGACAACTTTCCACTTGTGAAAGGTGACAGTTCAGTTGTTTAAGGTTTGACCCATATTTATTGTAGACACTACGAATTCAAAAGCCTAGTCAAAGACAATTTTTGTTTTTAACTTATTCTTATTAAGACTGGTCTCATGTAATATTAGCTACCTAAATGTAGATTTGATTATATCGGGGATCGAGATAACGATCGGTTGACGGCAAAAGAACAGACCATTTTGTAATAACTATATATATATATATATATATGTATATGTACTGATATGTTCATCGACTGATGATCCACGATTTCAATTTACCATCTGGGCTACCTACATCCTTTTTTTTATTTGCTGACGGCCTGTACTTAACTGTATGGTGCTGACGGCAATAATGCTCTTCTTCTTCCTCTTTACGTCATGTCTTCTAAACTGTGTCATCTCTCATAGTTTCTTTCACACTTCTGCACAAACCTATTCCCATTCCCTTTTTTACATTGTTTTACTTTCTTTGATGTTGTTTTGTCCCTGAATTTGTCTTATGTCCCGTTTGTTTGTCCTGTTTAGTAAAATTATGATTAACATCTACGGCCATGAGCTTAGCACTCATACAATATATATTTATTTATTAGTTTATTTATTTAGGTAAAATGTTTTGGCAGTTGGCGGTATATTTTTCTTTATTATTTTTGCACAGGTTTTTTCATATTATTGCATTTCAGTAGTAATTTACTTATTATTTACCAAAATATAAATAGGCATCATATTTTGGCAATCAGTTTTTTCTTTCGCACATTTTGTTTGATGCGGTTTTTTGATAATGAGGAAATTCAATGCTACATATGTTTGTTTAGTTTTTAAAGTATGTTGCAGTTCCAAGTATGTGTTATCGACTCTGAAGGATGTCATCATCATGCTGTCAGTCAAAAATAGCATGCAAAACTTGATGCAACCGGAAATTCCGTATTACCTGAAAATGTGGCTTGTCATCTTCAGTCAGACTTGTCAGTTTTGCAAAATATTTAACAGACCGGGATCATGAAAAGAAAAATTATCAAAAGTTATGCGAAAACGGTTTTTTATTGCTTTCGAGGAGCACATTTTTCTTTTTTAAAAGCATTTTCCAATAGCAAAACGTCACGGTACAAAGTATCCAGGCGCCTGTAAAAATTTTAACTTTAATATAAATTAATATCGAGTTGACCATATTTTAATTAATTATTTAATTATTATAATTAATACTATTTAATTAATTATTTTAATTATTATAATTAATACTATTTAATTAATTATTTTAATTATTATAATTAATACTATTTAATTAATTATTTTAATTATTATAATTAATATTATTTAATTAATTATTTTAATTATATTAATTATTTTATTAATTATATTTTAATTAATTATTGGAGTTTCTGAACCTTTTAAAAAAGATGGTTGCCTGTCGTATTAAATTGGTCACAAGAAAAACATAAGGTCACAACAACGGCCGCAACAAGGCAATATCCAAAACCTGGTAAAATAATTGCATTCATTCATAACAACTGCTTTGTGACACGTTATGGAAATCAGCTTGTTTTTTCCATTCAAATTCAAGTAATTACACCATAAATATTCATTCCGATGCAAATTTTATGTGTCTTAAATGTATTGCTTAGTTTGGGCGCCTACGTTTTATGAGCCATGTGCTGTCTATTTTGTTATGAGGACGCTAACCCCCACCGAGTTATCTGATAACCAGTTAAAGGTACAGATATAAATCTCCACCGCAGTTAACTGATTTTACCAGCTACATTTGCAATCAGTACTACTGTATTTGTAGTTCAAATAAGAAAGCACACAATATTATTGTTGGCCCCCAAATCGCCTTTACATCTTTTAAATTTGTTTGAATATAAGCACTGATTACTTTTTTAATTATCAAACAAATTAACATACCCCGAAATTGAACAAGTAAAATGAAGTCTGACACGCCTGTAATGGATTGGTAACCTAAAAATTATATCGACCAATATTGACAAAGTGGGGATAGACCTTTTTCTGTTACACACCTTACAGAAGTTAACAAGGAGGAGGTGTGGTTATGGTATTTGCTTCAGAGTTGCATCTCTTTTTCATTTTTTATATATATTTGTGCTTGGTTTGTGTTTAGTGTTAGTATTTGTGTTTAGACTACTGGCGATCCTACATTATAAGTTTGCTGGATATTTCTGACACATTTGGTTTACCTAACAATTTTTTGGAGGTGGGTGGAGTTGACTGATTAAGACGTCATTTAAACTTATAAGTAGTATAAAGTGTTTCTGAGCTTCAAAATTATTCATGTTTTTACGGTTAAAAAGAGACACGTCATTGTTAGGAGCCATCGTTATAAAGGGAAAGTGACTGGATAGCAGCTACAACTGGAAGGTGCATGTTTTTAAACAAGTATCAATACTTAAAATAAACGTATCCAAATTTATGTGTCAAAATTGATCAATGAATTACAAATGTTGAATCTTTTTGAAGTATTTTTTATTTTCACCACATATTCAGCGACTTGATATAAGCTCATGTATGAACTTTTGTTACGTACTTATATATACGTTCATACTGTATACATGGCTCCATGTTTATCATTGTAAATTCATAGATACCTGTAAAAGATTAGATTTTTGAAAATTATAGATATCATAAGCACATAGATGATCATAATAAACGTTTGCAAGCAGTCAGTGAAAGAAATCTCTTGACTGGTAACATTAACATTACTTTTGTGACACTACAAAGCTCTACTTGGATCAACTGTTACCTTAAACTAAGGTTTCTTTGTCTTTTCATTTGGAGTGAAAGGTAGACGTTTGCGCTTTTAACTTTTAAGTTTCTCCCCCGTAAAATCAGGTTTTAGAGCTGGTATTAATTTTTTTCCTCTCAGAAGTTTTGGGTCGTCCTAATGCATCTTTTTCCTTTTCCATTTATCCGGTCGCCTTACAGCTCGACAAAAGAAAAACTACCAATCATAAAAGAGCTCCTCATTATTGGTTTAGGCCTGGATGAATGTAGACCTTTTTTGCTTGCTGTTACTGATCAAGATGTGGCAATATACGAGGCATTTCGGTTTGCAAGGAAACCAGTCGGAACTCATTTATCCCTTCGCTTTAAACGGGTATGTGACCCCCTGTCTTAAGTCATTTTGAGTTTAATTGTTTAACACAATGCTTTGACGATATTTTTAGGATACCTTACGAAAATGTACTTTGTACATTTTGGTTGCTTGTTGAATGATAACTCATCTAATAGACCTTGTATATTGTGAAAATTGTATGTTGTACAAACGTATGTTTTCCAGAGTTCACTTTTTACTGGAAAGTTTAAACTTACTTTTGTATCTTTGTATTTTCTGTCGCAGCTGCCCAATACATTATTTTGGAGGGAAAGAGAAGACAACAAGTTTGCCAAGCTTTCTTGTGAGTTTAGATTTAGTCGGATTTGTATTGTTGCCATGACGATTTTGCTATATCGACATTTCATCTGCTTCTGTCTGTATATATCTGAACATATGTGAATGTTGAACCCATACTAATTTTGTAGAAGACAAATCCATTGGAATTCATTCATTTTTTCCCCCCATATTCATAACTATACTTATTTTGCTAGGAGAAAACACTGTAATAATTTAAGAGATTTTTATTTCGTTGCTAATAGCTTCACCAATGGGTCGTGAAACTTACCTGACATCAACTGCCTTTACTTAGTGTTCATTAGTTCATCATCTTTTCTGCCAAATGTCTGATGACCAGACCTTTTTTTTCCGTACTAGTACATCTTCAGCTTTAATTTGATGTCTGTCGTTTTTGCTTCAGTTAATCAGTGGGCATTTGAATTACATACAAAGCACACTGTAATTTGCTGTAGCCAATCAATAAAAGTATAATTTATTTGCTCCTCTGAGAGAAATTATGGCATGCTGTCAAATGACATCATGTATATCACAATGCAAAAATACTTCAGAAGCAATTTAATCTTGTCAGTTGATGCAAGTCTACCTTAAAGAACTTCTTTTTGAATTTTATTACCATAAAAACATTTGACTTCTGATCAAGTGTGAACGGGCTCATTATCTGCAAACGTAAACATTTTGAGCGCCAAAATGGAACCGTCGAGTACACCATTTGTTTAGGAGGAAATGTTCTGGTTATTAGACATTAGGCGAAAGCAAAGGTTACTTGATTTATCGAAGAGCTGTTCGAAAGTAGAGAGTAATTTAACCTATAACGTTCAAGCAAGATGTGAACTATTGTGTCAATGGAAGATCCAGATCACTTATAATTCGATAACATAGTAGAGTTTAAATTTGGCATTGCCTCATTTGAAGATGTAATGATTTGCTGAACAAGGACACTAGAGAAATAAAAAGATGCTTAGTAGTGAAAGTTCGAATTGTCTTATTTCATGTTAATTGGTAGCAACTGTAACCCAAAGGGTATCTGATTCATTAATTGATAAATAGGTCCCGGGGATACCCGTTTTGTGCAAATGTCTTGAAGTAGTGTATTATAATAGTATGGACTAAGGTTTTTATTAGACCAATTTTGAACTCTGTGCAACTGGCCTAACAAAACCTCTAGTCCAACATGGTGTCGTTATTTGCTCTCTTGGCGGGAAAAATGGGTGAAATTAAGCAAATTTCGTTGAGTAATGGTATTCCTAACGATGTTTTAGAGAAAGTAATTCGGTACAGATTATCCAGTTTCGAAAACCCTTTTAAACACGGCCCCAAAAATTGCCCTATATAACTCAAAATACCATGAATAGGTGTGGCTTCTATTAAATTTGAAAATCAAAGTACCAGGGCAGTTTCTAATGTTTTCATGCTACTGTGCCTAAAGTTACTTTTACCTCGCGAAAAACTCTTCCTTCGTCGACAAAAGATGTCTTGCCTGACAAAAATTTAAGTATGCTTCTGTGTGAGTTTGAATTCGGGTGTGATGCCAGGTAAGTAGGTCGTACATCCACAAGGCTGATAGATAAAACTAAAACAGCACGTGCCCAATGTTTTTAGAGAAAAATCCTGTGTTTGTCGAGTTCAGCCAAAAATACAATGCAAAGGTACAAACAAAATTGTGAATTCTGATTCTGCTATTGCATATCATTTGCTGCTAAATTGACAAATGTAGTGAAAATTTCGAAATAAACCAGTTCAAAATAATTGGTCGAGCTAGGCCTACCTTTCATTTAGGAACATAAGAGACAATTCTTATTCAAATTTTGCACCTCCACTTTGCAAACAAAAAGAGTTTGTTTATAGTTGCAGCCTATTACAAAAAATTGGCGGGCTTTCTCGATCATCTCTTTGTTTTCAGTATTGAATAAAAAACCCCACTTGCTTTCAGTTTTCTTATTCTGGCGCCTTTGGCCCAGTTGAGTGCCAACGAAATAGCTGTCGACCCAATTGAACGTTATTCTAATAGCCATAATTACGATTTCCACCACTAATCGGGGTTTTTTATATTTACGGTCATAATTATGTATTTAAAGTATAAATTATATTATTTATATATATATATATATAAAAGATATAATAAGTTGGAAAGAATAAAAAAACTACACTATCCATTTCGACAAGCCTGTTTCGTGNCGGGGTAACTTTACACGATGAAGCTTATAGGATTACTTTTTTTACATTTTTCAAGTAAACCAATAAATTTCTCTTGTTTGTTTTAATATAGGCCTTGGAGAAGATAAAGACACAAAAATCCCAATGCTGAGACCGTTTCAGAATGTTTCATCACATAAAGGGGTAAATGTGAAATGTGTTGCTATTAATTTTACGAGAAATATTATTTGCCACTGTTTTAAAACAGTGATATCAGGGACCATTCGAGTAAGCTTGCACTTTCCAGCAGAGCAGATTCATGGATAAATTTAATTCATATCTATCTTTCGATTTCCTTCAAATGTTTTTTAGTTTTCTTGAGATAGCAACAAATGCTCATATGGCAATTGAGTAAACCTTTGCAAGGAATTTACAGTTGACTCGGACTTCTTTTACCATGTCGTCATATTTCCTCCTGTTTTTGTTATTGCTATTAATGTTTATCTCTAGTGATTTCAAATAATGTTGTTTTTTTAATTGATCAGTGGATTCATGTTCTGGAGTTTTGGTAACAACAGGTTTCCTCAAATCTCAAGCACTCGTGTGAGGATTCTGGTGTAGCAACACAGTCTTGCAATTCTACAATTCTGATAACTACCCCAATCTCCTTCAGCCCATTTGTCAATGCTTTTGGTGTTATTCCTAGCGCTCCAATTATAAATTAGTATTTCAATATTTTCCCTATTTTTCATCAATTCTGGTGGCGTATGGAACAGCAAAGTCTGTTACCTAACGTTGTTTTTCTTGCCCACTATAATCATATCGGGTCTTCTTACTTCAACAACATGGTCTGTTTGTATTGAAAAGTTCCAAAAGATCTTATACCCTTCGTTTTTGAATACAGCTTGCAATTCATGTTCATACCATTTTTTTTTGTTTCAAGACCGTTTTTCCTACATGCTTCCCAATGTATCTTTTGCCCTAACCATATCATATAACTAATCAATATACCTCATTTAATCTTAACCTCACCTAGTGATTTATTACCTCATATCACCTCAATCCTCCAATCTTTCAATGTCTTTTTTAGGAACTCCAGTGAAGTATTGTTTATTCCAACGATATGCAAGCACTCCAATACCCAGGAATGTGGCACCATGTCAAATGCTTTCCAAAAGTCAATACATTTCATTGCTAAGTTCTTTTTCCTTATTCTAACATCTATGAGTATCATCCTGTCTATGTACGACTTATCTGCTGCTTATCTGCTTTTTTTTACATCCCATTTGTTCCTCAGGCTGAAGCTGGTTCCTTTCCAAAAACGAGTAAATTTCATTAGATAATAATGCTGTTAGTCACTTCCAACAAAGAGGTAAACATGTGATGGGATGGTAGTTACTTGCATTTTCACCGTTGACTTGATTTCTATAACAGAACAGTTCGGCCCTATGTCATCCACGCTTGTTTCTGCCCCACGAAACATGACTCCCTTTTTCCCGTCAATATAATGTCTCGGGACGTTTCAAATCAGTAAAGAAAGCTCTTAGATTAGATATTGGTTCGGCAGCCTCCACAAGCAGGGACTTGAATTATTTTTTGCCTTTAATGCTAACACGTGCCCAAGGAGGATGAGATGATTGGGCAATGTGTATAAAAATGAAGATATTGGCACGGAAGAGAAGGCAAATAGAAATAAACGAAACAAGAACAGAGGGGGGGGGGGGAGTCGGGGATTAGAAGAAACTAAACTAAAGAGAAATGTATATACCACTACTTTCGAAATATATATTTGTATGACATGTTTTATCANAGAAAGCTCTTAGATTAGATATTGGTTCGGCAGCCTCCACAAGCAGGGACTTGAATTATTTTTTGCCTTTAATGCTAACACGTGCCCAAGGAGGATGAGATGATTGGGCAATGTGTATAAAAATGAAGATATTGGCACGGAAGAGAAGGCAAATAGAAATAAACGAAACAAGAACAGAGGGGGGGGGGGGAGTCGGGGATTAGAAGAAACTAAACTAAAGAGAAATGTATATTTGTATGACATGTTTTATCACTAAGGTAATATTGTTATTTTGATTACCAAGTATTGCCACACTATCTGTAGTCGTAACACTAGCTTTAATCACCGTTGTGCTCCATTATTTTCAAACAGGTCTTTGTTTGTGGTCAGTCACCCCACTGGCTCTTCGTCTCTGCTCGTGGTACTTTGCATACACATCCAATGAATATTGACGGACCAGTACCTTACTTTGCACCCTTTCATAATGTAAATTGCCAGAATGGGTTTTTGTATTTCAACAGCCAGGTAATTTTTTGGTGAAAATTCATAATATATTCTTGTTAACAACTTGCGAATTGTTCCCAGTGTGCTTGAGGATAGAACAGTTTTTGAAGTGCTTGGTTCAAATTGTAGCTTTAGGTATATGGTACCTGAATCACATGAAAACAATAGCTTCGATATAGAAAGCATTTTATACACCATCTCACTGGCTACCTTTTTAGCCCGTAAATCAATAAAGAACAAAACGCAGTGTTTACCTTTTAGTGAAGTAGTGTACAGGTCTCAGCCCAGTCGTATATTTGCCAATGTTATTTTTGTTGCAGTTTGTGTGAAAAGGTCCAACAAATCAAACGTGTTTTATTGCAGTCCGTTTAAAGCATTCAGAGAGGTTTTGTCTTGAATTTTTTACTGTTACAACGTATTTATTTTTAGCGGAATAGTTTCAGAGCTTAAGTTCACTCCAAAGCCATCGTGACATTGAGAGAACATGAGCATTGTAATTGCTCTGAAGAGGTGATAATCAAAACAAAGAACAATAAGGATTCTACTTTGATAAACCTGTGGTTTTTACTATGTTTATTCCTGGTAGTAGTTTATGACTTGCTCAGTCCATTATTAATTTTAAGGATCAAGAGGAAACGAAATTAAGTCCAAAAACATGTAAGTGAATCTAAATTGAATGAGAGTTCTTTTGTACCTGCCATAAATAAATAAAATTTCAAAATTGTCTTTGATTGATAGGTTTTTTACTTACTTTCCTAATCATATATATAATTGGTGTAATTAGTTTTTTGGGGGTGTTTTATTGCGGATAAAGAACGCGTTACGTGGGTGGCAAAGCGTTACATATCTGTAAGGAGATATATATAAGTAGACGAAAGTTCAAGGTGCATGGAAAAATATGTTTGAAAGGACGAAATCAAGGAAAATCTTTCCAACAAATAGGTTGGGATCCTGTTGTACAGAATTTGAAATTATTGATCGGCCAAAAATCATCCCACGTTCTTTACGTCTCTCTGACTTGTGCTTTGTATTGTTACTGAAGTTTACTGCACCTTTTAGTTTTTTTATAAAATAGTTTATTATAGACATACTGCATGTTGTCGAATATGTGTTATCTTGGAATACCCGGTCTCCTTCCCGCCTTGCCAAGGATTTTTCATATAAGCGCTTCCTTGAATAGATGAGTTGCACTCGCAACGGAAAGTTGGTATTGGTAAGCTTAAGTGTGAGTTCTGTGTGTGGTACACCGAGAGTTAACACCCCGTTATCATTGAAGAAGGATAATAAAGGATTGCATTTTAAGCAAAATCATTCAGTCACTTTTTAGAGCGCATCGGGCATCATGTGGAACATGAAAATAATTAGGCTGGCCGGCTGTCAGTTCTTGTTGTACCGGTAAACAAATTTGGCTTTACACAAAATACTTCAAGGAATTTGGTAAAGATGGATAGAAGAAGGAAAAATAAGAAGGGAAAGACAATGTTGACTGCGGCAAAAACAAAGTTGACAACCCAGAGCTCAGCTTTCATTGTTTTCCAGCCAACCCACAGCGGTTAATTTGTAGCACACAATATTTCCAAGTTGATTTTGTGTCCCCATTTCAGCTAAATTTGTTAATAAACGACCAATTTGGTCGCTTTTTGGTCGTTTTTGAAACAAAAATAAACTTCGCCGAAAATAGCCCAAATCAAGGTATTTAATTCAATAAATTTTCTCATAGCAAGTTTGTGTAATTCTTATGGAGCTGTCATCGGTAACAAAAATTATCTGGAAAACTATTTACCTTTTCCTTGGCCTACAGGAACACTAAGGAATTTGTTTTCTTTTTGCAACTCCTTATTCACAACTTGGAAATAACTCTATTTATGCATTTAGTTCATTAGTTTCAAAATGCATGTGTGCAGTCGTTTTCAGATTGATTTTCTCGAGTAGCAACTGGTTGGAATTTCATTTTGTTGTTTCGGCATTGGCTTGTTTTCTTGTCCGCAAAAAGGAGTTTAATTTAAGATGCCCGTTACCTGCCGCCAAGAGAAAAGTGACTTACAAGGATCAAATAATACCCCCCTTAATTGCTATTCTGTATTATCCTTCTTTTGTGCCTTTTTGGAACTATTTATTGAGGAATCAGGTCAGGCTTTGTGCCAGATCAACGAAATATGATTAATGAGGGTGGTAAGTGTAATTATTTTATGTAACACAGCTTATTAAACCCCAAATAGTCTATAAAAAATTAAGTTTTTTGATTGAAAATGTTGAATTCAAAGCAAGGAACTGTGAACCGTAGGAAAGTATAAGTATTTTTTACTGCGGTTAACTCCCTTGAAGTCAGCTGCTTGGCTCACTGAGGGGTTTGGGCATTTGGAGAAAAGGGAAAGTGATAGGCTTGAATTATTTTTTTTGGAAACAGAAATCAAAATTTACAATGACAACCATTATTTTTGCACTTTCTTGTTAAATGGCTTTGTGTAGAAGTTTACAATAGAATAATATAGGTTGAATCGTACGGCATTCAAGTTGTGGTGCCAGGTGTTTGCAACTGATAATCTCATATTTTCTATAGGGTGAGCTCCGCATCGCAATGTTACCAACGCATTTTATCTACGATGCCCCATGGCCAGTACGAAAAGTTGCGTTAAGATGTACACCTCATCATATTGTTTATAGTCGGGATTGCAAGGTAATATTTTATCCTCCTTTCTTGTAGCCTTAATAACCTGGCACATAACTATCTT
The DNA here is from genome assembly GCA_003991215.1 of Morbakka virulenta. Lineage (NCBI taxonomy): Eukaryota > Metazoa > Cnidaria > Cubozoa > Carybdeida > Carukiidae > Morbakka > Morbakka virulenta. The sequence goes on from RDPX01000410.1 coordinate 150,695, forward strand.
GTTTTATTTAAGATCATAATTTTGTTTCGTTAGCGTTATCATTGGTAATTACTTTTGTCTTTGTTTGTTGTCCCGCTGATTTTGCTGTCACTTCTGCTTTTCCATTGTTGCCCCCCATTGATGAGATTTAAATTATAAAAACTAACCCCCGGTGACTTTTACTCATTAGTAAGTTTTAATCATTCAACTATCTTGGTATTTACATGACATGGGACGAAAAAGACGAAAGAGAGATTAAAAGAAGAATAGCTCAAGCAAAGAACACCTTTGATCAGAGGAGAAATGTTCTGAGAAATAACAACATCAGTTTTAAATCGAGATTCAGAGTATTCAATTGTTACTCATATCCAGTTTTAGTGTATAAGTGCGAAACGTGGACCATAAGCAAGAAGATGAGGGAGAGACCGGAGACAATTCAGCTGTATGCAGATGTGTGCAGATAATATCGTGAACAGCATTCATGAGCAATGAGAGAGTGGTGCACCAGATTGAGCAGAGAAGATCTCTGGTAGAAATTTTAAGGAGGAAACAAATGGATTTCTTTTGTCATGTTATCAGAAAGGAAAGTTAATCTCACTAATCTCTCACTGGCAAGATTGAGGGGAGGAGAGACGTACTTACAACAGTCTCGAAAAGAGGAGCCCAACTGATCCAGAGAGCATACGACTGAGCGGAATGAAAGGTTGCAACAGATAAGGTCGTCAATTCCTGGAACAGGTAAGGCACTAAGAAGAAGGAGGAGGAGGATGAGAAGAAGAGAATTATTTACCTCAGGATTTAATTTTAAAAATTAATTTCACATTTATAACGAATATTCAGGAATATTTGTTGAAAATACTGGAAATGAAAACAAAAAAGACGAGCTAGTAAAGGAGGGGTCAGTAGACTAAGTCTGGTAGTAATAAAGTGCGTATTTTCACTACCAAGGCCAAGAAGTGCTGCAGGGTGAGCTGAAGCAAAATATGAATTTTCCGAAAAATTATCTTGATAGTTGACTAATTTTCTTTTTTGTAATCATTAACAATGTTTTACAGTCAACAACATTAACTTAACATTAGCATGATTGAAAATATGTATTAATTTACCATGGAGCTTACGAACACGAGCGAAGTGTTTCACTTTGTATGCATACGTTTCTTCAGTCTCAGGATAGCATGTGCATGGATAAGGCAATTTACTATGCAGACATATTTTTAGCCAACGTAGGAACGAGAGACATTGGTGGTACTACTCCCTTGTTTTGCTTTTAGAGTTTTGTTCAAGATACAACCATCACTATCCAATTTTCTACTCTAACTTTGTTAGCAGTGTATACTCCTGACTTTGATTATGCTATCAGGTCTTTGTGTTGTACAAGTTCTTAAGTGTGCACAGCTGTTGGCTCCTTGTTATGGTAACATCCTTCACTACTTTTAGGTGTATGCAGTTGCTACCAGTCAACTTGAGGTGCAAGATAAAATACCGAAATTTAGCACAGAAGAAAGGGAATTTGAAGAAGTTAAAAGAGGTATATCCAATTCAAACAAATAAAGCAATGTGTATTTTTTGCGTTGTATAAAAGACTGTGTTGCATGATGATATGGTGTATTAGTGGTGACAACGTTGATCCACAGTTCATTAACTGTCGTAAAATAGTTGCTTTTAATGTGATTTAGTTAGCATTATACTTTACTTGTACTTTTACAACATTGGTGCAGTATTCAAGGGCAAAACCAAAAAATACATTTTGTTTAACATCTCTGGCTTAACTACCAGGGGTGGATTTTCTTTTAGATACCCCTAAATCGTACTGTAGTGTTTCCCGGTGTTTTTAAAACCAATTGAAACTGTTCTTCATTTGCTGCATTCATCATTTTTTGCCGAGGTTTCTTCTTGTTCCGTCGAGGTTTTTTAACTAGTGCGTGTGTATTCTTTTATACATACTTATACTATAACTTCGATATTTTGCATTCTGAATGTAGACTATACTTGCCTGTGATAAAGAACCACTAACATCTTTTGACAGTCAATCTACAAATGAAACAGCTACTTAAGTTAGTAAGAACAAGGGACTTGGAATGTTACATCAAACGACTGCAAACGTTTGTAAAGTGGATCTTCTTCTGATACCTTTTTAAGAGGACAAACAGAAAATAGTTCCTATTTCCTGGAAAATTATCATTTTTTACAAATATAGACATCTCTATCTAGTCAAACATCTTATTTGGACGCAGAACCCTTGTTTGAGGTTCTTCTGAAAAGAACTAACATTCAATATGGAAACTAAGCAAACACTACACGCCTCCCACGTTATGTTGCGGGGTTTTTCCGAAGCGATTTTTTGTAAATGAGTTGCCCATAATATTTCTGTTTTGTGACCCGACCGTGATAACAGCCACCTGAGTTTGTTTTGGGGCTTAGAATAACTTCTATGCTCCCCTTCTATCTTGAAATTCCCTTTCCGTTGTCCACTCCGATCCCTGTGAAAATTCACAGCATGATTAATTCATTGGTTGGCGCCTATAGGCAGCGCGCCAAAGCAGTATTCCCTGTGGATTCCAGACCTCCAGAGATCGACTCTAAATGATTAAGCCTGGCCATGTTAATCCTGGAAACTCACTCCTTTGTAAATTTACAGCTTTTAAAAAAATGATCTGTAAAATGATCTGACTGTAAAAAAATTTTGGTGACAAAGAATTGGTTGAGCAAAGATTTTTCAAAAAATTAAGTCGTCACCAGATATAAAATACCTCTATATGGAATTAGATGTACAGATGTTTGTATATAAAATAGCAAATACGCCAGGTAAAATATTCGTTAAATTTTTGGTACAAGTTTTACGCTATACCGCATGGGAATAGAAATCAAGTCTGCCAAAGTAAAAAGCTCATTATATTGCTTCCAGTGTTCGTTATACTATGAGTGTACTTTATTTGTATTACCCGATTTTCGCAGATTATCTCGTGGTAGTAAATGGAACTATGGTTGATTGTATACACATTGTACCCAAAGTAAAATGCTTGCGTTTGGAGGATGCTATTTTGTATTGAATAAGAATGATTTATTAGGATGAGTGGTTCCCTGCCATAAATCAAGGTTGAAAAGGGTTATGAAGCCATGTCTAGATCAAACTGAATCGCGTCATTTGTTTATTTGCATATTATTAGTAGACGTAACGAATCACAAATAAAAAGTGCAGTAAGTTGATTGGGTTTTTTTTGTCTAGATCCACGATACGTTTTTCCGTTAAAAGACAGATTCTCTGTCCAGCTTGTTTCACCAATCAGCTGGGAAATTGTACCAAATACAAGGTAAGATTAGGAACTTTTGAATAAATAATTAAACCCCCATATACGGTATACTTCTGTAGTTACAAGATGTTATTGCCATCTGATGGTGTTGGCGGTGTAGTGTGGGTGGTGTAAGCGTTAGTATTGTTACCTTTAGAGCAATAAATCGGGGCTCTATTCCCGGCTAATGCACGGTATCTTTTTTTTTACATTTAATACCAAGCAGTTCAAGGGAAGGCTAGTGGAGGGTGCGAGACAGGCTTTTTATTATGGTGTTATTCGTTTACTGACAAAATATAATTACAAGACAATGAACAGCTTCAAACCTAGATCGGGCATGTTAAATTTAACTCATCTCAAACTTGACCAGCCATTTGCGATTAAAAGCATTACAAAGATGAAATTATTTCGAGTGATATGATTTTCGAAGAAAAAAAATTCAAAAATTTAATTCCGTTTTACATTGCGTTATTTCTTGTATTAACTACAATATTTCTGCAGCTTTAGTACGAGCAGTCGAAATTTTGAAGTAAAATATAAGACAAGGCAACATCATCCAGAATTTGACTTTTTGTATTTTTTCCTTTATGATGGGGAAGTTATAGACGATGTCTTAAGATAGAAATCTTAATTTATTTCCTAATTCCCAAGTTACACACCATCCGTTTTAAGCTGTAAATGGTGCTGATAGCTATTTACATTAACACCTCCCCCTTCCTCCTTTCCCTTTCCTTCAATTAATATTGTAGAACGAATTTCCCAGCTTTTATTAGGGAGGCTTAACCTACAGCTAAAAAGCACCATTAACATTATTCACAGCCGGCCCCGTTTTTGCATTGGAAGCAAGACAATAAAAAAATGTCATTTGTACGCTTTCAAAGAGATCTGAAAAAAAAATCAAACATATAAGAAAGAAGTAGACTAAATAATCAGAAGGGGAAGAATGCAAAGCCTTTTCTTAAACATAACTCACTGGATACTTACAATCAGTTAACGTTTTAATAGTAGTAAAAGGAGGATTGAACAAAGTTAACTGTAACCTTTAAAAGCACAATCAAATTTACAGCTGAGTACTTCCAACAACACAACAGATATTTTTAAAGCAGGCTATGTCTGAATTGTTGCAGAGTTATGCACTTCTCACAGATACACTACCCTCAGAACAGAATTAAAATAAAATCCCAATGTGTGTACATTTTGATCATATCATACAATTCTTTTGACAGATGGCACTTGTTTTTAACTGATAGTTATAGTTGCCCCAATAGTTACAGGATTACGGTTACAGAATTCACAAACGTTTCTTTCGAGGAAACTTCATTGTGGAAACTTAGACGTCATACAGTATTGTCACACCTACAACATGCAAGAACAGAATTCTTTAAATTAGAGGTCAATCATTAGCAAGCCAAAGGTTACAGGTTCACAAATCATTAAACGTTTTTACTAAAGCGATTCACCCTTACCCTATAGCTGGTATTCTCTCTTTCAAACTCACTAACATCATAAAGCTTTCTCTCCAAATAGGTGGCAATGTCTTCAGTTTCAATCCTATTTGCCGCCTTTCTTCACCCACCCCATCCCCCTTGTGATCGTGCCGAACAGGAATATAACGTCAATGAAGGTATACGTCAAATACCCAATGTTAGGCAGAGAATTAAAGAAGCTAAATTAGAAGATTTCTTTAAGATGGTCACATAATACAAAATTAGCTGAATGAAATTTTTGGAATGAGAGTGCGCCTGTTAAAGTTTGATTCATATTTGATGTTTAATTTAAATCGAAACCATTTTAGCAGATATTACCGTTCAGATAAATTCAAGAACAGGAAAACAGATATTCATTTTAACAAAGTATGTGGAACAACACGTAATACTTAGCTTAGATTTCAGTTTCTTCGTGCGGTTGATGTGTGGAGTATTAACTCGCTATTGCAGCATCTAAACTGCATTCATCTTATTTCTATGAAGTTAGAGCACATTTTAGTTCATACTTGATGTGAGTGAAACCAAGAAGGAGAGAATTGGCTGTTTCCTGCTTATTTCCGTACCTCGGAGTGGCAGAAGTAGAGGTTTGTTCACTACTACAGACTTGAAATCTGGCGTGAACAGATTACCTTTCTGAGGTACTATATGGTTCACCTACCTAGTTAGCAGGTCACTCCTGATCACAGTTGGGTTTAATTTCAACTTGATAAGAATGATAGCTGTAGTAAAGTGATGTGTTTCATTTGTTATTTTGTTACTCACAACTATACTTTTATCCCAATGAAAAATGCAATTCCCAACAGATTTTACTTTTTGTTTGGTACATACAATCGCAGAATCTCCTAGTTTTTATCCACTCTTTTTAGACTTGATTTCGATGAGTTCGAACATATCTCTGCCATGAAGATTGTCAACTTGTCCAGCGAAGAAACCCACAGTGGGGTGAAGCCCTTGCTCGTGATAGCAACGAGCTACAATTTTGGGGAGGATATAACGGCAAGAGGAAGGGTTCGTTTTTTTATTTTATACTTAAGAACTCTTTACTTGGACTTCATTTCATAATTGACCCATCAGGATTGTTCCTTTTGATAACGGAGGAATTTCCAGATACTCCATGTTACAATTATTGATATAGAAACATGGAAACTTATTGTATCGCCATTTACACATTAATTTAAAAGCTGATAGTAATAATGTATAAACACAATTTGATGATTTTGCTATTTAAGTTGCAGAACTAGCCGTGTTAGAAATAGTTTATATTTAAGAGTAAAAAACAATGGGGGATATGAAAAGAGGGAAAAAAACCCACACATATCACCTCAATAAGACCCCATCGCATTATTTATAATATTCAAGACTTAATTCTGAGGAGGTGGAGCTGAAGGTAATAATTACGAAACAGAATGGCAGATTGAATTAGGACTTAATGTACGAATTAACACTAAACTAATATATGCAAAAATTTTGATCAAAAATGGAGTAGTACAGTTAGCTTTTAGAAATTGACTTACTTCAAGGTTGCCAATCACAATAACAGCTTGGAAGCTAAACTTCAGGCGTAATAAATGCTACCACCTGAACTGATCGAGTTAACAATTTAGAGAATAGTAGACCAAAAAATAAGCACGTGTTCAAATAACTCAAAGAAAGAAGCAGTGAGCTTTAGGTAAATTCTGACTTTAAAGTGAATGATCTCTTGAAATAAAATCGTGATCTACAAGTAAAAATTGAAAAATTAGATACAAAAAGAAAAGAGACTCTTCATTCCTGTTTCTAGGCAGACGTAAAGCTAAGGCAAGACAGAAGCATGACAATCTCACTGTATCGAAATTGAAAAAAAGAAGATATATTCCAGAACATCCACTTGAGCCACCGGATAGTGGGTTAAAGAAAGTGTCACATCTGCATTATTCAGCCAAATTGTAGATGTGTAAAGTGACGCTTGGATTTAGAGGAAGAAAACGTTCCCAATGCTTTCTAGTCATACGACTACTCTAAACGTGTCCACTGGAGAATCAAAGAGGATTTTTGAGTTGTTTCCAAATAGTATTTATTCAGTATACATGCTATTTAGAATAGTTATTTTGAAAGGGCGAAATAGTTAAGAACTTGACCGCAATAGCTACCATCATTAAAAACCAAACAAATTATGGATTAATGCGATTTAGATACCTCATAATGTCATGAATCCCATTCATCATCTCATTTACCTGATGATAAAAGACCATTACCAAACACGTATTTCAAAGACGTATCTCACAGGCGTAGCAATTTACACCTGTGAGTTAGACACTGTATCATCTATAGTGATTGGTCATTTTGGTGTATTTTACGAAAGCTTAAGGAACGGTAGACAAATTTTTATTACTTTTTTATGAAGTAGACAGGGATTATATAGTAACCGCACTTACAAGACGTTACCCATTTGAAATGTGATCAGCTTGTGCTTTCATTTGATTTGAATTGATCTGCCTGTTATTTGTCTTTGCTTTGTTTTCATTCTTTAATTTATTTTTCAGATTCAGATTCACGACATAATTGAGGTGGTCCCACAACCTGGACAGCCACTTACAAAACATAAGTTTAAGGTATTCACAAGTTGTTTCTGAATGGACATGTCATCCAAGTACCAATGCTTCCCACTCATTTTTCTTTTCAGTATGGTCATTTGCAAGGGATGTCAGTTACCCAATGTTAAAGTGAGAAGAACCGTGTTATCCGATTCTAATTATTATATTGCTTATTTTCGTACATTACCTGGCAAAAACAAATGGTAGAAATTACTTCAATAACTAATATGTCATTAGGATCACATGCTCTGTACTATAAGCACAATTTTGTGCAAAGTTAGCAGTGTAAAACAATGTATTTTACACTGCAATACGCACTAACCTTTTCTGATATACTTAAAAGTTCAATAGCAATGTAATTATTTCAATGTACTAGAAAAAATTTATTTTAGCAGTTGTTCTTTTTTCCTACTTCTTGTCATATCCGGTGCATTAAGGATTTTGCTGCAGACATTTGCTTTGTATTTGATATAGTTTTGAAAGCTGGTCTTGTTTGGCCTGTTAGCACAAATTCTTCTTTTCTTCGTGTAATCGATATCCCCATAAATTATAAAAAGTATGTGAAGGTTTTTTGGATAAGAGACCCTGCAAGAAAATGTCTTAAATCCAAATTTTGAAAGAGGTAATTGTACCCAGGTCTCAAAAGAGAAAATTTAATATTACAACTTATGTAAAAACACCAGTGCTACAAACGTTGTTAAGTGTCAATGAGTTGAAGCCGACTCCAGGTGAATTGATGGAGATTTCGATCTCTCCTAATTTCCTTTAACTTCCGCACCATCATCCAGATGATTCAGCGATACCTTTACATTAGATAGTCATAAGTTATCCATTTTCTACCTAAAAATATCTGTTGATTTCCTTTGTACAAAATAATGTTGAAAACAATGCTGTCGGGCTTTATGATCTGTTGCATTAACTAATTGCGTCTTCCCTTTAATTATAATTTTCAGTTTGTCATGGCAATTGACAGATATATTTTGAGCATTTTTGAAAATGGCTTTGGTCGTGTTTTTTTTCCTTTACACTTTGTTTTCTGCTCACAGATGTTAACTTAAAGTTAACAATTGGTTGCTAAAACCTGATATCTTCATAAGTATAAAAGTAGTACTTTTATTGGGTTTGCTTTATTAAAGTATGTAATGGTGGTTTTTTTTCTTAGTGCTTGTACGATAAAGAGCAAAAAGGCCCTGTGACAGCTTTTTGTGCAGTTGCAGGTCATTTGGTGACAGCTGTAGGACAGAAGGTATTATGCGACGCCATTTTTACGCTTTGTAATTTTGAAAGTATAAAGTTTATTTTTGAGTCGTTTTGAGATAATTTATAAGATGGCTATTGTACATAAACCCAGACTAGCATCCATCTATTTGAATGTCATTTTTCTTCCAATGTATTAGGTCTATTTTAAGATGAAAAACTTGAAAATTTTTGTTGATTGTGTAAACAAGAACTTTTCTTTTTATAAAGTAACACTGGCAAATTTTAAATCATCCAGGGCTGGTAATGATACGAACTTCCTGACCTTTTTTATTGGTTTTTTTAATACTACATTTATAATAAAAAATTGAAAAGAATAAGGGGAAAATTGCTGCCTCGGTTAATAAGGACTTGATTTTGGGGTGGGGGGTTCTCTTGTCGAAGTAAATTTAAAGCTCCAGAAAGTAACAGTCATTGAAAGAAGCGAATTCCTGTTTACTTCTGTAAAAAATGAAATCATACCATAGAAAGTTCAAGAAATATGCATTTTTAATTCTGCAAATAGACAGTTTTGAACTCCATAACACAGTCTGCAAGATTAGCATAATCGCAGTAGGCTTTTTTCTGTCTTAACTTCACAGTTACATACAATTACTGCCTTGAATGATTTTCAATCATTAAAAATAAGTCACTGTGGAGTTTTGGCAGTTTCATTGATGTTTCAGTACGTTTTTGTGTGCATTGGTCGTAAGGAAAGAATAAATGGCAATCGTAATTGGTTTTTTAACCCTTGAGTACCAAGGTTTCATTTGTTTATTTTACGACGTAGGACATCAAGCGTTATCTGACGTTAAATTTATTTTTCATTTATATTTCATTTATTTCCTACAGGTTTATTATTTTAGTTTTGTTTTACTATTCCTTACGTTTATATAGGACAGATTTAGAAGCAATAATACTTCTGGAGTATTGATCTAAATTAGTTTGAAAATTTTGTTTCATTGTTAACTGCAGTGAGTTACAATTTCTCTAAATTTACTGAAAATGTGCCCTTACTTCAAATAAGAAATGAATAAACATACGGATGAATTCTATTAAATTTGTAAAGCTTAGGTAAATGTTTTCCTGTAATTCCTAGATATATGTATGGAAATTCACTGATAGTAACGACTTGGTTGGGATTGCATTCGTTGACACGGAAATCTTCGTGATTGATATGATAAGCATACGGAATTTGGTAATGTGTGGTGACATTTCCAAAAGCATACAAATACTGCGATTTCAGGTTTGTACTTTTCACTGAATCTATGGTATAATAATGCCAACACTTTACGCCGATAGTTAATGTCAAAAACATTCCTACTAATGTTTTTAAACATTTATTGTGTTTTGAGGACACTTCGGAGTTTTTCGTATAGACACCAGTTTTTGTTCTTCAACTTGCTCATTGGAGAGCGTTCAATGTGAAATATTTATTACAGCGGAAGCCTGCAGATATTGACAATAAAAAAACGGCATTGTGAAAAGATGAAAACCAGCTGAAAATGGTGAATTGTTTTTTTTTGTAGCACAACTTAATAGCTGAGAAGAAAGCTTTTAACTCACGACTTGACAAAGCTCCTGTATCTTTTAACTCACGACATGACAAAGCTCCTATATCTTTTACTCACGACATGACAAAGCTCCTATATCTTTTAACTCACGACATGACAAAGCCCCTATATCTTTTTACTCGCAACATGACAGAGCTCCTAAATCTTTTAACTCACGACATGACAAACCTCCTTTATCTTTTTACTCACGACATGAAAATGCTCGTATGACTATGGCTTCCACTATCAAGAATTTTCATGCTTATATTAACTAACTGCATGCAAAAATGGTAAAAAACCTGAACGACCGACAAGACAGTTAATAGAACAGATGCCCATAAAAGCCTTTGGTACTTTTTGAAGCCAGTTGTGAGCAATAAGGTAAAACACGAAAAATAAGAACTGTGATTGCAACTAATAGTTTCACGATATTTCGATCATCAGGCAATATCGTGAAACTATTAGTTGCAATCACAGTTCTTATTTTTCGTGTTTTACCTTATATATTGCTCTGCTATATGCATTAAGCACTTTTTGATACGAATACACAATATTACACAAATATATATAAATTCAAAGGTTGCATCCGGACTAAAATAATGATAATAAAATGCTATGTATTTTTTATATTTTGCTTAGTACTGCTAAATAACTATTATGCCGTTAGGTATACATTACTTACAACTTCAAATATTAGGACAATACCGATTCCAAAATATTTAATCACATTTCTAAAAGTTCTTTTAGACCAACCCAGTTTTTGTTGTGTTATTGGTTTTTTAAAACATAGACGTTAGTGAAAAGTCATTGATGTAATGCACGTTGATACGTTAGTATAATTATGTATGATAGGTATTTTGTTGAGCTGATTCTGTCCAGTGGCACAGGCGAAGAAACCAACTGGAAAATTGACACTGATATGCAAGGGAAAGAAAACGTCAGTTATTTTAGAACAATCTAAAAATCATGGATGAAATTTCTTTTACAAAAATTTTTAGTCTGTATTGGTCGTCTTTCCAAGCATAAAAATAAGTGAAAGAAGAACAATCTCACTCTTAGTTTCTTTTATTTGAAATAAAAGACTGACCGCGATGACAAATCGATTGTACGGTAAAAAGACGGTCAAGGCAACCGCAAGCAAAGGATTAGTTCGATGCTCATAAAGAATGTGCTAAGAAGGACTTGATTATTTCTTTTTTATTGATTTTTGTTTACCCGAATATTGTGGTATTTACCATTATTCCACCACGTCAGTATTACTTATTGTGTTATATTCTCTTTTTTATCTTTATATCGTGTTAACAGGGAATGACAAATTTGTATATATAGTATTAAGAGGACTTAAGAATGACCAAATTGATCGAACTGTTGTTTATACTGTTTGTCAGTGGAGTAGATAAAAAACGTGCACATGAACCAATTATTTACTTATAATAATTTTGCTGTTTATCATCGGATGGTCCTCTCATCAGTGCCATGGTGTTCTCAGAATCATACACAGCCATGGTATGACTTGTTTACTTGTCACATCTGAGGAACAGAGAACATATATGGAAACACAATAAATATAATTTTCATAACATTGATTGCATACCGTTTATGAAGTAATAGGTAATAAAATTTGGTTTTTAAAGTACCTCTTTTATTTTTAGGAGCAATATAAAACCTTATCTCTCGTCGGTCGGGTAAGTGTCTTAAATTTTTCTCGTCTTCGCGTTTACCATCAATGTCAATGTATAAATGTGACAGTTTGAAGCGAAATCTAAAAGAAATTTTCGTTATGTTATTTTTTTCAACAACCTTTACACCCCCTGAATGATTTACTATTGGTTATGTAGAGACCTATTTTTATAGATCTGTTTTGTTTCAGCCCTAAAAATGCCTGACTTATTTTATTTCAGGATATCAAACCCCTTGAAGTTTATTCAATTGAGTACTTGGTTGATGGACAGCACTTAGGATATATTGGTATGGATCATTTTATTCCTTTAGATTTTATTAGAAACATCCATTTAGTTGCCATTTACAGATAAACCGCTTTGTTATCAAACCCACATGACAAACACAACATTCCAGCTTTCTAATTTGAAAGGAAATGTCATAACCTTGCCAACGGCTATAATTCCTGTTTGGGAAGCTCAAGCCCTTTCCCTTCTATTGTTTACTAATCTCTCATTCACAGCTTTAGATATTTCTGTTGCTTCCTTTATAATATACTTTACTGCAAGAGAACGACGCACAAGAGAACTTCCTAATGGAAATTTGGAAAATTCTTTTATTTTCTAACGTTAGCAAACTAAAAAGATATGGTAGTACAATTTGACGGTAGTGTAGAAAATCAGTGGCTTAATTTTAGAATATACCTGTATATTTATTCTTTTTAACACTTTTATAATGTATTTTCGTATTTATGTGTATACATATATATACATATACATACATACTTACAAACATAATCGACAATTAGGGGAGTCCTCAATTTTTTCACAAAATATTGAGGACTCTCCATCATAGATACAAGCTTTCGTGTATATATATATACGTGTATATATAGATTGATTGATTGATCTGGAGACAAGTGTTCCGCTGCCCCGCAGCTCACCAGTGCAGACTGGAACATCTGAATATTTACATTCCACACAAAGACCTGCATCAGTTCCAATTAAAACGATGATGTAGGGCATTGCTATGTACATATTGTTATATACACATACATTACTCTATGTGTATGGATGTATATTAATAGCGAAATAAAGAAAAGGGTGCAGCTACGTCTAGTTTTATAAACTAGACGTGGTTTTGTTTTTATGGACTTATTAAAATAATATTGCTTATGGGGAAAATACCTTAATACGACTTCCAACGATAATCAGGAAGCATTTGAATTAACAGCAAAGGGTCAAACAACATGTGGCCACAACCAAGTACCCCATATATTAACTTTCTGAAGAAAACCACAATACTAACTACAAAAAGAACTCAGAGAGTGCAAACCGCCAACAGCTGATTTGCTCCCATATTGGGATTTTTATGACATATTGGAGCCCTACATACATTTCGATATGATGAAGAAGCCTTCAAAAATTCTTTGATCAAGACGGTGATCCCCATCGACACCAAAATTTAATCAGCTCTTCCTTGTGCTACTGTTGAAATTTTCTAAAATTTTCATCCAGATTCCTTTATAACTATTTGAGTTATTTTGCACAAAAACAGACAAACATGCAAACAAACAGACAGACAAACGGAGAGACAAATGGACGGACAAATAGGCAACTGCAGGACGAAACATATGGTCCTTGGCGGAGGTAATGTTTCTTATTGCCATTATTAATGGTGGTGTTTTGCAGATTTTGACTTAAGTGTATGCAGATGTGTTCCTAAGAGAACGAGGTATTGCAAATGACCAGGGGCCCCATGGATTTCTATTTTTTGGTCAGTGTTTCAAGAACCTTCCTTAGAATGATATAAGCTCCTAACAGTGGGTTCTTCTGTAATCCTTATTAATACCTATCCCATTTTTTCAAACCATGATATTCTCATTGTCTTTACCTCCTGTAGATCCTTGCAATTTAAATTTACTCACATTCCAGACTCTTGCTCTTCCTTTAAATCTTGTTACTTTTACATTTTTTCTTGTTCCTTTGCAGGCTTATTACTGCTCTTATCAAAAAGGCTTATTATTATAAATCATGTTTGGTATCTGAAATATTACTGTAATTACTATAGACTTTTCACATTTTTTACAATGCGAACATGTAATAGTACTTTTCTTTAGCTATAATTGAGATATTTTTCATGAAGTCGCTTTTCCATTTATTCTTATCACTAGCTTGTGACAGTGACCAGAACATGCTAATATTTTCCTATCAACCTGAGGGTAAGTTTAAATTTTTGGGTTTTTTTAGTTTTATGGTGTTGTTTGCCTTTAGCCACTGCAAATAATTGAAAATTGAGTAATTAATTTGAGTGTACAGTTCTTTTTAATAATAGTTGCAAAATTTTTGGGGAAAAAATCAGGAAAATGCGAAGATAATAACCAAGTCACTAATTATACCCCCACTCGTATTGCTGATTATGGTTTAATCTCTTTTTGTACCTGAATATTGCACAGTTGGCTGTGGTATAACCATGTTCCTGGACATAATGTGCATATTGAAATTTATTAGTACACCGAATAGGGTACGTTGCCAGGTGTTTGCTTGATACCACGTGGGTAGCACTATTGTAACTAGGGGAGTCGGATGCATTGTGTGGTAACATATTATAGTGGGCTTTAATATCCATTAAATATGAATCAATTGATTATTAAACATTTGTTTTTGCAAGCGCAACCTAATACCGCTTTGCGTGTATCTGTTTTGAAGCAGGAAAGCATGGAGAAGAGGGGGTTTTTTGACGAATAATACAACACAGTAAGTTGGTATTTATCAAGAAATCGAGCTTCACATCTCACGCAAGAGCTTAAAACTGCTTCTAAAATCACGGTATCGGTGGTAAAAGATGTTTTTTAACTGATTCAAATTTTTCGACGTGTGAAAAGTACAAAGGTGGCCCCAGGATCCTAGATTCCGATTTTGAAAGTTAAACAAGAACTGTTGATGCTTTGATGACAACCCATAGCCTACCACATGGATACTCCCCAGCATAACCAGCACACAGAATACCAGTCATGATATCTCTAGCAATCCACATAAAATGCCATATTTACCAATTGTATACAATACACCCTTCCGGACTTTAACTTAGACTTTGAATTTACATGATTTTCACACATTCAGACCCCAGTGCCTTTTCGTCCCGCTCCCGCCACCACCACCACCATCATTTTTTCTTTCCTAACTCTTTAACCCAACATTCCCTCCAATACAGATGTCCATGCATTAACCCCGCATTCCCTGCGTATTCTTTTCCGTTATTAATACAAAAATGCCCCCATCCAATACACACATTTATCAATAACTATCCCATGCCACAATTCTCTTTTTTTTGGCTGCCAAGGTCAATACTTTGAATTTTACAGTATTTTTCTCCTCCAAGTCAACAAATATCTTTTCCCTCATCCAGCAAAAAGTAAAAACTTCTTCTACTTCTTCTTGTCCTGGGATTAGACATCATCTCTCCAGTGGGAGGTCAAATTTAGAGCTGATCTAGGTCGATAGGCGTGCAGTTTGGCGCCGTGCTGCAAGTGAGCAGATGATCCATTGTCTGTATGGGTTCACATGGGTATTGGTCTGTTCTTGAGAGCCCCCATTGTTTACATGAAGCCATACATCTACCATGGCCAACCCTGAGACGACTGAGCGACGTCCAGAGCGACCACGGCTCACCCGCATCCCTGCCATTTGTTCATTTGGCAGTATGCCTCAGGCAATCCATGCGTGCGGGCGCTCGCCATGCTGGCTCCACTGATCCAGCCAAATGTTCTCACAAGCGTCGATATTATTACTCTCCAGAGGCAGTGGGCTGTCAAGGAAGCTGTTACGAGATCCTAGGGACTCTCTTGGGGCTTGATGCTGATAAAGCGGGTGCGTCTCGTCTTCAACCAGTTTAGTCTTCTCACTTTGACTGATGGTTTGCCGCCGTATATCATTGGATGCAATGCCAGTCAAGCATATAGACATGGTACTGGGATGGATTTTATGCATCCGGTCACAAGGCGACAGGTTTCATTTAGTGTAAGTTTTGAGCGTGAGCAGACCTCTTCCATGATGAACAAGCGGTGAAAAAGCTTAGAGCAAATGCAGTTAAGCGTAGTGTTTGGGGGTCTGCACCCCACTTACTGTTGGCGAGTTTTCTTAACAGGTTGTTTCTAGTGCTGACTTTCGATTGAAGATTGGAAATATGGTTCTGTGGTTCTTAAAGTAGAATGTTTGGTCTAAGGTGACCCCCAGATGTATTGGGTTTGGATTGTATTCAAGGAGCTCTCCATTCCAATGAACTTCAAGTTGTCGCTTTCCTTCGGCATTCTTGAGCTGGAAGAAATAGATCTGTGTTAGAGGGGTTTGGCTTGAGGTGGATGACATGGTAATATTTTGACATACTTCGGAGTGTGGCTTCCGCGCTTTGTTCAATTTGGGGAAAGCCTACTTGTTGTGTGGTTAGGCAGAGATCGTCAGCATAAATGAAGTGCTCACAGCCAAGAAGCTTTGGCTGATCGTTGGTGTAAATATCGAAAAGATAGGGTGTAAGGACGCTTCCTTAAAGCAAACCATTTTTTTCTTGAACCGCTGACCTTTCCTGTCTTGTAAGGACACATAGAACCTGCGTTTAGTCGGGAGTTTTTGTATCAGGCGACGTAGCTGATAGTCTCAGGTCATGTTGTAGAGCTTGGATATCATCAGTCGGTATTGGCCTGTATCATACGCAGCCGTTAGGTCGACAAAGGCTGCGCCTGTGATTAGCTTGCGGTGGTAGCCATCCTCGATGTGTTATGTCAATCTCAGGAGTGCAGAACCTTCCTGGACGGAAATCTGCTTGGTCACTCGTTAGGTTTTCCTCATTGATGCCATTGATTCTAGTGAATAAGCTGTTCAAACAGCTGGTATGATATACAGAGCAATGATATTGGTCTGTAGCTCTTGGGGGTCGACGGATCTTTCCTTGGTTAAGGGATGGCAATCAATTTACCCTTCCTCCACATCTTGGAGATCCTCAGCGTCCTCAGACAGTTGTTCATCATTCCCAAGAGCCATGCTAAGCCTATATTACCTGGTTTGACAAGCATCTAAGTGAGAGCATCAAGAGGTACTTCTGATTTGCCCTTATTTTGGTCTGTAAGGGCACTCACAAGCTCTTCCACGTCCAATGGTCGAGTGGTGAAGAACAGGTTTTGGTCATTTTTAGGCAAAAGTGTGGATCGGTCAGGGCTGGTTGGACTAAATCTGTGTTCGCTTCTGCCATTAGCCACTAATTGTTTACCAATTTGGTTTGACGGCACATCTGTTGGTGGTGTTGTAATATCGCCATTTAAGCTCTATGGTCCTTTCTCAGGAA
Source organism: Morbakka virulenta (assembly GCA_003991215.1). Lineage (NCBI taxonomy): Eukaryota > Metazoa > Cnidaria > Cubozoa > Carybdeida > Carukiidae > Morbakka > Morbakka virulenta. Next base: position 167,809 of record RDPX01000410.1, read on the forward strand.
GGGGGTTCCTCAAACATGTTTATGTATTCAACGAGAAGTTTCGATCCGTCTTTGTTCAGACCAGTAATGTATCTATTTCTGCACCCGCTTGGGGTATGCGCTAGGGCAGCTTGTTTGACTAAGTTCACGAAAATCTGGTAGTTATTATAGTCACTCCAGTTGGTCTTCGTCTGATTAAAATGTCGCCGGGGGAAGATCCTGTGAGGGTTTAACCACCGCATTAACAGTAATAGTGATCGGTCATGTTAAGATCGCGGGATAGGGTTTAGAACATGCTTCTCACATAGATATGAGATGGCAATGTCCACAAAACAAATGTCAGGATTGTAGTCTCTTTTCCAGCGAGCGCAGTTAAAGGAATTCGGGAGTTTCTGGTCATGAATAAGGAACATGTTGGCCGAAGTCATTCACTCTTCCACAACTATGCCATTCGCATCGATCTCGTTGTATCTCCATAATATACTATGGGAAATGGAATCTTCGATCACTCTCCAGTGCGATCTCCTGTATGCTTCAGGAATGTTACAGCTGATGAATGCACTGTTTGATGGTTTATAAATAGAAGTGATCATCATATCTTTGATGCATACGGTTATGTGCTCGATGTTCGCAGGAGCAGTAGTGGTCTGGATCTTTTCTATCTTCAAATCTGGTTCGCAGAAGACAGCAGACCCATACTTCTTGTAACGAATTTTAACTATTAGTTTTAAGCCTTCGATAGTTGGCCGCCTGCCTGTCTGCTTAAGGTAGGTCTCCTAAAGACAAATGATGTCTTATTTCTTGGCGGCTCGGGAGAGTATCTTTGCCTTTCCTTCTGAATATCCTTCAGTGTTGAAGGACATCACAGCCAAAGCCGGTCCTGATAAGGACCCATGTGTTTGACCCTGGTGATCCGGCATCATCAGTTAAGTAAGGGAGGGTTGACGTCTAGTCACAGGTGGTTGCAGAGATTGGCCTGCTAATGCGTCACATGGAGACTCGCTGCACGCATCCCAAGTAAATACTGAGTCATGTAAAATAGAATAATCGGTAGTGCAAAGGGGCTATATTTTATAACTTTATTTATTTCTTTATTACTCGAAACCTAAATTACCATAGAATAGCGGGAAGTTCCGAATAAGTTGCCACTGGCTGCAGTTCATTTTCAAGTTGACTATCATATTTACGGGAAAACCTGCGACAAAGATGAATTCAAAAAGTGTGTATTATCCACGCAGTTTTTAATGTAAATCTATAGTTAACCAATGCAGATCCAATCTCCCAATTTTTCATGATTTGTTCGGACATTAAACCAACGTAATATAAGTGAGTTAGTAACAGCCATCTTGAATATGACCTGAAACAGCGAAATGTTTTGCCCATCGGTTGTCGGACATGTGTATTTGTTGCAGTAAAAGTAAGTCTTGCGTGTATTTTGAAATTCACATCAGAATTTTTCCGGTTTCAAGGAAGTTTCAGTGCTTGGCCTGCTGGCTGGTTTGCCATTGTTAAAAACGTTGAGAAGGCAACTGGCTGAGGCGATTGCAGTTTTTTATGTACCTTGAGGAAGTAGTGATAGCTACCAACGAGAAGCCCGGGGTCAAGTTGTCAGTAAAAACCTGCACGACAAAGGAATTTTGCCACAGATCGAAGTCACGAAGCACCATTATATGTCATTTGAACTCTTGCCTGGATGCAATAAGGAAGGAGGTAGAAGAAAAAGGGAAAGATGACAAAGATGGTGATAGTGATGATGAATATGATAGAAAAAGACCTAAACAAAACAACATTTTTTAATTCAAGAGGATGGTAAAAAGTTTCACTTAATGACGGTTTGATTGCGCATTAGTGCTGTAGGCTATAGCATGACAAATCACAAAATGTGGAAGAAAAAATTGTTATATTCCTTGCCCTACTTTGTTGATAAAAAAGTATTTTACTGTTTCTGAAGTCGCTTGATTTTTTATTTGATATTTTTATCCCGACTTTTTGTTTTTGTTTTATTTTCTGTAGCTTTAGAGAGTTTTGGTGGGCAGCGACTGTTAGCGAGAGGTGATATCAACATAGGGAGCCACGTCAACAAAATGTTCCGAGTGAAAACGAGAGCAGACTTGTTAAACACATCGTATAAACATGGGGATCAACGTCAAGTGACTTATTTAGGTCAGTTATATTTAGTAAATATTTCTTATACAGCAGTGAAAATGTGATTATTTATCCATATGAAAAAGTCCTTGCGTATACTCTCGCAATGCATTCATATTTCAGTTTTGACTAAATTGTACAACGATGTTATTTGTTGTTGGTTGATTAGAGAAGGTTGGCCCGTGCAATTTAATGAAGTGCAGCGAATCAGTCGTGTACAGTACTGTGATTCAAACAATTCATAAAATGCCAAAGAAATAGACACAAATTGACCCCTAAGAAACATACAAACAGGAAATCCTGCAATTTGTGAAGCAAATACAAATTTGGTGTTGTGTTTTCCAAGTTGTGACTTGGATCGAACCCAGAATCACACGTTTGGTAATACCAATTGATCCCCTTTTCAACTGTGTTTACCATCAATGCCGTATTTTTAATAATATAATGATATTAGTTGTAATGTTTACATTGCCTTATATTGTTTTCTACTTTGATTGGTAATTTGATCCAACTTACAATATCTTTCCCTCTCACAGCCACAATTGATGGTGGGTTATTCCTGGTTCTACCAATGACAGAAAAAACCTATCGTCGATTGATGATGTTGCAGAATAAAATGATAGATACACTACAACATACTTCAGGATTAAACCCAAAGGCGTATAGGTACGAAAATGACATCATTTTCCAACTTAGTTTTTTAAACTCGTCTGGTTCTCTTAATTTAACGGTATCTTAAAAGACTGAGTAAACAGCAAAGTCCTGTAGCAAAACAGATATTTTTCAGTATTTCAGAAAGTACTATTTTTAACAACCTGAAGACATCTCTCCTTATTTCAGATATACCCTGTTTTCTTTTTTCTTAAATGAGATTTATTCCCAAAATCCAACTGGTCGCCCATACCTTAATTCTTATATTTATTTTTGGAAAAGTGGTATACGTTATTTTGTAACTAATTTTGACCTGTAGTTATTACATATCTTTTATGTGTAATGTTTAATGACACTGGTAATCAGATTGTCATAATTTGGCAAATGACTTCGGGAGAGACAGTAAAAAACAGGATCTTTAGGAAGCTCAAATTTAGAATATTTTATATGTATACATATTGTAAAGTAATGGAAAGAAAGAAAGAAATCAGTTTTAAGACAATGTGTTCACACATTCACATGTTTGCGCTATTAAAAGTACATGATAATAACTGGATTTGCACATTTGATACTTGTATTTGAAGGTATTACAGTACCGGTGCAGCTATTCTTTTATTTTCAATAAAATCTGTTGCAGAATATGAAATCTTAAATATTTTCACTGTTTATCTTATTTACGAAGAGCACTGAACCTCACGCGTCGCCCTCTTACCAATTCTCATCGGAATATCCTGGATGGAACGGTTTTAGATAAGTTTATTTCGCTAAGCTTCAGCGAAAGGCAAGACTTGTCCAAAAAGATTGGAACAACAGAAAATCAGGTCAGTTGCCCTTTCTCTCCTTTTTTAAAATTTCGTTTGCCAGTGACGTTAAAACTTTAAAAAAATAAAAAAATAAAAGCTTGGGTCAAAGTACACTTTGTGTACAGCTTGGATGAACTTAAGAGCACTGTTCTTGCTGTTCGGGAGCAGTTCTAAGTATAGCTACTTTTGTTTTCCTCTGCATATACAGTACTCCCCCCCCCCCCAATAACGAACACACTTACGGGTAAATTGAGATGTTCGTTATTGGGAGGGAGCCGTTATTTGGGGGGACCATATTTTTATGTACTTTCTTTTTCTTTTTTCTCTGCTTTACTTGTGTCAAACACATCAATGAAAACATCACACAAAAAGTACTTTACAATTGTAACGAGCAAATATAGTGCATGTTGTGAAATAAACAAAGAGATCGAACAGGATACAGTAGGCCTAATCACTATAGGTCAAAAAACTAGCGAATCAAATCCTTGTGTCATAAAGAGTTGCTGAAGCACTACAATGTAGAGAAAGATTCCTTTCCTCATTCGCAGCTGCTTTTGTGGAACGATGGTGGCAGCGGCTTCGATCATGTGCCTGGCTTGAAATAACACAGCCAAGAGTTCAGTGTTGCCCCTGACGGAAGCGTACTCAACGCATTTTGAGATACAGGCTGCTGCCTCAATCCTCGTTGAGGTGGTGAAGTGGTATCGGGATCGTCATCCCCATCACTTGGGGTGTTCCTACTGGACGATAGTTCCGTTCTTGTATCCTGCAAAGCTTCAGACACCTCAAGACCATCATCCATGCCACAATATTCCTCCATGGTGATGTTCTCTTGGACCAGCAGCGCTTGCTGTCCATCAGTTAGAGCTGGAATAGGTTGTGGAGCTGGTGCAGGGGCTTCTTCATCTGTGGCCCTTGAAAAGCCACACCTTGCAAAGCATTTCGTGATCGTGGACTCAGTCACTGTATTCCACGCGTTCCTGATCCACATGACCGCATCAAGCATGTTGACCGCCTTGGCGATGTCAGTTGCAGACTTTCCAGCATCTATCTCGCTAAGCACTCTGGTTAGGAGGCTCTTACGGTAGATGAGCTTCACTGCCTGGATAATACCCGCATCACATGGCTGGAGAACGCTTGTCGGTTTCCCATAAACGTAAAATAGCAGCTCGGCTGCTCAAGACACTTTGAATTTGTGTCTTTCCTACTTTGAATCTAACACTTAAATCCTTCAGAGTGAGTTCTGAGCTTTCTTCCTTTAATCTGATAACTTTCACTTTTTCTTCTGACGTTAAACACTTACGGTTGGACATTTTCACTGCAATTGAACGTGTCAGTCGATTCATCTAATAAAACTTTATTATCACAGGAAACGAGCACTGTTTCTACAACAGAGTGGAGACATCGTTAATGCAATATGCGCACTGTAAAAAACACCCACTCTTTGCAAAGAAAAAAAAAGCCATTGGTTGGCGTCAGGAAGGGCATTCGGCCAAGAAATTCCTCACTGCCAAATCAAAGTCCCTCAAAAGAGAACCGTCTGAGCCCCAATTGCTGGGGGGAAATGACGATAAAAAAAACAAACAAAAAAACCCCAAAACAACACCCACTCAGTCTGCAAATGTTTTGTTTCGATTGTCAGCTTTACGAATAAATGGACGCATCATTAGCAAATGTCATCAATCAATAATAAAATTCGTCGAGAAGTACCTGTCATTATTGTTGTCTCACACCTTTTTAACTCAATCTGACAGGAACAATACACAGTTGCAATTATCCACACTTAGGGGCACGATTTTGTGTTCGTTGTTAGGGTTACGGGGGGATCGTTATTCGGAGGGATGCTTTAATGAAATATACAAGGGAAAAATTGCGGGCACAGAAAATCGCTCGTTATAGGGAGGGAACCGCTATTTGGGGGTATCGCTATTGGGAGGGAGTACTGTATAACTTATTCTACTGCTAAACTAAACCACTTTCTATTGTTAAGGTGGTGACCTCTTGCAATTATTGAGAATAAAACTTCAACTTCCTGGGAACTGTAATTTGAGTAAACTTGACAAAGTATTTAAAGGTTTTATTTTATTCTGCATTGATATTTATTTGACCCCTTTTTGTAGATTCTTGACGACTTAATGGACATTGAGAAGGCTATTGCACATTTTTAGTAACATTCAGTATTTGACACGTCACATCATCAGCTCCTGTTGGAAGTAAATGAAACTCCATTATTGAAATCAAAGAGCGTCATGCAAAATTCTAAAAAGATAACAGCTGAGCTCATAAAACCATGGCACCGGTGATAAAATCAGGGCATACCAAGGTTTTTGAGATCCAGAGAGCAAAGAAAAAGCTTCAACATTGAACTGGAATTTACGAAAGGACAAAGAGCTTGCCTTCGGTATCTGACGTGAGTGTTTTTCAGATTTACGGATGCAATCTCAGGAAATAATGTGCAACATTGGACTATTGTTTCACTGTGGAGTCAATTGAGAAAACCTAGTGGACTTAAGCCAGGATAACTTAACTCGGTTCTGCTATGAGGTTGTTAGAGATCAAGGGCCCATTTTTCATGTCATCTGGTTTATCCCACTAGTATCAGACACGTTCCCGTAGATAAAAACTAGGCAATGTAAATATTTTCATTAATGTAGTTAAAAATAGCGTGAAACGTTTAGCGCAAAATAAATGATTACTTTTTGCTTGATTTCTGCGGCTTTTTACCCCGGCACCTTTCAGTCTTCTATTTCTACCATTAAAGGAGGAAATGGTCGCTCTTTGATCTAGCAACGTCTAAAACAGCACTTTTTCTTTCCACTTTTCTATAGAACAAAGTGTGATGGCCAATCCTCGTTTAGTTTGCAGCCGTTTTTAGCTCCATCAGTTTTCTGTCGCATTGCAATTTCAGCCAGCAAACTAGCGCATCAAACGACAAGCCGGGCATGAAATTTGTCATTTGATGCTTTAATTGGTTTACTCCCAGTCCACCTCAACTAACAGACCAACGAACGGACTAATACATAGTGAATGGATGGACAGATGGGTTTTGGTTGGTGAGAAGGGGACGGGGTGGTGGAAGGAGCAGACAGATCGATAGATAGCCAAATTCACAGAGTGATTGTTTGTGATAGGTGCATACATTTAGTTTGGTGGATAGATAGAAATACATATATACAAATAGAACTAGAGTGGAGACACAAGTAGGAGTTGAGTGGATAGCTGGTTGAGTAATGTGATAGTTGGCTTATTTGGTTAATAAATGCCGGATGGAGAGATTGTTTGTATTTCATTTCCAACAATTAGATTTCCACAAGTGGTCCTTTTTCAAAAAAGAGACCCAAGCCCCGTTCCCAGTGTTCAACCGTGTTAGACAAAACAACTTTTGCAGTACTTTGAAAATGACTGTCGACGCGGAAGCTCAGTGGTGATCAATTAAAAGTGCGAAAACGTATTGTTTAAGCAGATAAAAAGTCGTTAAAAAGGCGTACTCACGGTACTCTCTCTCCTTTAAAGTAGTCGTTATGCCATCATTTTGTTTTGTTGACAATTAAGAAATGTTTTCAAAATTGTAAAATTCACTACAACAGCCCACAGTATTTGGGCTCACCGTGTCTTGCAAGATGTCTCTTCGCCATCTCCTCAGATGCCAGTGTGTAAACATTTTACATATTACTTGAATGCCTTCATTATTTAATTGAACTGTGGCTTCAGTTTAGTAAATGGTGATTACGGTTATTTCCTCCCATTGTAATATTTGAGTAAGCCAGCAAAAGAAATCTGAAAACAGTCATTTTCATGGCTTGCTACAAAACATTTTTCCTTTTTTTTATCTTCGTCTACTAGGGTTTTAAAAATTAAGACAGCCGCATACTTTTTATTGTAAAGTCATGATCGAAATTTCTTGTCTTACGGCCAGTAGTAATGGCAAAAATGTCAACAGCAGCAGCCACACTGTTAAGTTAAAAAAGTACTTCATGGAAGTTACAAACCATGTTGTGTAATGAAGGCACGGATAATCGAGAATAAGTTCTTCTAGTTTTTTTAACTCTACCTGAAACGTGCCCTCACTAACCCCTAACTACTTGCTCCCAGATAGCTGTTGTGTATACGTAAACAACTGGAAGATGCAAACTCAGGGTTTCTAGAATTCAAAAATGATGTTGCCTATCGTGTTGGTAATACCTTTAACTTAGTGAAATCCATTTGCTAATGGATTCTTTGTAATGTTTTTTTTTTATTTGAAAGTAGTCCTGCTGTTAGTTATTTCAGATATAAATCCCTAATACCTAATTAAAAGTTACGGAAATAATATTAATTCTGAATATTCAATATTTCTGTTGGCAGTGTATAGACCCTTATCATTGTTGTAACCTACATTGCAATTAATGCTGTTCTTCAGATGATGTGGTTTGCATTTCGGTAATCTGCAGGCTTACTTAGATGGTATAGTTGAAAGTCAGATTGAGATTAATTAAGGCAATATTCTACGTAAATCTATGCCTATATACAGACATTCGTGTATAATCGGATATTTCCTTCCTCAGATAGGTTCTGTCTCCACTAAATAACAGGTTGTAGTTTGATGCTGGGAATCCCAGAAAATTTAACATTTTCATGTGTTGATTTTCCTTTGATTTGACGAATAAGTCGACGATACCGTACTTAGCTTGTAAACACAGTAAATTCCACACTATTATGTGTTTGGATCTGGGAAAATGGCATGTTGCTAAAAGCATTAAAACTGATCGAAAATACAACTGCGAAGACAGGTAAAAGGTACCACGTACAGTGCTGCTATTGAGTCATGTCTACAAAAAAAGTTTTATGAAAAAATTCCCTTGTAGAAAAATTAGGTGCGAACTACAAATCCCGCTTCATTCATCAAGTCTCGGTTCATCACCACATTGCATGATGTGATACTGTAAATTATTTATTTTCACAGCCTATCACTTTCGAAGGCAGATTGCGTTAAATATGTACGTTAAATTTTCATATCCAGTTAGCGGTGTACCTCAAAGAGATAGTTGCCAACGCACGGCTTGGAAGAACACATTGCGCATAAAGAAAGTGGCGTTTTGCGAGGTCGTGCACTACACTTGGTAACAATTAAAATTTACTTGTTAAGAGCATTACAAATAAGAGCAACTTTTTTGGTTGGTGTAAAATTTGCACTTAAAAACACGTTTCCTACGGAGCTAAGAAATGTTAAGGTAAGTGAGACGCAAACGGACTATCAGTAATTTAAGTGTGAACTGGCATTGAAAGAGATGTTTCCACGTTTAAACGCCACGAGATGGGTCGAAAAAGATGACTCTTTTTATCACTACATTCACTCTACTCGCGTTTCTTTACAATGGAAGGCTTCAAATTTTGCTGAGCCTGCAGGCACATTAGCCTAGATTTTAACAAACAACATCCTTCCAACCTGTCAGCTCGCATGACAGACCCAGACCTTTTAACTCCTGCTGAGACACACCACTTGATGTTCCTGCTGTGGTCCACTGTGTGACCCGTAGCATGAGCCTCGATGCTTGCAAAGAATTGCATCAGAGTGAAATATCAGATACCTGGAAATTGGTCTTTCCTGTCACCTACTGATGCATCAAGATAACAATAACACCGAATTACAAGTCAGAGCCATGACAGTCAGATCCAATTTTACAAGAACGTTGCCTGCGTGCAAGGTGTGAAAGCAGACAAGTAAACAAAGACACATGACTGTTTCTAGTCACATGATTCTAGGACAAATATGTTTGCACCAAAATTACGGTGCAGATTTATGGCTGATGGCATGTTATTAATGAAAATCTAACATGTTGGACCTGTTTACATTATTGTGTATTTATATAAAACAAAGTCTTACCAGACAGAAAATATTACTAATATTGAACCTTGGTCACATCTGATAGAAGGAATAGGGCAAGGTTTGAGAGAGGAGAGGGTTTTTTCTTGACACAAGGGCAGCAGATTCTGTACAGAGCAGTTGACTGAAGGAAAACATATGTTTAAAGCTGCAGTTGTTCCTATCTAAAATGTGGAAGTAGCCCTCTTGATTTTCTGGTGATTACCAATTACATGCTTTTAAGGAATGGGGAAAAGCTTTAATAGCAACAAGGATAGATCACCTTTACAATCGCTGCCGTGGTCTAGGCAAGTATACAGACTGACTCTTACACCTCTCTCCTTTCACCATGATGTTACCGCGATATTCGTTACAATCACGAAAAATAAATGATCTCTTCGTACTAAACAACCAATAGTTAATCTCCCTTTCAGCCCAGAGTCAAATCTTTTTGTGGGGCAATTAAATTTTACCCGGGATACTGCCTGGCCATTCTAACTGAGAGAGTATTATGGTCTCGAGAGACCCTACTTTCCAAAAATTGCATCCAAATGTTGACAAATGCACGAAAGGCTTTATTATTGTGAAGCAATGCTAACTCCACGAATAAAACCATGCTAACATGCACAATTAAAATAAATCTGCCATCGTTATCTTGAGTATTGCAATTAAAATCACGTTTATTTTGTGGGTTTATTTTGTACCGTAAATAGTTTTTTTTCTTCAACTATTGAAATTTCTATGGTCTCGTTCAGGGAGACCATAGAAACTTGACCTTACTTGACCAACATTAACATGAAATTGGAGCTAACGCTCCTTTAGTGATGAGGTGTAGGAATCTTCTTGAAATTTACTGACTTAAAACTTCAGTTTTTCTGCACAATCATACTCTGAAGGAGATTTGAGTTCAATGCCCACACTAGATCACACCTCCTACTGATATGCCTTTCCAGAAATCGCTCTCTCGGCCAGCCTAGGTGTCATTGCAATTGCAAATGGATGTGTGGAGGAGGTGTTACCTTGTCTTCCTTGAACCATTCCTTAACTCGATCTATTTCTTTGCATAGTCCCTGTGATGCCCAAAATTCTCTCAACACTGCCTTAAAGTGCTCCGTATTCACCCTTTTAACCCTCATATTTTCGTCTTGACCAATATGGGCCGACGACACTGTGTTTAGAGATTGGTACCCAATGCTGTACACTTTGCAAAATGTAACGGCCTCTGTTAATCCTCCGGCATGACTGTACCCCAATAAAAGTCAATTTTGCATGTTTTGACAACAGAAATTGCATTTTGCCAGAGAACCACACATGATCTAAGAATTTTTAATTGTCTTCTATTGTGTCACACAACCATTTACACAAAGTTGCACAATTTCCCACGACTGACGCCGTACGGTTTTGCTTTATTTTGATCTGGTAAGGATACTTGCCGGGTAAATTGTAACTGGTTTGGAAGTGATATTTAATAGCAAAAACAAGACAAAATATGTGATCAAACCTAATATTTCCAGCTTAATAGCTACTTGGGTGGAAGACTTAACTGTAATTTTAAATCTGCCATTGAATGTTTCGAAAACACAAGACCGACCTCATCAGTTACTTGAGATAAAAAAAATACGTATTGAATCGATGAATCGTTACTAAACTAGGCACGACTTGGGTAGGTAAGATTGATTCTCTATATTTGATCTGCACCCATCCCAGCAGGAAAGAACAAGAGCTTTCCCGTGAGAATCAAATACCATCCGAGCATAAAAGAACAAGAGCTTTCCCGTGGGAATCAAATACGATCCCAACAGGAAAGAACAAGAGCTTACCCGTGGGAATCAAAAACCATCCCTGCAGGAAAGAACAAGAGCTTTCCGGTAGGAATCAAATACCTTCTGCTTTTTTCAATGGCTTTCAATTTGTCTTAGATTAGTGGTGCGGAAAAGGATTCAGGCCGAGAAATGCTATTAAAAATTTTCCAGAAAAAGATCTCGTGAATCTTGTACTCGAATTATTGTTATGCCATAAATCACAACGTGTAACAGAATAGTTTCAGGATAGCTTTTACTAAGCAAGTACTTTAAATGGATTATGGTTACACTTTCTATTTCAAGGGTGGTAGTCACTCCCGGTATAATCTTTAGCAAAAGTGAACATAAATTCTAAAAAACCGTGTAATGTTCTAAAGAAGCCATAACTCTCTACTAATCAGATTTCTATTCTAACCAAAATTTTTCCTTGACAAAATTTCCGAAATCCAATCACGGCTGTTCATTGCAAAGCTAGTGGTATCAATTACATCAACGTTTAAAATATTGAGTAGAAAGAGATGGTCAGTTCTCCTTTAAATATTTTGTGTAATAGTCGGATTTAAACAGAATTGTAATTGACTTTTACCGACTTTGGAGACTGGAAACTTTCTCTATCTAATTGGAAGGCGTTTCGACAGTTTAAGATTAGCAGTATCCACACTGGAGCCTCGCAAGGTTGGTATAACCGCAAGGACTTTGTGACAGGTGATATTCAGATTCGACATACGTTTTAAGGGATACACTGCTGGTCAACAAGTATTGGATAAAAGCACTGTTATCCTTGAGGTATCTTTTTCAATGGAGAGCATAACATAAAGCCCGATAAAAATAAGGGGCTTTTGATGAATCTGTAATTAATTACTGTGTGCAAAAGGAAAAAATGAAACTAGCTGATATTCGAAAGACCATTCAAAAGAATGCCGAATATATTTTTCGGCATTTTGATTTAGTTAGAGAGGTAGTAAGTTACGAAGTAAAATATACAAGTATGGACTTTTTATGAACACAAGAGACAAAAGAGTTCTGAGAGCATTACTGTTAGCCCACACAATGTTTAAAATAGATTAATTTTTTAAGGCATGACAAAAAATACTCATGCCTTGCGTCATACCTTGTTTATAAAGTAACCGGTTGTGGTAATGTGACACAAGCATTTTGAATAACCTCAAATCCAATGTAACACTCTTATGTTGAAACGTTGTACTACATTTTGGTTAAGAGATTTTGTTTTCCAGACGAATTAAAAACAGCATCTATTGAAGTAATTTTTAATATCAGGGAGTAGTGAGATTTTTGTAACTTGTTAGTTAAAACTATTTGCATATGTAATATAAGCGTTGAAAACTTATCTATATCATCTCTCCGTTTCCAACTGCCAGTTATTGATTTATCAGCTGATGACACGAGAATTGTTTTTAGCTTTGACCCTGTTTATCACGAGTTTTCAACTACAGGACAGTATTCCGTTTTTTATATCAGTGACAAGAGAATGATTCAAAATTTAATTCCTCCTAAAACTGCCGTCTCTTTCCAGCCAGATGTACTAGGATGTACGTGCGAGATGTACGGTTTGCGAAACTGACTTCTACATTTTCTCTCAAATACTTACAGTGGAAGTTGGAAAGGTAAACAATGAACAGATTATTACTCAAAGTTTTGCCTAGATTTTTCTTTATAACACGTTTAACTGAATAATACTATGGAATATCGAAAAGGTTTTTTTTTTATTGTACTCCTTTTGTATTTTTTTGTGCTTTAATTCCTTGCGTACCGTGGAGCAATTAGAGCAAGAGTACTAGCAGTTAAAGAGAAAGGAAATTAACAGTCCTTGCTACAGAGAATAAACCATGTATTGTCGACGTAAGCTTATATGATTAACAGCTGGAAAGTAAGTATTAGCCTTGGGGCTTTACAACTGTGTGAGCAAGTCTGTATCTTTTTTCCTGCCTGCGCTTCAAGTCCTGATCTACATCAATAATCATATGTGTTAAAATAATCTCCGCAAGAGTTCGCGCGGATTTTCCCTCCTCTGATTTTGTGGCTGCAGACTAAATAAAAAACGGCCGGCTATTCTCTCTAAAAAAAGCCGATGCAAACCGTTTCCCTTGGGGAAAAGCTGAAAGTTGCTTCGTAATTGGATTTGAGAGCGCTACAGGGGGTCTTACCGAAATTAAAAGTAAAGCCTATATTAAATTAGAAAACATCAGTTCGAAGCTCAACCTTGACCTCAACAACGCTTGTGGTTTTAACTTTCGGCCAATATCATTTTGCTTTCAAAATTTCAATATTTGACTTCTGACTACTCGGTGCTTTGCGATACGTCTTAAACTTGATCTGTCAGACAAATACGCTAAAAATAGCTTTTTAAGGATTTTAAAGCAGATTATGAAATCCAAGAAGAAGTTTCCTCTTGGGCTATGTGAGGCTGTCAAAAGTATGTAGAGTATTTCTATTAACTCTGATTTTTGGATTTTTACTTTTATTGTAACCACAACACTTTTGGGAGTGTATTGACTGTGACTAAAGCCATTGACCCCTAGTCCAAATTTAGTGTAACAAGTTTTTCATGTATAGACTGACCAGAGTATTGAGACTTCTATTTACGTTATCGTATAATGCTATAAATAGACAGTTATTTGTAGATCGTAGTATCCAGCTATACTAGTAATATTATCACAGTCACCCAAACGGCATATATATATATATATATATATATATATATATATATATATATAATTAANCAAAAGTATGTAGAGTATTTCTATTAACTCTGATTTTTGGATTTTTACTTTTATTGTAACCACAACACTTTTGGGAGTGTATTGACTGTGACTAAAGCCATTGACCCCTAGTCCAAATTTAGTGTAACAAGTTTTTCATGTATAGACTGACCAGAGTATTGAGACTTCTATTTACGTTATCGTATAATGCTATAAATAGACAGTTATTTGTAGATCGTAGTATCCAGCTATACTAGTAATATTATCACAGTCACCCAAACGGCATATATATATATATATATATATATATATATATATATATATATAATTAAACAAACAATCTTCTGTTACCATTTACAGTGTTCGATGGAAATCCAGAACGAATATATATATATATATAATAGCTATTTTCAATAAAACGTAAACCATGCCTGTCTCTGTCTCCTTCTTGATGTACTAAAGAGAAGTGTGGTGATAGATAAGAGTAGAGGCACATGAGGCAATGGACAGAGACAATTGACAAGGGAAAACTCATGCTACTGATCCCTGATGACAGGGAACAGCTCTTCTGAACTAGAAAAAGAAGAAAGATGATGGATACCTTGTCCATGTATGTTATTTATACACTTATCTCTGCCTATGATCTAATACAGACTTAATCTGTCATCCAGAGTTGTGTGAAAATAATGATTTTCAATCTAACAAAAATACTTTTCTCGTCATATAAATAAGCATCATTTAGGTTAAAAGGAAATTTCATTTGGGCTTAATAGCCTTTAAGAAGATTACTTGGCGCAAATTACAAACTAAAGCTATTGCGTTTTTATGTTAATTGCAATACAGGTTGGTAAAAGTCGTATCAGACAGCACCGACCGACTGATATTGAACGATGGTGCAGCAAAATAAGATCAGTGTCATTTTATGCGTTAGAATTCTATTTGGAAATCAATTGTAAAAAGTTCATCATAAACAAATATTTTGTTTGCTAGTGATTCTACCGAAAGAAGTATAGTGAAGACGTATACATTTTTATATCAGCGGAAACCTTTCTTCAATAATCACACTAGATTGCATTTTTTTATCTTATGTATTAAGTTCATATTACAGTTATATCAGCATAACGGCCACGAACTGTTTTGCAAGTGTGTATCTTACTTACAATTAAATGTTTTATGCGAAGAAAACAACTGGAGAGGTCACCTGAATCTCAATTCAATATTCTAACTGCTTGAAATTATACTTTTTTGGATCGGCTCTTGTGAGTTGATTTTCAGAAATGACATCTGATTACTTAAAATATGTACTAATTATCCAAATATAGAAAGTTAAAAGTTCTCTTATATTTGGTATAGATTATCTAGTATTTAAAACCTTGCACAACATCCCTCTCCTTCTGTGATGCCCTGTGTACCTCAAACTACTCTGGATAAGCCTGGTTTTAACTAAATCTAAAACCAAATAAGAAGAGCAATCTTCGAATGTGATCATGGCACTTCATCTAAATTGATTTGTCTGACAGTAATTAAAAAATGGCTGTTTATGAATTTAACTCTACCGATATGATGCCAGGCACGAAGGTATGCCTTTAAGATCGATAGATTAAATGAATACAGAGGTAAGCTATAAATAACCATTTAGTCTAATCTCTAATTCGTTGATGCACACCGTGTAGTGCCAATGAAGGCAAAAAATGTCATACAGAAAGTAACCCTAAAAAGTGCTGAGGCTGTTAGGAAAGACAAAGATGGCTCACTAAGTCTTGAGAAATATTCCCCTTGCCTAGAGAGGAGGGCTGGTGATACACTGAGCGATTGGTACAGAAACCCTGAAATTAATGGCAGAAGTAAAGTAAAATTTACTGTTATACCTAACTATAACCTACTAAAACCATAACTAAAAACAATTAACAAGTTAAAGAGGACGACGTTAATAGAATCCAATGGAACAGGCTAATCCAGCAAAGCCAAGAGTGTAGTGCAGGAAGTAATTCAGAATCAATAAGCTATTGATAGCAAGAATTTATACGTAACCAGAAGTACCACAGCGAATGCAAAAAGAAGAGCTTTGAAGTAACCATTATTTGGTTAAGTGATATGCCATGGAAAAGTTCACGCTGTGTTTATGTAAAAGAAGCTTTCCAATGATGAAGAAACAAGCCTAAGAAAGATGGCCTGTTTCACACTGTACGTCTTTATAACAATATATCCAAATTCACCTTCTATCGATAGAAAAATGATTTCTGTGTAGGAGAATATCAAACTGGTAGTGCAACCAGCAATGGTATATGGACTGAAAACTCCTCCACTCAGTATCCGGGACACCAAGGGACTGAAAGTGGCAGAGATAAAAATGTGCAGATGGGCATGTGGACATGCCTTACGGGATCACGTGAGGAATGAAAATGTTTGAGAGTGTATGGGTGTTGAGAACATCACAGAGAGATGCAGAAGAGCAAGGTTGAGATGGTTTGACCATGTTAAAAGGCAGGAAGAGAACTATGTCTGCCGGAGAATAATGGAGATGGCACTACCTGATAGGAGAAGAATAGGACATCCCAAGCTAAGATGGATGGAATGCATCCGGAAGGACATGAAGGACGCTGGGGCAGAAGACGATGACGCCATAGAGCAAGCATCTTGGAAGAACTTAACTGCTCCAGGGATCCCACGCTGAAAGTGGGATAAAGCTAGAAGAAGGAAGAAGGAAGAAGATCAAACTGAAAGTAAAATCAGCAGATTCCTATTGGACTACTCATCTCCTTTTGTCTTTGTGAAGATTTTAATATCTGTCTTAAAGACGGGTTTGTGCATTCCAACAAATCAAGTACTAATGCGATGCACCCTATGATGTTGATAGGTTGCATGTAAAGTTATTCAGACAATTAAGTTTGAAATCCATACTCAAACTGATTGTTAATCAGAATTCTAATCTGCTTGATCTCGTTCTTATCACTACTAACTTATTATACTCTCTTTCCAGTTCAGAGAACTGCTTAGTTATTGCTGTTATCAACTTGCAGTGCAATAAATCTTCCGATGTTTCCTCTTATCAAGAATTGTTCAGGTACTCAAAAGAGTATTGAGGGATTTCGTTCTTTCCTTCTTGATAGTCTACTCGATCACATTTTGATATTCAGATAGTTATCAAACAAAGAAGTGCCAATAAAATCCCAAAACGCAAAGTTAGCATAACCATAATATGCTGGAACATGGCCTATCTCAATCTCTGTTATCACCGATACCATGAAAATAAGATGAAAGCCATACTACCAAACCCTCCTTAATGCCAATATTCACGGCTTACGAGTAATAAAATGTTTCTGACCCTATCTGTATTAGGAATCTTGTTTTTATATCTATTAACAGACTTTTTGATAAGTGGCAATATTTATGGTATTGATAAAAAACTATCCCAACAGGCAGCAAGAGAAAAGAAGAAATGGATGGCTGAAGATAGTTTGAATTTAATAGACATATGAAGAGGACATTAGAACAAAAGAAAATAATTGAGTAGGTGAAAAGCGAAATTAAATATTAATGCAATGAAGGAAAAAGGTCTTAGCTCAATGAAATAAGAAAGACATTGAACATTAACATTACAAAATCACAACCCAACAAACATATTTGGGAAAATAAAGGAAATGAACAACAAGAAAATGTGGAGGCGGAGGTTTTTCTCCAAATCAAAAGGATAAAAAAATACCAAGGAAAGAGAAAATATGTTAGAGAGATCTTTCGAGCTTATGTATACAAACATGTCGACGCCTTAAAATGAAATTGTTTGTAAATGTATCAGATGTCGTCTTTAAATGAGAATTTGAAGAATTTTGAGACCTTTTTGAAATTGCAGCAAGACTGCAAAAACTTAACTTTAGAAACAATTAATTAAAACATCAAAGACAAGAAAAGAATTGTAACCTCTTATAAACAAAGAGACGGTCAAAAGAAATTTTGAAGACCCTAATCAAAGGAAATAAATTCCTTCTTGTCTAAAGTGCAATGGGACTTACCATTGGGAAATCTCAAGCCTGGATAGAGGAGAATTATCAAGAGAAGAAAACAACGTTGGATTGTCTAAAATTTCTCTCTTTATTGAGTGAATGTTGTTTTTTTAATATTACATCTACATTTTATCTCTCCTTTTTTATTCTTTTCTTTTGCTAATTCTCAAATTTTTTCCTGTCCCAGGGCAGTGGATTTTTCCTCTACTTAATCATTTCTTTGGACTTCTTTTCGTTAGGTGTTCAGCCCTTGTGCCTACTTTTAGCCTGAAGGAGGTTTACTGGGGTTACTAAACCCTGTATAAGAATAGTTTTATTTTATAATTGCTTACTATTACTAAAGTTGTAGCAAGTTGCTTACCTTCCCTGCTTACCTTCCCTACCTTCTGAAACACATTCATTTACAAATTTCGTCAACCCTTCATTTTTCTTTCTGTAAAGCTGTCAAAACCTATGAAGGATTGTTTTAAATTTTAATGTTTACATCTCCTACTTTTCTTTCTTTCCCACTTCCTCATTTATCACACATATACACATATACATATACAAGCTTATAGAAAAAGAGACAGATTACGGGTTTTGTTTTCAGATTTATATTATTACAATTCAATACTTTAGTCAGATTGCCAAATGTTTTATTCCCTTTTCTTATTTTAGTTTTCATTTCTTTGTAGTACTATCGTCAGAAGATATATACTATCCGATATATTAAAAATGCGCTATCTTGTTAATGGCGTTACCATTTATGCTTATCTCGTCTTTATTCCCACCAGTTTTTCTCGATGGTAGACTTTCTATTGACGCTGACAGAGAGGACAATGAGAACAATACATTTCCTCCCATTGCCGACGTAAATGCGACCCTTTTTTATTTTTTGCAACCAACAAACCAGAAAAGAAATGGTAACAAAACCACCTCCTCCCCTCTGTCGGGATAAGTGAAGACAGCTGGCTGCAAAATCGTGGGCTTGCAAATGATGTTACAAAATATTGGCTGACTACCAAGTTCTAAGTCACGCATTTGAGATTAGCTGATATCTTTGTAAACTAGTCTACCAATGAAACTGACCAATATTGATCCAAGGAATCGAGAACATAAACTTTTGGAGTTTATTTACGTTTTTTGAAATAAAGCATGTGTTATTATAATCCTATAGAAGTTATTTCTTTTTAATTTTTTTGTGTTAAAAATGTGTAGCTTTAACCAAGGACAGAAAAGTATATCGGGGGTGCCCCAAGAGAAACTTAATTGAGGTTTGCCTGACTTTTTAAGCATTGTCTTCAGAAAGCATTTTCTTTATACCCTGCTTGTTATTGGTGTTTTCCTTAGGATCTAATTGGAATTATGCTATTTTGATCGTGGAGGCTAGTCAGGAAGTCTAGGTGGCTGGCATAAGAGAAAAAGTTATTGACTTTGTAGTCATTTAGTACTGAGCACACTTTGAAATGACCATAAAAATGTCTTTATTTCCTTTTGCTTTATATATTAGTACCAAGCGAAAGAAAACTGTCGTGACTGTTGTTCCATTTTACATTCGGAAATTGGTCTAACAGAAGTAACCTAAGGCAATTATTTTTTATGATTTCTTTCTCGTTTACAATATCATTGTGTTATTGTGAAAATGATCCAGTATTGCTAGAACCCTTTGTGAGACACAGCTATCGAAAGGAGCAGTTAACTGACCGACGATAGAAGGTGCCAAGTTAAAATGCTAAAGACAAGGTTTGTAGAAAGTTACAAAAAGGAACATACTTACCTACTGATAATCCATATCAAATCTAAGTCTTGCTACAAAGCAGATTATTAACAAATGAAACCAGACAAATCTTAAGATAAGACGGCACTTATTAATACAATTTAGAGACTGCAAATGATGTAGAACTAAGCTTCAAATCGAGTTTTGACAATGACTGCTTCTCTGAATATCTTGTTCTACTTTTTATGTGATCCTCTAAATAAGAAGAGGTTTCCATAAAGTAAAAAAAAATTTTATTAAAGAAGGGAACCGAAAGAACTCAATTAATGTTAAATAAACAAAACATTGGTTTCTTCAGTTTTACATCATCCTGTTGTTTTCATTAAATACCAACTATCCATTGAAGTTTACTGCTTCTGAGCTACCTTTTGACGTTTAGAAGGTGAAGCCTGGAGAATGTAGAGTTGTTATCAACACGATTTTTTTGTAAGATCAATACAAAGTTCAAAAAATGGAAAATAAATAGTATGGCAGGACCTATTGTGGCAAGGCTACTTATTTATGAACCTGGCATCATTTTGTATTCCTTCCAATCTAAAAGACAAAAAAAAGATATTTGAATGAGAAAAAATTGTATTTTGACTTTGATCTGATTCAATGCTTTAACAAGCTTCTATACCCCGGTAGTTTACAATGTCATTCCATGGATCAATTTCAAATTGGTTTATTGCTGCACTCTTTCTGTTTATTATAACACTTGGGCTACATCTGAAATGATAAGTGAAAAAAATTGGAATTAATGCTTTCACATATAGACAGAAATATAGCAGCTTCTGGGAAATTTTACTGACACAAATATCAAAGGAAATTGTAAAGAAATAGCTTAAGAGTAAACTACATGACTTAAGATTTAGTAATAAAATACGCTTTGGAGCTAAGAAATGAAGATCAGTCAATTCTGGCTGAACTTGGATGATTTCCAATCTTAAATATTGAAGCGATGATTAAGTTATGTTTGTTACACAGACATATATTAACCTGCGACCAGAATCCGACTGACGCAGACATTTACTCGCTTTACGTCTTTCTCATCTTCAAATACACAAAAATACTGTCTACCATATACATCGAATGCTGAAATTTGATTTTCTTTAGGATATCATCCGGGCTGGAAAAATCACCATTTTTCTTGAAAGACCGTATGTTGTATAAAAATTATAAATGTATACTGCGTTGCTTAATTACCAAGTTGTGATCTGGTAAACATGTTCATCTTATATTTTTCAAACGATCAACTTTAGTATGATGGTGCCATTAAAAATTTCATTTAAGGTCAATAAGGAGGAAATCAACAGTAAAAACTGCTGCTTGACAACTGGCCTTTGTCGATCAATAATTAAAAAATAATAATTAAAAAAATACATATTCATGAGAGGCAATTTTGATAGTCGCTCTTTACTTGATTTTAAAAAAAACTTATAATGGCTTACTTTTCTAAGGATTTTTAATTGCATTTTTGTGTGCAAATAAAGACTCAGTTGTGATCTAGAAAAACAATATCTATACAATAAACGTGTTTGGGCTCACAATCTGGAGAGGCATGAGGTTCATGTTTTTCTAGCTTGCGGCTTCTGGCTGGTATGTTAGATACCATCTCTCTTCTCTCTTAATTTACATGATCAACGACGAGAAAATAAGTTTTTTTGCGGGGACGTTTGTACCAAGTGCTCACATTATCACATTTAGTGCTGTCAGTTGCTTGATGTTTAGACACGTTTTGTAGTTGTATTTTTGTAGAGGTTCCTTATAGAGTGGATATTTTTTCTTATGCTTCAAGATTTTGGCTGGGACATATTCCATGCCCATATAATCGACATTGGTCAATAACGTTGTTATATTAGTTTTTAATTATTTTATTGACTTAGTTCTTTTTAAAAAGACGGGATATAGTCAACGTGAAATGTGCTTGTTTCTATGTAAATGGAGTGATCTAGATAGATTAGTGCTGTCCTACTTCATAAATTATTTCCTGGGAGAACAAAAAAGTTCTACAAACATTTTCACTTCTAATCCCTATTAAAAATTGAATAGCTTTCAATGCCTGAGGTCAGAGCCTGATTTTTTCCAATGTAATTAACTAAAAATATAGTTTTTCTTCATTATATTATGCAAAATTTGAAAACGCTTCCAGTTACATTATAAGTGGAATTTAATTTTCATTTAAAAAAACGAAAGAGCAATCTTTTCTCTTCTCTTTTTTCCTTGATTTGTATTCTTTGTTGTTCCTTACTGATTTTTTGTTGTCTTTTCTTCAAATGAATAAAGGAATTTTATTCAACTGCAATGTTAAAACATTCTTATTCTTCTTTCTTCTTTTCCTTAGATCTTGTCCCCGTTAATTAAAATCGGTCGCGTCCTCCAGTTTTTTATTCTCAGCAGCTTTAGTTGTCAGGTGTCTTTTACGCGTCTCTTTTTCTTTTGATGTTGTCTTTTCATCTCATTCGTGGTCTTTCCTGGCCTCGTTTACCTCTCGCCACCCTAGTCATGGTGTCATTTCCCAATTTTTGCATCATCGGCTCTCTGTTAAGTGCCCAAGCCATCTACGTCTACTCTCCCTTGCCTTCTCTGTGATGACGCATACTTTCAGTTCCTTCCTGATATCAGCGTTTCCTTTCTTGTCACTTAAGGACATTCGCATAATCTGACTAAACATTCCCATTTCCATGGTTTCCATCTTTTCCTCTTTTCTTGTCAACGCACAAGCCTCCAAGTCGAATAAAATACCTCGTCTTATGACTGTTACATACAAATTTCTTTGAATTTCCTTGGCATTCGTTTGTCGTTGTTAACCTCTGATAGCTCTCTCCATATTTTCCGCCCAGTCTTAACTCTTGCTTGTACTGACGTCTCTGAGCCTCCCCTATCATTTGGCGTAACCCCAAAATACTCAAACTTTCCTAGTTGTTTCAAGTTAGTGTTACTTTCATTGTCTTTAATGTAAGCTCTTTTCTTTCTTTTGCTACTATTGAGGACTTGAGTCTTTTTGCTATTGACTTTGAGACCTTTATTTATGTTAAAACATTCAAGTGTTTAATAACGTAAATTTTCAACTAATGATTTTTCATCCAACAAATATTTAGGAATTTGAAATAGAAAGGGCACAACTAGTAAAATGGTAACCTTAGGAGATACTCCACTTTAATGACTGTTTGTTATGCTTGCATTCTCATGTGCTCGAACACAAAAACAAACCCGAATTCCAAAGGCATACATATAGCCCTGGCAATATTTAGTATCGTTCTAATTCCAATTTAATGTGGAACGCTAGCATTCGCCGAAAACAAATAAGTCGTTTAAGATAGGTTGACTAGATAACTTCCTTCATGGAATTTCATTCCTTGTGAATACTGCACAATCCTGTTTGTTTTTGTTTTGTTTAGCTTCTCTGCAAACATATCAAACATATCAAACATTTATATATGTTTGATATCATCATCATCACGAAACGGTTAGATCGTTGGCACGATCTGCCGTGGCATTCCTACAAAATCTTCGCCAATTTTCTCTGTCCTCTGCCTCTTTGAGTGCCCTAGCAATACTGATTCCAGCTATGTTCTTTATGCTGTCCTCAAATCTCATTTTGGGCCTTCCACGTTTTTGTTTATCAATATCATGTGGTAGACATGGTTTTCTTCCCAAGTTTGCTAATAATCCACTCCATAATTCAAAAGCTTGGAATCTCTTACGGTCACAGTCTTTCATTACCCAACATTCAGCTCCATACTTTGCGATTGGAAATACAAGGCATTTAAGAATACGGATTTTTGTTTTAACTGAGATCGATTTATTCTTCCAAATCTTCGCTAAGGAAACAACTGCATTTTTTTGTTTGGGTAAAATACGGTAAAACACGAAAAATAAGAACTATTAGTTGCAATCATAGTTCTTATTTTTCGTGTTTTACCTTATGTATATTGCTCTACTGTATGCATTGAGAACTTAACTTTTTTAAACGAAAATACAAGATTACACAAAACTATGTTTGATATATATATAAATATGTACAGTATATATATATACAGTATATATATAATATGTATAGTTAGGGGCAGTAAGGTTAAGAAGGAAGCAGGACTGTGTTTTGTACAAATTACGTCTAGGAAAACTCTCAGAAATGCAGTATTTCATCACCTTATTAATACATAGAGTTTGTATTAATAAGTACAAACTCTATGTTTATAACACCATACTAACAGGCTACTACGTCCAAGAACATAGCAGAGGCTCCAACTAGAGACTTTTCATATGGAAGCTGTTGACTTACCACTACGCCAATATTGTTTAAATAAAAATGTTAATGAGTAATTTTGATATAATTTTTGCCTTCCTGATAAATGAAAAGAAAGAAGTCCAAAATTTCATTCATCACTTTTAAGTTTCAAATTTTAACAAAAATGAAATAAAGCGTCCTACATGCAGAATCTTGATGGCAAGAGGTCGTCATAAAAAAGATGATGTCAACTCTACTAAATTTGTTTTGACAGTGTTTCTAGAAAAAAAGTAATAAAAACATAGGAAAATAGGGTATTGGAGAAAGACAGTTCTATGATCGAGATTGAATGTTGATCAACAAAGAGTTGAAATATATAACACCTACTTGATTATCATCCTGCAAGCTTGTGCAAGCACTCATAGTCTCCATCTCCATTCAATAATCGCAAAATAAATGTTGCCTTACAATACCGTGTAAAAATTTTAAAAATGCTCAACAAAAAAAGAGAGTGCTAAGCCTGAAAAAATACGGTATTACTTGCATGTGTTCCCTTCAGCACGCTTTGTAAAGATCTTGCATTTTTTCATCATTTCATCGTGATGTCCTGTTTTTTTCTGAAGGGTATACTTGGAGCCTTACTAATTCAAACTTCGGTCAGCTCAATTCCTTTTCTCTAACATAAAGAAAACCAAAAAAATAAATGTCAGTGTCTCTGAACAAGTGTTTTGGTATTCTACCCTGTGACATTAAAGGAGTAATTTTTTGGTACGGAACCGAATGAAGTAAATATTCATGAACTGGTTGTCTTGGAGGGTCTAATATCTTGATCTCAACTCTGTAAGATTAGATTCTACAAAACGATGAAAGATGACAGCCCTTATTAGTAAACTTACTAATTTCTATTTGCAAAGGTGAGTAGGATATTAACATTTGCATGTTAATGCTAATCCTTCTAATATCCCCTCTCCACACCCATATCAATTTCATTTCAATTATTCTAAGATGATCCTGTCTTTTAAGGCTGACCTCCTTTGCAAAGTTTTCTCAACACCCGCTATGCATAATCTTTTTACAATTTTGATCTACAGTTGTCTTAATTTTTTCAACTCAATAATTTATTTATTTCCTATTTTCATCTCCAAGGCAACAATCTTTACCTATGGTATTTCATTGAGCAGCTTCTTATAATTGCTACCTAAAGCAATAGCATCTCACATTCTCAGCAATTTCTTTGCTTTTTATGATATCACAACCGTTTTTATATTCTTTCGCATACCGATCTTCTCCAGTCAACCAAGTAAGCTCTTTTTCCTTTTATTTTGAATCACTGGGTAATTTACAACCAAAAAAATTTCTCCATAATATTTCACTTACTGGACATCTCTTGGAATTCCATTCTTTCTGATTAGCGCTTAGAAGACGAAAAATGAAAACCATCAAACATGTTACAAGATATTACTCAAAACAATGTTTCAATCAACATGGCCTTTGTCAAATGCACACCAAATAACCGACGATAATATAAGTACCGTAGAGACAGGATCTAGACAACACATCGCAACAGATATTAAGCAAATGAAGATAGAGAAAAGGAGCTATACAGTAAATTTTTAATTATTTTACTGAAAACTTCAAACAAAGGCACCGCTGACTAAGAGAAAAGAGAGCAGCAAAATATTAACACAGCATTATTACAATGAAGATAGCAAGTTACTACCTTAACTTATAAAGAAACTTACACAGAAGAAGGCTAAAATCTATTGATATATAGATAATATTCTGTCATCTTGCCATACCTTCTACTCACAAAGTAGTAGTTCAACGCTATAAGAAATCTTGCTTTTATCATCTAAAAGATCGTAATTTTGTGCCGGTGGCCTTTAAAGAAGACTTTCAGCCAACGTAATATATTTTCTTTAGTCCTAAACATTACTATAGTTATCCCACAAAAGAGCTAATTCATGTATGTTCTGCACCTAGTGTAAGATTTACATTAGAAAAAAACGACTGCTTTCTCGGAAAAAAATTGTGAACATTAACACGACAGAGGTTGCCATAATAAAACTCACCACTTCATCTAGGGGGCAGAACGCAATTTTGGGCATAGGATACACTTTTCCAAATCACGCAATTTCAAAATATTTCTTTTACTGTATGATTGCAAAACCTCTGCAAACGTACGGATATCCTTTCAGGAGCATGGAAATAATTTGCTGTCCCCAATACAATCAGCATTTGTGGTTTGATAAATATTTTTCATTTATGAATGTCCCTTTTTTTTTTCCCTTAATCAGGCTTCTTGTAAAATGTTTACCGCAGGATTTTCTGCCCCAACTGCTCTCGTAGCAGGAGGAAGGCAGGAGAGGATGCTGTTCTCACTTCTCTGTGATTCTCAGGCCCCTGCTCTGCTTTCCCTTCGCCAAGGGCAAATCTATCACTTTAGATTCACTCTTGTTTGCTGTAATTCCCGTGAACACCATCGCAGATCAAAAAGACCCTAAAAGTCTAATTACAAAGTGCCTCATTGTTCAACATGGCACTTGACATTTTCTTGGCTATATCAAAATACCACCCCACACAAAACCCTTACTCTCCCTTTCTTCCATATAGTAAGTGACGTATTGTTTAAGCACGCATCTCGAGCTTCATTTCACTCTGTTAACAAGCTCTTGTAGGTCCTCCAATGTACTCGCAACCAATACTACATCGTCAGCGTATCTCAGGTTTGTAATGGACCTTACCCCTATTCTCGAGCTTCTTTCGAAGCTTTCCAGGGTTTCTCTCATGGATTTCGACTAAATGTTGAATAGATGTGAGGAGATGGTACAGGTCTGTCTCACCCTCTTTTCAATTGGCAACCATTCAGTATCCCTGTGTATTGTGCTTACTTTCGCTTTCTGATCATTGCATATTCCTACCAGTAAGTGGATAATGTGTAGAGGTGTTACAATCCTCTTCCTGTCTGCCCATAGTCTATGATGCACCATCATATCAAAACCCTTTGAATAGTCGATAAAGCAAAAGTATATATTCTCGTTTCTCTCTCTGTTTTTTTTTCTATCGCCATCTTCTAGTTAAGGATTTGGCTCCTTGTTCCTTTGCCTGGCCCAAACCCTGGTTGTTCTCCTGCAATCTCTTGGTCCAGCGTTGTTTTCAGCCTTTTGGCAATGATTTTCAGTAGTATCTTCTACTGTGGCTGATCAGTACAATGGTCCTGTTGTTACAACACTGTATTGTGTCTCCATTTTTGGTATAGGGATGAATACCAAATTCAACCACTCCTGAGGCCATTACTTCTCTTCCAAAATCTTAGTGCAAAGTTTGTGATAGAAGATTGTCCCTATTTCTCCGGAGTTCTTTATTCTCTGCGAAGATCTCGTCATCTCCTGGGTTCTTTCCTTCCTTCAGTTCCTTTATTGCTTCTCTTCTTCCAGCAATGGTGCTGGTTCGTTTTCTATTTCTTTCATCACTAGGTTGTATGTTGTCATGTTGTTATTATTTTTATATAGGTTTTCGTAGTATTCTTTCCACCATTCGCCATTGCAGATAACTTGGTCCTCTTTATCCTTTATTATACCGATGTTTGCTTCTACCTGTGAGCATTGTTCATTGATGTATTTTTCCTTGTCGTGGCACATAGGTCTTGGTACTTTCTTGTGCTGGTGGGTAGTCCATTCTTATTGGTAATTGTTTTGGCTGGTGTACCTTTGAAAGCTTGAACTGAATCTTGGCTACTAATAGCTGGTCGTCACTTTTGCAACCAGATCCTGGGTCTGTTTTCACATTCTTGAGACTGCTTCTCCACTTTTGTTCTGTGATAATATAGTCAATTTGATTTCTAGTTTTGCCATCAGGTGATGTCCATGTGTACTGATGTCTAGGGTGGTGATTTAAAAAATTGTTTGCAAAATTCTATTAAGTCACTGCCTCTCTCGTTTCTCTCCCCGAGGTTGTATTTACTGTGTGCAACTGATGAAATACATGCTTTCCCAGTTTTTGCATTGAAGTTATCGTAGATACCCATAATATAAATATTACAGCAATCCATTTCGTCACAAACAGTCTTAAGCTATTCATTTTCCAATGTTGAGAAGTTTTCTGACTGAGTTCTTCCAGTATTCCACTTTTCATTGTCAGCCTGGTCGCTCACTGTACAACGCGTCCCTTGTTGGCCAGCGTGACTGACGATTTGGTATAGTTTTCTAGATATTATAGTAATTACGGAAGAAGTGGCCTGAAGGTGTGAATAGTGATGGCAGGGCCTCCAACGTTCTTTCCACAACGGCAGTCCCTACACCAGGGTGTTGAGCCGACCATACTGGTCTTCCAATTAGCCACGCGATACATCAGCCGTTGGTCGCGTTAGAGGGAGTCTTTCGCCTGGATCTATCATGGAATGAGCTGCTGCCCTTGCCTTCACCGTAACGTTGGTAGGAAAGCTTCGATGTTACTCGACTTGCTCAAGGTCTACCCAAAGACACCCCAGGAAAGGAGCGTCTCACACCTCCTAGTAGGGTGTTCCGCTGCGTCCCCGGAAAAATGTATACAAGAGCAGTTTCTTAAACCGTTGCGGGGCTTAAAACTGACTTGCTAGCTCCACGATCAAACATCTTTTCTTGTCTTATCAAGCTTCTTCAACTCCCTTCACCTTGATGCATGGAAATGTCTTTTAGTAATGTCTCAAGTAAAATAATATGTAAATGGTTTGTCGTCTTTGTTGAGGATTTTAAGCTCTTAGCAACACTGCACCCCCCCCCCACCACCACCACCACTACCACCACCACCACCATCATCATCGAAATAAAGGAATGTAAAGCGAAGCGTGCTTAAATAATGCGTCACGTGATAAATGGAAGAAGAGGAAAGTAAGGATTTCGTGTGGGATTATACTTTTTAAGTGCCATGTTGAACAATGAGGCACTTTGTAGTTAGACTTTTTGGGTCTTTTTAGTCTGTGATGGTGTTCCCGGGGTTTAAAGCAAACAAAAGTAAATCTGAAGTGATAAATTTGCTCTTGGTTGAGAGAATGTAGGGTAGGGGCCTGGGAACCACAGAAAAGTGAGGACAGCTTCCTCTCCTGCCCTCTTTCCTGTTACGAGAACAGCGGGGGAAGAAAATCCAGTGGTAAACATTGCAATCCTGCTGTTTCACAAGAAGCCTGATTAAAGAAAGAGAAACCAAAGGGACATTCATGAATGAAAAGTCTTTGTCAAACCACATGCTGCTCTCGTAGCCGGAAGAAGGCAGGAGAGGAAGCTGTTCTCACTTCTCTGTGGTTCACAATGCTTATTGTATTGAGGGAAGCAAAGTTTTTCCATGCTCTTGAAAAAAACTATATATATTTTTATGTATAAAATAAAAATATTTTTTCCAGGCAGAGGTACGTCTGGTATTTGTGGATCCAGTTAAGGGTTTAACATTTAGTTTACCGACAGGCAAAAGAGGCAAGGTTTTCCAGTGAGGTAGCTTATCAGAACGAATGACTGAAGCAGATACTGTGAGTACGGAGCAGTAATATAAACATTTCAAAATTTCTTAGTAACAAAATACCTTTCATCCAAATAATACAATCCCGTTAAAAATTGGCTAGATGATCTTGGGCCTTTTAATTTTTTGAAAAAGCGAATTGAAGTAGTCATGTAGAATAGGTAAGCAGTCATAAACAACGGACAATGATAGCTCATGAGAAGACATGACAACGACAGCGATGGAGACCTGTGATTGACCGGGTTATGACATGTGACAGAAGTTGAAGTGACGCAACAGGACAAGACTGAATGCCAACAGGCTACGAACAAATGTCGTCTGATGTAATTAGAAAATAAATAACAATGCAAGTTTTTTTCATCTCGGAACGACAGTCCTAGCTCTCGATGAATTAGCACAATTTAATGACGTCAGTAGTTACTGAAGAAATCTCCATGCTATTTTTGCAGGTTCAAGATGTGATAGTATTGACTTTAATAGTTTTTGTAAGTAGAATTGGCCTTTAAATTGCTTGCCTTGCCTAGGTGCCGTCCCCGGTCCGGAGGTTGGCGACTCTGGATCTCCAGCCCGCTCTNAGTTGAAGTGACGCAACAGGACAAGACTGAATAAAAGGTGACATGCTGAATGCCAACAGGCTAAGAACAAATGTCGTCTGATGTAATTAGAAAATAAATAACAATGCAAGTTTTTTTCATCTCGGAACGACAGTCCTAGCTCTCGATGAATTAGCACAATTTAATGACGTCAGTAGTTACTGAAGAAATCCCCATGCTATTTTTGCAGGTTCAAGATGTGATAGTATTGACTTTAATAGTTTTTGTAAGTAGAATTGGCCTTTAAATACTCTCGCAATATTTTGTAAAAGTCACTTCGGATCTTGTAAACACTTTATAGTTTGATATCAAGTGACACGCTATTTCTTGATCTCAGCAATAGTGTGAGGTGTATTTCCTAGATTTTGCTTTGAGCCATCAGTCAGATTTACTGTATTCCCTTCAAGTTTACTGTATTGGACAAATTTTAAGATACCTCCACACTAGGAATGGGTAAAAACTTAAGCTTTGAGCTAATTCATCTTTGTGACGTTAAGAGACCAACAATTCAGTAAATATTTTCGTGTATTTCACACATCATCAGACCAATATGAAACAAAGAAAAATACAACTGCTCAGTAAAATGACTACAATGAGAGAAAAAACATCAAGTCTGTAATCAAGAATGCTCCGTGGTCAGCAGTAGCTTACAACTAGATCTTGATTGTCAGCGTCCTGCCCCGGTACTCATCCTTGGTGTTAATCTCTGGCTTCATATCTTTTATTCAGAATGCTTCGAACGTGAGAAGATAAGCTTCCCCTCTAGATGTTGATTTCAAGAATTCATTTTTGTTTCCTTTTACCCAAGCTATTTCAGAT
Source organism: Morbakka virulenta (assembly GCA_003991215.1). Classification (NCBI taxonomy): domain Eukaryota; kingdom Metazoa; phylum Cnidaria; class Cubozoa; order Carybdeida; family Carukiidae; genus Morbakka; species Morbakka virulenta. The sequence goes on from RDPX01000410.1 coordinate 198,620, forward strand.
TAAGTCAAACTGCCACTTTAGTCCATGGCTTAATTCTGTCCCAAATAAAAAGAGACCTTTTGCAAGTGCAAGGTTGCCAGCAGTTCAAAGTCTGTTCTGCGGGGTTTTTTTCCAGCCGTGATCAAACTGCGTGTTGAGACAGGATTAAATTTATCTTCAAACGTGGAACAACAAGAAAATCGGTTTCAGCCTGCGACTCTTCAAATTTCATTTGCATATTCAGTAGCAAAAAGGAATGACAAGAGAGCAAATTATCAACAAACTTCTCCTTGCATCAGGAGGATTTGAAGTTGCCACCCTTATCTTCAAAGATCAACATCTGACAGCGATAATTTAATTCAGTACATTTTGATAAATGACAATTATGAAGAAATGTGTTTTGTTTGACTTGGCCCTTTTCAAATCGCAGTGACGTTCTTCGATTTGGTGCCATCGTTTTCATTCATTATTCGTCAGCAGTCACACGATTCATAAACAACTTGTGGAAGAGGAGGTAGAAGGTTCAGATATGAAAATAAGTTACAGTCAAACTGAACCTCTCTAATCATGTGTATTTAATCACAACTATCTTCCGAATAAAATAGAACTGTGCGGTTAAGTAAGGCCCAGAAACACCAAGATTACTAACATCGGTAAATGGACTGAGCTGAAGTATAAACTTAATGAGAAATGCACAACACCGTGTAACATGGCAGGTTATAACATCCAACCTTTTATGAAGATTAAACCTGACGATGATAATGATTGATGATGATGATGATGATGATGATGATGGGGGGGGGGGGTGCAGTGTTGCTAAGAGCTTAAAATCCTCAACAAAGACGACAAACCATTTACATATTATTTTACTTGAAACATTACTTAAAGACATTTCCATGCATCAAGGTGAAGAGTTGAAGAAGCTTGATAAGACAAGATAAGATGTTTGATCGTCGAGCTAGCAAGTCAGTTTTAAGCCCCGCAACGGTTTAAGAAACTGCTCTCAAAATGGCAGTCATTACTGAGCATCTAAACACCACAGGGTACTGGTAAAAAAGAAAAAGAAGAAAACAGGAAGAAATTTAATGTCATTTTATTGGAACCATTGTCAAAAAGGCAAATAACAGGTTTTCATTAGAACTTTTTCTGAAGCAATTTTAAAATTGTCTTTGGTTCTATGGCCAACTGGCTTTCAAAACTGGTTAGAAAGAGAAGGGTCATGACCTTAAAATCTCTTGTTTTTGTGTAAAATTCGAAGATAATTCTTGAAGCTTAAAGGTTTTTGTTTAAATTGATAAATATCAGGAGTGTCTGCTCAGTGTATAAACTATTGAAGACATATAAAGTTAAAATACAATAAACACTTAAGAATTGAGACTTGAATGATTTTGAAATGATATTGTGCCCATTTGCTCTTTGGTGGCTTGATAGCTACCAGTGACGCAGAGAATCTTTATTTCAAATAACAACTGCTTTATGCAAAATATTTCTGTAATGTTCTACTTACGACGATGATTTTTAATCTCACTGTGTGTATTTATTGAATACCAACACATTATTTTGTAACTTGAAAGTAGGAAAATAGAGAAGCACAATAAAAAAGAATTAAAATGAATTTAATCCACTGCCACTTTCATGCCTAAGCACTAAGGTTAAAATAATATTCCTAATCCATTTGGTGTTGTGAAGATATCAATTTTACTTTAGTGATTAGCTGGTGTAAGATGACCTGAAAATCAAATCAAAGTGAAAATTGAAAAAAACTTCGTCTGGCACTTTTCCTACCAGGAGCAAGTTTTACAAAGGTTTGTGCATTAAATCTAGTTTTTAAGAAACTCAAGCTTTTATATTCTGCAGGTACAAAACTTATATCATCATTTATTCTTTGTTCAGCCCTGCTAAGATCTCTCATCATAGGTTGTCTTGGTGTGTCCCTTAGGTGAGAGTAAACACCGTAGTCGCACCTCCACACCACGTTAATGTCGGTGTTCCTTTGGGGACACGGGGCAGGGTGGACATGACATCAGTCATGACAAAAGTGGCACGGGCGCGAGTGACCAGTGCGATATCAAAACTAGTTCTTGATAGCTTCACTCGAGAGGAGTCGCAGACTAGACTGGTCCGGCAGGAGAGCCGTAAAACCTCCTAGGAAAAGGAAAATTCTGATTCCAAACAAGGGCAGATGGAGCACTTGAGCGTGCGCAGCACTGCAATCGTCTAAGAGAAGTAACCCAGACAGAAAATCAACCCCCTTCAGTCTTGAAGGTTGAGCATTGGGCCTATCACCCGATCCCATTCGTACTCATCAACCAATGAGCCTCACGACGCTGACAAAGACAACTGTTATGAAAAGCTCACTGAGACTGTGGAACAAACACATAAACATGACATGCCAGTTATAACAAGAGCCTTAATGCCAAAGTCAGTAGTGACCCAGACCCCCATTATGAAGTGATGCGAAGTCATGGTACAGGAGAACGAAATGAGAGTGGCGAGAGACTCTGTGAACTTTGCACCTTGAATGAGAGAATGGAGAGCGCACAGGCACACTGAGAAGTGCAAGTTCCTCAGAGTGAACACCAGAAATCATGACCACATCACAATGAACGGAGAAACGGTAGAAGACGTCGATAGATTTGTATACCTAGGAGTGTACGTCTCCAACGTCTGGGGTGGCGCCATGGACCTAGAAAACAGACTAGCCAAAGCACGAGCTGCGTTTGTCTGTCTCCAGAACATCTGGAAGTCTAACAACATCAGCTATAACACCATGCTCAGGCTGTTCAGAAATCTGATAACAACCGTTCTGATATATAACTGCGAAACATAGAAGATGACCAAAGGAGACGACAAGAAATTGGACATCTTGCAGACCAAATGCCTGAGGCGAATTCTGAGGATACGGTGGCAGGAACACACAGCAAACGAAGTTGTATTGGAAAGAGCCAAGATGAAGAGCATGAGCAGTGCAGTAATAAGAAAGAGGTGGAAATACATCGGCCTAACGACGACAGTGTGACAGCTTTGACCTTTGACCGCAGGAGGCCAAAAACCGCCTGGATAAGGACTGTAGAAAAAGAGAGACAGACTGGTGGAGATCCTGGAATGAGGCGCGCGCCACAGCCATCGACAGGGTACCGTGAAGCCAGAGTGTGGAGGACTGATGTCCCACATGGCACGAAGCTGATAGGTGAGGGGCATTCTTTGTTTCATACAATATAAAATAGTACGGTAAATTGTGGTTTCTACTACCTTACCGGATTACAGGAAGAAAGTAATGCTTATAACTAAGGCGTGTCACATCGGGGACTGGGAGCTACCGCTCCTCGCATTCATTGCTAAAAAAGAAAAATTTATTGATATCACGAGGTAGTTTTCACAAGTTTTCAAGGTATTTTTAATTAAAATTTTCTAGGTTGTAATAATCCCTAATTTCCTGTTTCATACGCTTGCTCCACAACTCACCCAACTTACCTGAGGGAAAAAGAATTCTTTAACACTGACTAAAATTAACCCTTGCGTGACTCGTTATAAGGATCCAAAAGGCAAATATGTCCATTTCCGGGCTCTGTGCGCTGTTTATTTAATTGGTCCACAAAGCACCTAACCAAAACAAGCATTGGAAGTGAACTTCTGCTTCTTGTTGCTTTTGAGATTGCATGTGCTGAGAAAGCTGCAAGTCACAGTTTGTGCTTTGGAATCCAAATATTCTGTCATCGTGATCGTCTGGGGTTTATTTTTATTGTTTTATTCGGAATGACACTTTAACGCTTTCTTGTCTGTATTTTAGGGTTGGTTTAAGTTACCGAAGAAAAATAGATTTGTGCCAAATACACAATATGACTAATATTGGTGATGAAATTAAAATGTAGGATGGAAAATCTATATAATATTATATTATTATTATATTATATACGAATTTTTTTTACAGGATGTATCTACAGTTATATCATATATACACTATGTATATATATGCTGTTATCACAGATGTCCTGTTAAAAACAAAACAAAAAAACCCAGTTATTTATTAGTTAATGAACGCTAAAAATAAAAAAGAAAGCTAAAAGAGCTTCGATTGGCAGAAGAAACTAAAATATGCTGTTTAAAGCTCACTTCTAGAAAATGGGATGCAAAGCGACATTAATGAATAAAGGCTAAAACCGCCTCACGTAGAATTTAGTGTCAAGGAAGCCCCAGGCAATTGTAGGACGTTTCTCGCATATCACGTAGACTTCGTGGAAAGTTCAACCTGAATCGTATTAAGGAGACCATTACATCACTTAGGCATACAAAGTGTCAGAGATACCCTAGAGACCCTAGATATTTTACGACGTCTTCTAGGATATCTCTGAAACGTCCTGGTCGGGAAATATTATGTTCTGCCTAAATCTTGTTTAAAAATTCTAAAATCATTCTCTTTTTTTAAACAAGATTTAGGCAGAACATAATATTAATATTAATCTAATATTTTTCTTTGTTTTGCCCACCAGTGTACAAACGCCAAGTAATCTGCGTCCAGAATTGACAGAGCTCCCGATTCCAAACGATGTTCATTACCTACCTTGCTACCTTGATCCTCCAGCCGCATCGCAGCAACGGGCCACAGTTCTCCTCCATTTATCACGGTCTTTAGCAGATTTTTGGGCTTGGAACCAGTTCGTACCACCAACACGTAGGTCTTCAGTGACAGTTGATCTCCAGGTGTTTTGGGGCGTCCTCGTCGTCGTTTACCAACCGGTCTCCAATTCAAAGCCACTTTTGCTGGGCGAGAATCAGGAAGACGGACGATGGCCAATTAGTTGCAATCTTCGTCGTTTCAGGATGGTGCTTAAGTATTCTGTAGGTGCCTTCTCTAAGATGACTAAGTTTGGTATTCTGTCTTGCCATGTGATTTTCATTTTTATTTGTTTCCATCAAATATTTTCAGTAACAGCTTTCTCCTATCACTAGGAATTTTTTACTAACCTTCTTTACGTGTTATTAGAAGAGTAATGTTCATTTTCACGCAGTTTCTATCATCTTTTCATGTTTCCAGAGGAGTGTAACAGCTACTTTGATATATTTTTATTTACTGTTAATGTTAACCTGATTGTATCATCAATTTCATATATTTTTATTTATCTTTTCAGACTAATTGTAAGTTGCCTGTTTCTCTAGTAAAGGACATCCTTTATTTAAAAGATGTCTATGCTATTTATATGCATAAACATCTTTTAAGATATCTCTATGCATATAAATGGATATGCTAGCATACATACTTCTCCCATCGTCAGCCTGATGATGGGAGAAGTATCCCTCGAACAGTAGCTCAGAAAAAGCTTACGACTCGAGACATGATAAACCTCTTACATCTATGGCTTCCTCTGAGTCCATAAAGTTCAAAATGTTCAAGTCTTTTATTAATTCTTCTTGAGTAATAATAATATCACACAAACATTCTCAAAGTAATAATAATATCACACAAACATTCTCAAAGTAATAATAATATCATACAAACATTCTCAAAGTTTATGAATTACTACAATTGCCACTGANCTATGCATATAAATGGATATGCTAGCATACATACTTCTCCCATAGTCAGCCTGATGATGGGAAAAGTATCCCTCGAACAGTAGCTCAGAAAAAGCTTACGACTCGAGACATAATAAACCTCTTACATCTATGGCTTCCTCTGAGTCCATAAAGTTCAAAATTTTCAAGTCTTTTATTAATTCTTCTTGAGTAATAATAATATCACACAAACATTCTCAAAGTAATAATAATATCACACAAACATTCTCAAAGTAATAATAATATCATACAAACATTCTCAAAGTTTATGAATTACTACAATTGCCACTGACTGCACCGGTTTCAAGCACCAAGGCAGAGTAATGTTTTTAACACTAGAGAGAATAAACAAACTTGCAAGGAATTCGCTGGGTCAAAGTAGACCAAAATCCACTGGCAACTCATGCCAAACTTAGTGCAGAATTTTATAATGATTTTTATAATGAAGTTATACATATACTGCTGAAGAATGGAAGATTGAACTTTCTTTACAAGAATTGATTTAAATTGCTCTTTTAGATTTTATGTCTGTATACTCTATTGTATATGTACTTATTCTTAGTATGTTATTACTATATATATCAGTAGCCTAGTAATTGCCAATTCAACAGTGTTTCAATTGTTTGAGGACTAAAATAAACACTGCCCTATGTAATACACCAAGAACTTTTAAAAATTGCTCCGTATATTTGACGTTGTGGAAAACATTTACTGTACATATCAATAATCGATGGCATCATTATTCGGACGTGCACCACCAATAAAATCGATCAGGCACTGGCATGGTCTCTCAGAACGGTGATTTTGCGGAATTAAAGAAATACTGAATACAGATTTCCAAAATAATCCGTGTGCAAAGAATCTCATTAAAAATTACAGAACGTCAAGGGAGCGGGGTAATTATCAAATTCTGTGACGAATTGTTACAAAAAAGTAGGAGGGTGTCATATTCTTTTGTTACGTAACAATGAAATTTTCCATTAATTTAACATTTCCTTCCATTCGCATACAAAAATGAAATCCTTCCTTCATGAGGAACTTATTTTTCACCACATTTTATCATCCATGCCCTATGGTTGATCAAATATGTCAAAAGATACACTTAGGCTCTCCCATCATGTTGTGAACGAACCTGGGGTCAGATTCACTATATTTGACACCACAACGGAGAATGTTGATGATGCGGGTGATAGAAAAATTGATAGTTAATGACATTTGACCTTTTGATAATGGCATTATTAATTTTTTTAAGTGTATGATCTACATCTTGAAGATTCGTTTATTCTTTCCGGGCTCGACCAAAAAAGTCATCTTGTGTACCAAATAAATGCCATAAATGGCCCTGGGACATCTGTTTTTCATAATGTCTGTACGTAGGAAATATACATTAACAACAAAAACATTGGTTAGGTAGGTGTCTTTGGATACAAAATGTTTTGTAATAAGTATGTGGGTGGTACAAATTTTGTTGCCATGCATAGCAAGGGGTAGTGGGTAGCTAAAAATAGCGAATTTATGCGTTACATAATTTTTAACACCCCCATACCGGGACCAAAAAACAAAGAAAAGTATATCTGATGAAAGACAAAGTTGAGCCCATGTGAGATCAGATCTTCTTACCTGACACAGAAAGCATTTAGGCGTAGTAGTACAAAATTTCAATTAACGCTTCTCGGCCTTTTGGCTGAGACAAAAGTGTGGAGCTCTGGTCCCTCCTTGATCGGGTCTTCGGCTGTAGGGCCCAACCATGCAGGATTGGGGTCTCGAGATGCTTGGGCCTTGGCTGATGATCAACTCAAAAGGAAGGGCCTTCCCACAGAGGGTTCTGGAGGGACGATCCGTTTGTCTTGCATTTTATGGTGTCTTGCGTACTTTCTGTCCCACTATTTCTTGATCTGTTGCTTCCTTTCCGGTCTTTCATAAATGGGTATCTGTGAAAGACAAATATGGGCCCACTGTTTACCAGGGGTTGCATCAATGGAAGACCCAGTAGTACAAAGTTTCAGTGCTTAAAGCAAAACTATTTGGGAAAGAAGACGGGTAGGAAAATATTTTATTTTTGAAAATCGGTGATGGTTATGGCTCAGTATTTGAGAGGGGTGACGGAAGTTGTTTCAGTGAAGAGATCAAAGAAGAATTGGGTCAAAGCTTAACAGAATTGTGAGCAGATGAATTGTCTATATCAAGAATAGTGATTTCAGATAAAACAAGTAAATTACAGGGAACGGAAAACGAATGTTAATGTTGACGGAAGAGCAATCGGTTTTTGTGCTTGCTGCATGAAAAGGAATATGGTTTTTGTTCAGTTTTTGTACGGTTTTCGCGTATTTTTTTGTACGGTTTTGCGTATTGATAAACATTATCTGTTGTCACGAAAGACCAAACGTTTCTCAAAAATGCAATATGATGTAAAGGTAAAATGGTCTGTTTATAGGTACTGGAAAATAGGTCACTACTGAGCAATACGCCTGCAATGGTCATGTATAAAACAAAAAATGTAGTTTCTTTCCTTGGACGGCCAGAGTTTTGAATTATTTGGCTTTTTAAATTACTTTCCACTTTCATATGGGTCTTTCATTGATGGTACCCCTGATAAACAGTGGGCTCATTTTTTTCTTTCACAGATTCCATCTATAAAAGACCTGAAAAGAAGGAACAGATCAAGAAAAAGGGGAACAGAAACCACGCATGACACCATAAAAATCAAGAAGTGGGAAGGGCCCTCTTGGGTTGATCTGGAGCCAATGCTCAAGAATTTCAAGAGCATCTTTCCTGCATCGTTGAGTCCTATAACCGAAGACCTGATGAAGGAGAGACCAGAGCTCTACACTTGATCTTGGACAAAAGGCTGAGAATCATATGACATGAATGTTTCTGAGTCTTAAGTCTACTCTTATTTCTTGGTCTGTTGCTTTCTTGTCTTCTTTTCATTACATTTAGAAGCTTTATGCCTTTATGGTTCTTGGCCATAAACCCCCCAAAACCCAACTATGTTAATGGCGTAAATGCTAATAAAATCGAGAAAGAGGGTGAACTCAATTAATAATTTTTGAAAATAACCTGGCACAAGAAAACAAAAGAAATACAAAGTTGGGACGATTAAGAATAAAAAGCATTTTTTCGGATTTTTAACAGAAATGGATAAACTAGGTTATAATGTAATAATGTTTATGTTATAATAATGCAAGTTATAATCTTTCAAAAAGTGTCTCAATGGAATGGATGCTGTCAACTTAAAATAACTCTTGCAAATGTTGATGCAAAACGTATTTGAATGGTTGCATTTGATTTCAAAGTTTCATGTGCTAGAAAACGACGACTTTGCCTGTACAAAGGCTGTAGCTTTAAAAGGTCTCTTAAACTACCTTTAAAATAATACTTGACACTAAAGAAAGGTTTATCAGTTAAAAAACATTCCAGAACATGTTGCTCAAAAGAGGCTATTTCCAATTTTATTTTTTATTTTTTTATGGTTTTAACGTCATTTTCCCCAGGTAATTGAGGCTCAGACGGTACCTTTCAGAGGGACTTTGTTTTGGCAGAGAGGAATTTCTTGGCAGCATGCCTTTACTGACGCCAAATTATTTTTCCCCACGCGGGGAATCGAACCCGGAACCTCTTGGTTAGGGTGCCACTGCACTAACCATTAAGTCACGGCTCCTCAAAAAAGGCTATTTCCAATATGCAGATCAAACGAGGCGAATGGGAAAAAATCTAAATAATAATTTCAAAAATTTAAGGAGTTTTCAATCTTGTTTTTCTCTCTTACAATAGTCATTTAGAGGATCATGCAGATTTTAAATGGAATTTATACTTGCAAAAAATATGCAAAAAACCTTTTGGCCTTTGAAAAATATTAATATAACAAAGTTTACCCCCATCAACAAGATTGACTTTATGTACTATAATATTAAATGCTATCAAATATACTAACAGTACAAATTCTCCAATGATTATTTTGAGTAAAGTTTGTGCTCATAGTGATTGTTTGTCAAATTCCAAATAACAGAAAAAAGCTGGCTAAGGAAGCCTTGTGTATGTTTGAATTGAGTATCATTATCTTCTTAAAATTACAAAAAACAAATCCAGTAAGTGATGTAGCAGAAGTTGCTTTTAACAGTTAAGGATCTATATTAAAGGGCTGAACGATGAGCCGCTAATGGGCATTAATGTCAAGTGACGCTATTACAAAATGCTAAACAAGTAAAATAAATATTATAAATTAAGACTGAGGAGCCGTGGCTTAATGATTAGTGCAACTGCACAGTAACCAAGAATTCTGGGTTCGATTCCCAGAGCGGGCTACTTTGGAAATTCATAAAAGAAAAATCCATTGGTTGGCGTTAGGAAGGGCATCCGGCCAAAAAATTCCTCACTGCCAAGTCCAAGCCCCTATGAAGGGCACCGTCTGAGCCCCAGTACTGGGGGGGCAGGACTATTTCTCTTGACTTTGTTTTACAGATCCCAAGTAACTGACAGGACCAGATGAATTATTGGCTCTATTTCTGATGGCATAGGCGACTGAATACAAGAAAGTCATAGGATAGAAACTAAATAGTATATTTCGCTTTCATATAAAAGATATTTCGTAGCCTATATTTTTTCTAGGAGATGCGGAATAGGCTGAAATATACATGTGGGTCTTCGCCCCCCCGCCCTCCAACACACATACACTTAGCTTTGGACCTCGCCTGTATGCTACGCTTTAGTTCGGTTCCACCGTTATTTGTGTTTCCAAAGATGAACGGACATCTTTATGTGATTCTTAACACTTTATAAGACAATGTAAAAACTTATTTAAATCTTCAAAAGCAGCATAAGAAAGTCTCAATCTTGATGTCCATCCCCCAATACGAAAGAAACAGAATAGAAAAATCCAGATTAAATCAACAAAGGATTACTTCTTATCTTTCGTGCTTCTTAATGCTAGCCTTTTCTTCGTTAATTTTTCCCTTCAACCATAAGAAAAATGTACAAGAGCATTGACAAGACCTTTTTAGTGCAAATAAATGTTTAATAAAGAAAAAGAAATTACCACACAACAATATTTTTCTTTACTTGACATCCATGTACTTCGATTAAAACTAGGAGCAAGCACGCTAACCAATTTTAGGCTTTGTGATAGAGTAAACTGATTGTCTGCTTTTAAGCTGTATAACACGTCATTTTGCCATGACTATTAAAAAATCTAAACTCAAACTCTTCATCTCTAATCTCTGTAAGCTCTTTTCTAACATCTCTATAGAATTTTTTCTTAACAGTTCTATTGAATTATTACGTTATCTGCATTCACGTGATATGATTTTCCTTTTGCTTATCTGACTTATCCTCGACCTGCTTTTTTCTTTTTTCTATGTTTACAAATCCTTTCCATCTGTTTAAGGGCCAAGGCGGTGTCTCCTTTTAGTTAGTATGTTTTCGTTTGCTCTCAGAAAACAAAATTCACATAGAGAGCGTCAGAAACAAGGAATTTCTGACCAAGTTCCGACGCTCCGTCTAGGAATTCTGAATGTAACTGATATTATTTTTGCTGCAGTTGATATTCCTTATTTACCAACAGAGAATTGTAATAATCAGAGATCCATAACAAACGGATCAAACTTTGTTACTATCCAAAGAGAAGAAAGTAAAGTCTTTAACAATGACGAAAAGGTAAGAGATGAATACAATTGGCTTTGTCAAGGAGTACAAGGAATAATTATTAAGGAAGAAAGGAGTGCAGATAATAATAGTAACACTTGTAATAGTAATCGAAGTTCCAATACTCAAATGGGTTCGCGTTTTAGTTTGGAAGGTGTACGGTCGCCTTCACATAATACTACACGTGGAGAAAGTTCTGCTATATCAGAAACTTCAAATAGGAGAGCAATTGGTGCTAATATTTCCCTGCCATCTGCAGGCAATGAGGAGGGTGAGTTTTGTCCTCCAATCCAGCAACAGTCATGTGAAAATCAAACTCGCAATAACTCACAACAGGATCGTTCAACCTTAGTCAGACGTATTAAAGAGCAAGAGAGCGAAGAAGAGGGAAAAGATGCTCTGCTATTATTGTCTGACAAAGTAACAGAGGAAGTACAATGTGGAAGACAAATACAACATCTTAGCAATGAATCCGCTTCACCATTTGTTGAATTTGAAAAGAGTAGTGTCACAGCAAATCAATCGAATTCCGAATTTATTTCATTTGCATCACGTCATACGGAAAAGGATATCGCCCGTAATGATAGCAATAGTAAATCAATTTCTCTTCAGGACTTCAGCTCCAATCAACCAGAAAAATTGAATTTGCCTTCAGCCATCACCGTTAACAGAACAGAAAGCGATGTTGATGGGAATAAAACGTTTGAGAGTGGCCACCTTGCTAACTGTTACACGGCACAAATAAAAGAAAAGCTCTGTGAAAAGGAATTAAACACTCATCTCTGCTCTCCCATGGATGCCCAAATTAATGTATTCCAGCATGTACCCGTAGGAAGCCAATTAGAGCCAACCAACGCTCTCGTGATCCAGAATACAATAAACAATAAAAGTGACAAAAGTGTACTAAATTTATTACAAGATGAGCAGCTTAATAAGGATAATTTGAAAATGACACATGCAGATATTCATAGTGGTTCTGGAGATAAAGAAAATAATTCAAGTGACTTTAAAACCACTAGCTGTCGTAACAATTCCGATACGAATGATGAAGTTAAGGACAACCGCATAGAAAAGGATCAAAATCAAGCATATCCCGTTACCTTACCATCATTCGATAAATTAAGTAATGACGTAACTGTTACTTCGTTAGAACTTGGTTACAGCGAGCCAGTTTTATCTCCTAAGACGATGAACATGAGAGATCCATTACATGAAGCAATTGAATTATCGGATATTAAAAATAATTTCGACGATGGATTTTTCAATGGCACAGCTAATCGTACCATTACAAATCACACGGAAGCAAATTACTTGGATGTCATAGAAGATCACGAGGAAGAAAAAGCTGACGATACCTTCAATTTGAAATTTGAAAATCCTGTTTTTGCTACACCAAACACAATTAAAAATACAAACATGGAAAATTGCAACTCGACATTGGCAATTAAAAACGAGTTTAAGCAACCACTCCAAAGCTATTCTAATAATCAAAGCTACAGTTTACAGAATACAAATTACACTCAAAGCTTTCTGAAAGACACTTCCAGCATTGACATATTATCTGCTAGTATAAATGGAGCTATATGTGCTGATTGCAAGGAAGAAAAGTTCATTGGCCAGAACGTCGATTACTATACGAATGATGACGACCAAAGTATTAAACTCATCGCAGAAGAAAGAAACCAAACTAAGGGTACGCATGAAACCGTAGAAATGAATTTTCTTGAAGCAGTGGGTGACGTTGTGCCAGAAGAGAAAATTAAAGAATCCGTCACAAATAATGAAGTGATAACAGAAACATTCAACATTCATAGTTTTGATGAGGAAACTCAGCGTTATACTGGATTCAGGGAATCAAAGGAGATAGATTCGAGCTTCAATTCTATTTCAAAAAGTGATGTTGTTCTACGTCTTCATAAATTACCTCTGATTTCGAGTCCTGATAAAAAAGACAAAGATAAAGAAATTCTTATAAAAAATGAAGTAAAAACAGGTCACAAAGATTTGAAAGACGATGAAATTTTGATATTAAGATACGATTCCAAAGAAACTATTGTAAGAGATGTGGAACAGGGTGTTATACCAGGTGCATTTTCTTTGTTGGAAGCCAAAAAGAATTTGACAGAAATTCATCATAGAGCCAAGGAAATTTCCTTAGAATCTAATAAAATCTCTCAGTTGGATAAACGACAACTTTTTTCTTCAGCTTCAGAGTTACATCCAATTGAAAACACAAAATTAGTGGACCTTGACAGCGCCAAGTTGGTTCAGAGAGAGAAAGAACAAGTTAATATATGTTCGATTCATAGTTCCTCCACCGGTTCTCTCAATGATATGGACGTAAAAAAAGAAATTACCAAAAAGAAAGCGGCACGAACAAGACCAGTGCTACCCAAATTTTTAGAATCTACGAGTATTATACCTAACGTGCACGTAGTCTCATCCGGACAAAAAATAAAGCATAAGCGTACTTATTCAGGATCGGATAGCATGGATAGTAATTTCAAGAATAGCTTTGACGATCAAGAGTTCCCAATTAAAAAATCTGCTAGTGTTCAGGATTTTCAAAGCAAAGATGCTAGATACGAATGGCATGGAACTACAAATGTCTTAATTGAACCAATCACCAAAGAAAATAATTCTGACAAGAAAACGAGTGTCCCGGATATATCTTCTATTATGCATGTAACAAATGATATTTCTCAGTTAACAAAAGCTTGCTACAATTCCTATGACAATGAAGAGGTTAGCACTGAACACCATACGCCAACTCTTCTTTTTGATGATGCAACGGAAACTAACAAAACTGATATTGGCAATGATAAAAATACCAATACAGTAGATGCACAAATGACAGAAAAACATATTAACATCAATAGAAAAAATTCCCTAGACAGAGAAAACAATTACAGTGTCGGCGATACAAAAGTACCCAACAATATGAAACAGGAAAGCATGCAAAATAAGAGTGAAGTCCAGATCAATAAAACCCTGATTGGAAGAACCACTTTAACGAATAACTGTAATGATGAGAAAGGTGAAGCCTCGGCATACCAAAAAGAACTTTTAGAAAGCCAATTATTCGAAATTAACACGACAAGTACTGAAAAGAAAACTAAAGAGAAAAGTCAGAACTACAAAGAAAATGTAGAAAATTGCACGTTATTCAACATTTTGAATGACAAACTAATACTTCAACCTAAAATGAAATGTATGAACATTGACACTATTGAAAATCTCAATTCGGGAGAAAGTTGGAGTAAAGAAAATCAAAGAAAAGAGCCTTTACTGGAGCATTTGATGCCAGAAAAACCCTGTCAAAATTGGAAACTTAATAATAACCCTTCACAAGAAAAAGATAATACACTTACAAAACCAAGTGCAGATGTTACAACAAAGAGAAAGACAGCTTCCGAAATTATTTACGATAACTTCCAGCACTCTCATGAACAAAACGAGGAATTGATACAATTTGATGAAACTATTGCGACTGGTGAATTTATGAAAAGAAGTTTACAAAACATTGAAGATAGTTTTCACCCTTTACATGAATTAAAATCCACCCTCACCGAGGAAAATAAAACTCATTTTGCAAATGACTGTGCTGCAGATAAGAGTCGTTCATCTTTAATTCAGTCAGATGAGGACAACTGTAAACTTAAGGATACACAAATTCTACCTGATGAAACCAAAGAGATTTGTAGAGGATTTATTCTGACTACTGATAATACTCTTGAAAATGAGTGTATGCCAGACTCAGGTATCAACTATGCATTTCAAAGCAACATGGACTTGATTGACAGCCTAAGCATTGATGGACAACAAGATACTGAGACTTCTTCAGACATGGACGTCGAAGAATTAAAGGAAAATGTTTTGCATAATTTATCTGATAATGTTTTTTATTCGGATGAATCAGAATGTGAGGAAAAAGAGTGTTCTAAGTTAAAGACGTCTACCACCGCAGATAGGTTTGCCACAGAGAACAGTCGTTCATCTTCAATTCAGTCATATGAGGACAACCGTCAACTCAAGGATACACAAATTTCACCTGATACAACCAAAGAGATTTGTAGAGGATTTATTCTTCCTACTGATAATACTCTTGAAAATGAGTGTATGCCAGATTCAGGTATCAAGAATGCATTTCAAAGCAACATAGACTTGATTGACAGCCTAAGCATTGATGAAGAACAAGATACTGAGACTTTTTCAGACATGGACGTCAAAGGATTAAAGGAAAACCTTTTGCATAATTTATCTGATAATGTTTTTCATTCAGATGAACCAGAATGTGAGGAAAAAGAATATTCTAACTTAAAGTCGACTATTACCGCAGATAGATATGTCACAGAAAACAGTCGTTCTTCTTTCATTCGAGCGGATGAGGAAAACTGTCAACTCAAGGATACACAAATTGCACCTGATGAAACCAAAGAGATTTGTAGAGGATTTATTCTGCCTACTGATAATACTCTTAAAAACGAGCGTATGCCAGATTCAGGTATCAACTATGCATTTCAAAGCAACACAGGCTTGATTGACACCCTAAGCATCGATGAACAACAAGATACTGAGATTTGTCAGACATGGACGTCGAAGAATTAAAGGAAAATGTTTTGCATAATTTATCTGATGATGTTTTTCATTCGGATAAATCAGAATGTGAGGAAAGAGAATATTCTCAACATCACATTAAAACAAATAATGAAGTGAATTCCAACAATACCCACTTGGACAACGAAAGAATTTTATTTTCTACAGAACCATTCCAGTTCGAATCTACTAACTTAAAGTCGACTACCATTAGGAATGATTGTGTTTCAGAAGCCAGTCCTTTGTATCCAATTAAATCGGACCTTGAAAGTGCAACATTGTTCCAACCCCACATCACCAATGAAGTGAACTTTGTGTTAGACGATAGAGAAAATTTAGATCAGGAGGACATACGGATTTTAAACGCAAGAAATGAAGAGATGTGCGATACAACCATCACTTCCACTGATTGTGGTCTAGCAGAAGATTGGATGGAAGATTCGTACCTGGAGTCTGCTATCGTCTCAGGTGATCATGGTAAAGAAAGTAGCTGTACAAAACGAGATGAAATTTTTGCAAATGATAAGGGAGAAAGGGTTAAAGAGGTTGATGAGCATGTTTTCACTATCTCTTCAGGCACAGTTTCACCTTTATGGAAAGAAACAGTGGATTCAAGCAAAGAAAATATGAATGGTATTATCTCAAATTTAAAAACACATTTTGTTTCCTCAGAAGCAGAGGAGGCTACAAGTTTTGAATGTTATGGTCCTCTTAATGTTCAAGATAGTGCGGGTAATACTACAGCATTTGAAGTGAATACTCAGTCAGATAATCTAACAACAGAAGAAGTTAAACGCAAATTTTTTCATTCCGAGTATGCTGAGTCCCACAACAAGCCCTTTAACAACCACCTTTTTGAAAGAACTGAGTTAGAAGCTGATTTAATTGATTTTGATGCAAAGTGTTATGAATCTGAATCATCTAATATTTGGGCGAAAGAGCATTATCAACATGATGAAAGGAACGAGGAACAAGCACTGTTCTGCATGAATAAAAGTGAAACACAGCTGATGGAAGAATTATCTTTACTTCAAGTTTCCTGGGAACCATTTCTTCGAGAAAAAGAAACCAACTATTCTTTTCCAAAACTATCAGCAAACCAAGGCAACTCAGAAGCTGACAGTACAACAGTTGAAAACAGTAGACCTACTCACTGCAGCAGATTCAACTCAATACAGCAGATTCAAAATCCTGTCAAATCAGATTTAGTAAATTTAAGGACACTTGTTAATCCTGACATTTGTGTTAATGTTGATAGCATTAAAGCACGAAAGTGGGACAATCTTGACCAAGTGTTGGATTGCACTGAATTAAAAAATGATAACATTGTGTACTTCAAGCATGGTCAGTTATTTTCAGAGCCTGACACCAAAGATGCAGTTACTAATTACATCATCCCCACAAACACCGAATTATCACATTTGGAAGACACGTCTATGCTTACAGAAGGACATACTATGTACTGCAGTGAACCAAGTCACAATAGTTTCTTGGAATCGGATATCAGCTCTTCATTACAAGGCAGCAAAGATAATATTTTCACATTTTTATCGACAGATACACTGCAACACGACTTACCTCTAATCGACCACTTAAATGTTAAGTCAGATGCTAACATTGCTTTTCCTTCTGGTAAAGAAACAAATGTAACAGATCTTTTACATTCTGTTCAATACCATAATATGTCAGATGTTGAAGTAAAGTCCACAGTTAATAATGAGATAGTTGACGTTTTAAAAATCCCTCTGAGCAAGTCTTCAAATTCGTTTACTTTTAGTGACAATGCATTTGAACAGTCTACTTCTGAGAACACAGAAGAGAACAAAGTTGCTCTATGTGCAAAGTATTCTGAAGCTGATGATATCAATTTTAATCCTTATATGCTCAAAAATACAAAGGATATTGCAGAAAAAGTAAAAGAAAGTTGTAATTACAACACAGTACCTAATTCTGTTGAAAGCTTTAAAAATAATTCAATTAACACCGAGTTGCCCATGAACAGCAGAAATATATTGATAATTAATGACTCAAAATACAAAATGAACGAAAATGCCCTGATGAAGGAAAACCAATTTTCATGCCACAATTTGACAGGGGTATCTATTTCCAACGATGATACGGAGAGTACAAAAAGTATTGCAAATGTGTCACACAAAAACGACAGGCTAGAAAACTCAGATGTTACTAACGAGGAGCTGCTTTTGAGCAATGTAAATGAAACACTAGTTCAAAAAAAGAAGATAAACGAAAAGCTATTATTAATTGACTCAGAAGACACAGATATCCTTTCCACATCGTCCTCTGTCAAAACTAACGACGAAATTACTACTTTAGTAAGGAACGAAACCTTCAGTCTTGCATCGGACGTTACTGACAATATTAAGGATAATGAAGTGAAAAACAGCTTTACAGTAGATTCTACGAAAGGAAAACCAGCAAAGACCTTAGAAACAACTGAACTGTCTCCTTTAAACAATGGACAAACAGATGAGACACATGGATTAGCCAGTCAAAAAGACAATTTTGTCACCGAAAACACAAAAAAGATTGCAAGACTTGAAATAAATTTAAATAAACCCAAGATGCCAGTTACTGATCTGGGAAGCAGTAAATCGATTGATGAAATCGACAAAAATGAAGCAGCAGCATCTCTTTTTGCCTTTTCTGAGAAAAATATCGTCACACAGGATAAAGCAAGTCAAAAAGGCTGTGGAGAAAAAGGCACGTACACATCGACAACTAAATCAACACTTACACGAACAGAAAATATTACTACTAATACGGAACTTAGACCTGAAATACAAGATGACGATTCTTATTATGGAAAAAACATTGAAAAAGAGGACTCTGGGGATAATGCATCTAAAAGTCAACAATTCTGCAATACGTTCACTCAACCTTGCAAAGAAACCAAAAATATGACCAAAGAAGAATCATTAGACATATCATCTAATTATTTAGAACATAAAGATAGTAGTGTAACCAGAATAGTTTCTGAACCAGTTTCTGTTCATTTCAATGACAACCAAAATGAAACAAATGATAGTAAAGCGCTTCCATCAGGAGCGGCAATAATAGATAAACCATATCTTTACAACGAAGACAAAGATTTAACACAGATTGGGATTTTATCTGCAAATGTTACCATAGGAAGAGATTTTAAAACAGACGAAGGTCAAAATGGGTATGCTGAGGAAAATATCGGTTCACAAATTAACAAGTACAGTAAAATTGCGGCTAATTATGGCGGGATGGCTAAAAAAGAGGATTTCCGTCTTTGTGGCGATCAGCCAGATAATCTACTAAACAACATAGAATGTGACGATCAACAACAAGCAGAGAATTGCAATTCTAAGCTAATTACATCAAATCAGCCGCAAGGCAAAGATGAACATATACGTCCTAAAAAATCGGCTGTTAATATTATTTCCAACAAAACACCTTATTCTGAAAGTACTAACCAAACTGGTGAATTTAGCAGGTCTTGTACGGACAAATTTAGCAATACTACTGTCCATCGTAATAGTTCCTCTAAATCAAACGTTGAACTGGCCGTAAAAGAAGAAGAAATAGGAAACAAAAGAAATAGACATGACATCAGCAGGAATTTTAATGATATTAGTTCTACTAACATGATTACAACAACAGAAAATAATTCGTCTAATTTGTGTGGGAAAACGGATATAGGAGTGAATTTACATGAACAGATTGTGGAGAGAACAAGAGATAGAGTCCAAGAGCAAGACCAAAACAAAGGATTAACCTCCATATGCAAACCTGAACCAGGCAATGATGGCAACACTGAGTTGATTAGCCATGAAAAACGCATAACTCACAAAACCTCTTTCGCCGCCAAAGCGAAACCTTGTGTGGCCGATTTAACACAAGCTTCTGAAGACATTAAGGATTGCAGTACTGATGTGGATTGTACTGATATTATTTCAACATCGGAAAATGATATGTCAAATTTTCCCTTAAAGACGAAAACAACAGTTGATGAAAGAAAAAACAATTTGAAATTAGTATCTACTGGAGGAAAATGCAAGTCAAAAGCAGCTACATTAATTGATCCCGTAACATTAAATGGACGCAGCAGTAGCCCTCAGTGTGATAAGTCTGAACTGCATAAACTATTCGAAAAGCTTGCACGGAGGAAAAAAAGTACAGAAAACCACCAAAACAAAGAAATGTTATTCACAGATGACCAGGGACCAAGCAATAGGGAAAATATTAAAGGGATTAACTACGAGGAAAATCTAATAACAGAGAAAAATCCTTTAGCATTTAAAGAGAAGTCCAGTAAATTAGATGCAAAACGATCTCAAAGCAGCAGCAAGGAAATAGAAGAAGACTTTACTAAAACTGCTTCATGTCCAAAATTAGAAGAAATAACAAGAGCTTCTCGAGAGGATAACATTAAAGTATGCTCATCCGATCAAAACAGAAGTAGTCTCCATGAAATCTCAAAATTGGATAAACATGTAACAAAAGAGAAAAGTGGACTATCTCAAGAACAACACCAGACTAAAGGGTTATCCATTACACAGAAGCAACCAATAAGACGTGTTACACACGGGGAATTAGTTGGCCGTGAAAAAAACATTATTAAACCAAGACATGAAATTCCTTATGCCGCTGAAGAGGAAAAGTCTCAGCTACTCTCCAAACAAATTTCTGAAAACAATAAGAATAGCAGTTTTGCTGATACAACACTTAATCTGACAAAGTGTGGTAGGAGTGCAAATACAAATAAAGTCGAGAGAGCTCCTCAGGCAAGGCAAGAGAGAATGCTCCTTTTATCAACTCAAAATGAAAGCAGTGATCCAAACCAATTTGAAGCTAATAAATTTTCTGGACAGGAGCAAGTAAGTGTAGTCCAAGAACGATACCAGCCACAAGGTCCAGCCACTATATGTAAAGAAGAATCAAGCCTTATTGACGGCAGAGAGTTACTGGGCTGTGAGCAAAATCCAGGAATAAAAGATAGATGTTATGCAGCTAAAGAGACAAAATTGGAAGTATCTCAACAACTTAAATCTATAAACGACTTTGAAGATTTTGAAATAAAACCAGCGAAGAGGATTATCGGGATTGAAAACAGGGAAATAGGTAAAGAAAAAGAACATTTTGTTAGTAAAGACAACAACAAACAAGAAAAATCACAAGCTGAAAATTCAACCTTTTTACATAAAACTGTTGACAATGACATTGAAAAAGAAAAGGGAGGTGTAGATATTATTCCAACAATCTGTGAAAATAATGTCGAGGATGATATATTTGTACAAAGAGAAAAAAGACGTAAAAGGCTGAAGGAAAGAAAAACGGAACAAGATAAGCCCAATTTTGGATCAAAGTCAATGTCAATGATAGATGCTACAGAATGCCAAAATGTGGATTCTACTAATACAGTAGCAACTTATAATGATAATGATCACCAAAGGAAGTCAGATGAACCAAGAAGAAGGAGAAGGAATGTATTGTCTTCTCAGGTTGATACTCCCACCATGTTTTCAATAACAGAAAATTCCATACCAGCTGGACATTCAGAGGAAAAAAATATTGCAGAAAAATCAAGTGGTCATGTTCCTTTACAACAGCTCTTAGGTTCTTCAAAATCCCCTAATTTCATCAACAAAGAGGAAGCAGAAGAATCAAAAGATTCAAAAGGAGAAAAACAGACTTCAGCAGAATCGAGTTTAAGTGAAAAACATAAAAGTACATCCGTTGAACAAACAAAAGGAAAGGAAAACCACTCAACTCTTAATTTTCTTTCTTTATCAAATGCTCAGAATGAAGGAAATGATATACTTGCTTTGAGACGAAAAGTTCGCTCTCGACTTAATCGCCTTAGTTATGTGTATGATGACCTTGATGACATTTCTCATATTTTCAACACAGAGAGCTTCAATACCCCAGCTACTCCCCAGAAGGATGTGGAACCTGATGATAAGAAGAACATGGGTGATTTGACTTTCTCAAAGGATAACAAAGTGGAATCAAACAATGTTGCTGAAAGTCAATTAACAAACCCAATTAACAACTTGTCAGAAAATAATAAGGTCTTAGTAGATAATAATGTCAATCTTGACTTTCAAAAAGACAGAGGGCCACAGCCACTTACTGACAACAAAGAGACAACAGGGTCACTTACTCCTTTTACCTCTACTGCTACTACCATTACACAGAGAGCCAGATTTGATTCAAATGATAACAAGGAAATCAAAGAATATACTGATGAAGGTCCTACAAAACAAGTCAAAGAAGAGCATGTAACGATCCAGGAACAGCTTTCCTCGACACAGAAAAAAGAAAATGAAACACAAGAAGAAGAAGATGTATTTGAAAGACGAGCAAGACTTCGTCGTAGATTACGAGGTTCTTTATGCTCAGAAAATAATGAATCAGCGCAAAACATAAATAAACCATCAACTCCCTTAAAGGATATTGATTCTAACGAGAATACCTTTAACCACAACAGCTTTGGCAATAAGAAAAATGCCTATGAAAATAATACAGATGTAAGTAGCAATAAAGAAATTAAAGGAGGTATTCGTCCAGAATGTCCTGAAGAAAATATAGGTTTTTTGCAGCCTGATCGCTTGGGAATAGGACAACAGGCTTGTGATCCAAACTCTTTCCCTAGCAGCGGAGATACTGGTTCAATCACATCTTCTCGCAGTACACCAATATTTTTCTGTGACAAAGCTCAAATTTCCCTTAATGAAGGTGCCCCAAGTGATGAAGCTAACAATATGAGGCGTCTTTTAGACACTTTTCTTGCAGAAAAAGATTCTTCGGACAACTTAAGCGAGAGAGAAGAGAATATTAGAAAAGCACAATGGAACCTACTTGCCTTCGCAACGAAAATGGGAATCTGTTCAAGCACTGGCTCTCTCGACAGTTGCCATAATTCTTGGAGTTGTTCAGAATCTGGCAGAAGTACACCCTTAATGGAAAAATTTCAGGAAATACTAAATTATCATCGACAACCAGAAGACAAAGAAGAGGATGAAGATAAGAAAAGATATTTAATTCAAGAAAAAGACCTGGATAACGAGAAAGACGATAGTGATGTCGATGACATAATGGTAGGAAACGAGAAATATGTAATAGATTACAAAACTAAAAAATTAAAGAAAAAGAGATCAAACAAAAAGGACTTCATACAAAGCGACAATGTTTACAGGGATAATCAAATAAGTGACAGAAAAGGAATGAATAGGAAATTGAGCGATGAACAACTTTTATTAATAAGTAGGTATCAAGAAGAAAATTTAGATTCTTTGAACTTCAACGAAAAAAAGAAAAGAAAGAAAGAAAAACAAAAAACTAGTGCTTTTGCGAAAAATGTACCAAATAAGCAAAGTAATAGCATAAGGCGAAAAACATATGATACGGATATATTTTCTGCTTTTCAGGAAGGCGGTACCTTTCCAATATCGGCAGAGACACTGGGTAACAATTGGAACAAAAGAGTAAGAAAAAGACGAGAAAGAAATATCCATTTTTTAGTAGGTGCTAGCAGTTCTTCTTCATCGGAGGACGAAGAACAAAGTTTTTCAAGTCAACACATTAAAGACCAGCCACCATTTCCTTCACTCAGTGGTAGGAAAGTAAAGGAGATCAAAGGAAGAAATAATTCACAAGAGGTCTGGAATGACTTTTTTAGAATGTCTCCAACGTCTAGGAACGCCAAAGATGTCAGAAAAAGAGACAGTGGTATTGTCATGGAAGAAAGATACTCACCGTTTAAAGCTAGGGTAAGTGTTATCACAACCGATATATACTTTTTTATTTGGTATTTTAGGGTAATTTTAAAGTAGGTTTGAAACTTCATTCCTGATAGCATACAGATACCCTTTGATACCACCTAGGACATCAAAAGATACCCTGGCAAAAAACAGATCAGGCTTTTACTTGCTATACTTTACTTATATCACTTAAATGGATCATGTAATATTTAATGTCCTATATTGATATCCTATGAATAATGCCATACATACATACATATATACATACATACATATATAATTACGTACATACGTACATACATACATACATACGTACATACATACATACATACATACATACAAACAAACAAAAGAAACATAAAGAGCGTTAAACTAAGTGAAGAAGATGTCCTGGTTTTAGACAGTAGGGAAAGATTTGAGAAACCACAACAGCGAGCCCAGACAGTGAATAAGCTGATAGAGAAAGTAGAAGAACAAGAACACCCGGCTGTACCCAAGGCTGTACGTTTTGAGGGATACTTTTCGTATCGTCAGGCAGAGCCTGACGATGGAAGAAGTATCCCTCCAGACGTAGCTCAGAGAAAGCTTACCACTCATGTAAAAATCCTACATCAATACCAATCTTTTTCTTTAAGAGTTAATTGTAAAATGATAATTTGTACCCCCCTTTTCCACCTCAAATTATTGTTGCAGTTTTAAATAATAATTCTAAAGCTAAAAGGAATAAGGGAATTTAAAAACCAGGAAATTAAAAAATTACGTTTTAAAGAAATACTGGACATAAGAAATTCTTAGAGATACCATTTGAAAGAATATTCTGACTTATTAAGAAATACTATTTGGATGAAGTAGGTAAAGGTTTATTTGTATAAGGATATAATTTCATGGATCATGGTATGTTAAACAAATTAGCACAAAATGGACATGTTAGAAAGCTCTTAAGGAACATGTCCACCTAATCGGAAGGCAAATCAGATCAATTTGATGATGATGAACAGTTACAGATAAAGTTTATTTGCATTTTCCTTCTTGACCAAATCACTCCTTTTGATAGCAATTATCTCATTGATATCAATAATGAAACTTGATTAGTTTAGATTTTATATCTATTGAAACAGTAACTATAGAATGTATTTTGTATAAAAATGCTTTCAGTGTGACCAGAACACATCAAATACTAAAAACAAAAAAGGCACTGAAAGATTATTAATGTACAAGTAATGTTATTGAACACTTGTTTTAAATGCTCTTTGAACAATTCATTGCTCAAAAACATGGGCTAGGGGAAATTATGCAAGAGGTCCAACTGTATGACAGCATTAGTATCTTCTAAAAACTGGTAGCGAGTAAATCTGAACTTCCAAGTTTTTTCATTGTTTTCTAAAAATGGTTAACTTTTTAAACTGTTTTTTATCATTATTTCTTCGGTGAAAATTACTAATCTCCAAAATGTAAACTTGATATTTTTTATAAAGGTTAAAAAGAATTCCAACTCTTTGGTTCATCTTACAACAGAATAAAGTATTTGAGGATAATAACTGTGTATTATTTCATTCAATAAAAATTTATTTCTTTTGTAAAAATTTAAAATAAGAACTATCTCAGTTGGTTTCATTTTGTCCTAAAAAGGGTAAGGGAAAATAAGACCCTTCCCTCTGCTAGGTTTTTATCAAGTAAGAACAAAATAGCTGACGATAAGGACTATGCAACAATAATAAGGTCTAGCTCTTGTTTACAAGAGAAAAAAACATAAAGGTAATAACAACACTAGAACTTCACACATGGAAACTACTTGACTTAAAAAGGAGTGGGGGGAACACGTACTTCACATTTTACATTTTATAGGGGATCTTTGTCACTAGCTCAGCTGAACTTTCAAAAAAGACGTCTGTTATAGATTTTTGTTTCCATGCAAAAAGTCTTATTTTTTTGTAATAACATTGATATACCTTTGATATACTTTGGAAAGGTCTTACTTTCATGGTTCACTGCATTATTTTCAGAAAGGTTGGTTCTGCAAGCTCTTCGAGTTCTGCTGTCCTTTCAGATAGTTTCTCCCCAAGGTTGTCTGTAAATTTGAGAAGCATAAAAATGCTTGCGCTATTTAGACAAGTAAAATAAGAGAATTTGTTTATAGCAATGGACGAGACTTTGAAAGGGATGACTGTTAGGACATCTACATACTCACTCCAGGATTAAAGGAGGGCATGCTCAGTAAGTACCATTATAAACTGCAAAACTGAAATACCAAGCTACCAAAACAATTTTTGATAGTGTGTCTGTAAACACTTTATTCATCATTTTCTAGGGGATAAGGTGGGAAAGATTTCTTAACAACTGAAGTTTTGTAATATTGTTTTAAGGAGTACAGAGTTTTTTTGCTGCTTCAGCTTTGATATTGTGATGGATATCAACAGCACAAGCTCTATAGACTAGAGCTTACCAATCTGAGTTAGAGCTACATAGTTACAAGTAATAAGAATGATATACATATATATGTATATATATATATTTATATTATTCCCTATGTTAAACATTCTTGGTCCATCTTATAGACATATTCTTTAAAATAAGGATCAGGCATTTACCAGTCTCTGGTGGTACTGACGGTAAGACAAAAGCTTACTACATATGAAATGAATTGGTGATTTTGATGTAATTTCTGATGTAACTGTGTTTTTCAATCAAATGCGTTTGAAAGGAGAGAAAGCAATTCTGATAGACAAATAAAGACCAAAGGCATTTATCTGCAAATGAACTGTCAATTCCGCTTACATCAGATAGTTATTTACCAATTTATATAGAAAACATCAATTGTTAGAAGGTGTTTAAGGAACCTGATCTTTAAAACAAACTACAACTTTAATTAGGCAATGCCGCAGATTAGTTTGTCATTTACTATGAAGGAGGAAATCCTTTTGGTGGACTTTTTGCAAAGTATTTTTTTCTAAGAGTAGATAGTGTTAGCTTAAATAATACCAATTTTATTGGAAAGAGATACAAGTTAGAAGAAAACAACCGGTTACAGTTTCTCTGTAGGTTAAAGTACCACCCTATATCGCTTTTCTGTAAAGCTAAAGATTGCATATCTATACAAGAGATCAACCTTTATTTTGTTACATATTTACATGATGAACTAACGGTATTGTAGTTCGAGAGATTAAGGTTTTTGTTATTTTATCCCTCCATCTATGATGAGATGAGCCACCATTTCTTTTACCTTAAGCCACACCTACTAGACACAAAATATCATTTGCATTACTTTGGATGTGTCCATAAACTTAAAATATCTGGATCTCATGTACGACTCTACTGGACTGGAACCGATCAACTAACTGAAATTAATAAAGCGGAGTATGTCAGGAATTGAACAAGTTGTCATAAGATCTATTATGCGGTTTCGAGATACCTATACTGTCCTGTTGCATTTTAACTTTGGTTACCTGTGATTTTTATGTTGATCGAAGCTTGATCCTTACTTGTTTTCATGTACTTCTACATTTTAATTCGTGGAACTAGTGCTACACCAGCTTTCAGGAACACACCAATAAATCTTTGTAGTGGGTTGTGTCAGAGTTAATATAGGCCACACCATCATAAACAGGATTTAAGAAAGTAACTCCACCTATAGGAAATCCACAGTCCACCTCCTCCTCTTTCTTAAGAAGTAGTGCAACAGTGATCATGCAGAACATTAGAAGGGTCATCTATTTAACTCCTTATAAATTATTATGTTTATTGATGCAACATGAATTTAGTAGATCAGTTTGATCTGTCACAGGTCAGCTTAAGTAGGTCAATGTAAATTGTATTCAAAATCGTTTGAAAAAAATATCCCTACGGAAGACAAGGTTCTGTGGTCCGAGGCTTTGCATGAGTTAATAAACACTCATGAAAAGCAAGGTACAGTGATTTATTGAATGTCGGAACTTTTCACTGAGTTATTCTAGACACAAAACCTGATTCTTCAGGTTTGTATTTATGAGATGAATCACATTTTTGTAGTTTTGGGAAACAAAATCCAAGCAATATTAATCCAATTGAGAAATAAAACATTTAGGAATTACAGGAGCAAGCTAAAACAGAACACAACAAAATAATGTCAGACTTGTCAAACTAGCATTTCTCTATCTCCTCAAATATAATATATTGTAAATGAGATTATCTTTTTCCTATTGTGTAGCGTTCCCTATTATAAACATAGAAAGTATACTCCCTGAGAACCAGGAAGGTATGATAAGAGATTAGTAGTAGTAGTAGTAGTAGTGGTAGTAGTAGTAGTGGGATTGTTGTTATTATTATTATCATTATCATTATTATTATTATTATACGTGTTTCGCTCACTAAATGTCAGTGGTAATGTGTTCTCGTGGTTTGGCTTCAAAAAGATTTCTCAAATTTTGAAACCTTTGTCATAATCCTGACAGAATGCAATATCACAGTTTTCTGCAACTCAGCAGCTCGTGTCTCTATTCCAATACCCTCCAATCTCTTCTTTAATTTCTTTGATATTGTTCCAAGTGATCTGTGACTATTGGGATGGGTGTCACCCTCATGCTCCATAACTTCTTTATCTCTTGTGCAAGATCTTGATANAGACTTGTCAAACTAGCACTTCTCTATCTCCTCAAATATAATATATTGTAAATGAGATTATCTTTTTCCTATTGTGTAGCGTTCCCTATTATAAACATAGAAAGTATACTCCCTGAGAACCAGGAAGGTATGATAAGAGATTAGTAGTAGTAGTAGTAGTAGTAGTAGTAGTAGTAGTAGTAGTGGTAGTAGTAGTGGGATTGTTGTTATTATTATTATCATTATCATTATTATTATTATTATACGTGTTTCGCTCACTAAATGTCAGTGGTAATGTGTTCTCGTGGTTTGGCTTCAAAAAGATTTCTCAAATTTTGAAACCTTTGTCATAATCCTGACAGAATGCAATATCACAGTTTTCTGCAACTCAGCAGCTCGTGTCTCTATTCCAATACCCTCCAATCTCTTCTTTAATTTCTTTGATATTGTTCCAAGTGATCTGTGACTATTGGGATGGGTGTCACCCTCATGCTCCATAACTTCTTTATCTCTTGTGCAAGATCTTGATATTTCTCAATCTTTTTTACCTCCTTGAAGTTTACTCTCGTAACAAAAGGAATAGCAGAGGCTATGATTTTAGTGGATTTTGCTTCTTTGTCTAACACAACCATATCAGGACGTCTAGCTTCAATACCATGGTCAGTCCGGATGTTAAAATCCCACAGTATCTTACATTTCACATTTTCTTGTATTGGTTCTGATTGATGTTTATACTACTTTGACTTTGTTTCTATCCCATTTCTATGACACTTTCCAATGGATTCACTTTACAACCCAATCATGTCGACGTTTGCACTCTATGTGAGCCAACATACCTGACCACACATTCTCCATTTACTTTCTTCTTGTGTTTTGTCGATCTTTGGTTTGATGACATTGGTGCGTATTGCTTGTTCCTGTGCAGTCATTATAATTGATTCCGTCCCTCTTTTAATTTCTGAATTTCTACTCAAGCTCCTTCTATCCTTGCCTGCTTTATTTTCTCTCTGTCTTAAAGACTACTTATGTAGGGTCTTTTCATTTCCCAATCTAGCTGCTTCTACTAACCTTTTGTCACTATTGAATACATATCTTTCAATTTCAATAACTGCGAGGTTTATATCTTCCATATTAAGTAATCGTCTTCCACCTTCTTTCCTTGGGATGTATATTCTGTCCATATAACTTTTGGGGTGTACTTGCCCATGCATTGTCAATAGCTTTCTTGTTTTCATATCCAATTGATGTATCTCTTCCTTCGTCCCGCCTAAAATGCTGCAGAATATATGAGGAAAGATAATACCCAGGTGTTTATTGCATCAATAACATGTTCTTAATATATGGCTTAGTGGATGAGTATCACTACAAACAATAGAGATGACAGAGAATCTCCTTGTAATATGCTTCTCTCAACCTTCACTTTACCAAGAGTGTCATGTGCATAAGTCAACTCAGCTTTTCAAGACTTTATGCTTTCGTTCACAATTTTTAATATTTTTTCATTAATTCCTGGACTTGTTCAAGAAAAGTGTATTTCTCTTCTACAATTTTTCTAGTAAGGATTTTCCAAGCCAATGACAAACAAGTTATCGGTCTGAGATTGTTGGGATCATTTCCTTTTTGTGGATCCTTCTGTATCAACATTATCTTCCCTTTTGTCATCCGTTCTGGCACTTTTCCTTCTTTTAAGCAATTTGCAAAATTGTCCTTTAAACTCTTGTACATACTCGTAAAGTATTTCAACCAGTAACCTTGAACCAAATCTGATCTAGGTGCTTTCCAATTCAGCAACCTTTGTAAGAACTTTCTTACTTTTTCTTCATTAATTT
The DNA here is from genome assembly GCA_003991215.1 of Morbakka virulenta. Lineage (NCBI taxonomy): Eukaryota > Metazoa > Cnidaria > Cubozoa > Carybdeida > Carukiidae > Morbakka > Morbakka virulenta. The sequence continues at coordinate 228,543 of RDPX01000410.1, forward strand.
AAATTATTCCCTGTTTTTCCTGCCTTTTTATCTCCCTTTTAAAATCTTGTAGCCAATCTGGTTCCTTGCTATGTTCTATCTTCCTGTTCCAGATGGAAGACCATCAGTTCCTTGCATCCTCTTGGTGAGGGGCTTTGTACTCTTCTTGTTTTTCACCACAGTTGACATTCTGATAAAATCGTTTCTGGCTATTTTCAAACATTCTGTTTTGAAGGTATTGGCTTATTCGATCACTGTATCGTTTAAATTTAGCAGTTTTTGCTGCCATTCTTTGCTTAATTCCATCCCGTACGACTCCTAGTCATTTCTCTTTTATTCTATAACGATTCTCTAAAGCATACGCATGCTTCTGTTTGATTCTTTCTTTCCTGCATCACTGCATTCACTCCTCAAAGATCCCGATCTAACTTGGTGACTTCCCGTTCAACTCTTCCTTTCCATCAGGGTTGTTTGCTTTTATCGTTTTTTTTCCTCTTTGTTCCTGCATAAATAAGGCCATTTGTTGAAGTGATACCTGTTGTTGCATCTCTTGTCTAACACATCATTTACTCCCTGTGCTGCATTTCTTAGTTTACTTCTTTCAATACCTCACATTAATGGAAGTCTAGTTCTAAATCTCTGAATCTCTTTTCAAAATATCTTCCATCTTCTCAATACCTTTTAACTCTTTTTGGTAACACAGCACTTCCATCAACTAACTGCTGTGGTCCATTTATTCAGACTGTATCTCCTGCACGTATCTGTGCATTAGTATTAGCTTGAACATTTAGTATTTCTGTCTCCAGATATCACTATCACTTATTTCATTTAATTTTCCCCCTTCATCTATCATTCTTTTCATTTCATTTAGCTCCAAATCACTCAGCCAATTTTTCTTTCGAACCTGGCTACCCTGATCTACTAGTCGTTACTCAGTAACAGGAAACTTGTCCATGTGATGCCATAATTACAACATTCTTTTTCGGCATCCATTCTTAGGTGGACTACTTTCATAATAACATTTCATTACAATTCTATTATCACCTCGGGTTCACTTCCTTCCTTTCGTCGATGCAGCAGTAGCTTGATGACGACCAGACCCACACTACTGTACCATGGGTCACCTGCAACTAACGGGCAAGTCTGCAGTTTGAGCGGGAATGAATGATCTAGCTCATTCATAATAACCAGGCAAAACTAGTTCGTGCACCCCACCAATCAACTAATATCAGAGGTTGTACGTCTTGCGATGCTTCGCCATTACTACTATTATTATTATGTAAGATTTTCTTTTGGTTTGCAATATATACAATTACCCACCGAGTCACCCCGGTGACCTAAGGTGGGTAAAGGTTTTAAAAAGAATGGGACAAGTTTAATGGAGATAAAATTCAAATTGTGAGAAATTTACGGAGAATATGAGCCGTGCTAGTAAGGACGATTTTCTGAATTTCTTGGAGCTTATGTTCGCCTGGCACTTTCGAGATGTATTTTTCAGTTCCCTTCTTGATCATTCCAAGTGCCCCGACTATGACCGGCACAGTCGTGGCTTTTAAGTTCCACATCTTTTGTATTTCAATTTCCAGGTCTTTATATTTGCTTAACTTGTCAAACTCCTTAACTGCGATATTATTGTCAGAGGGGACACTCATATCAATTAGTGTACACAGTTTGTTCTTTTTATCCTTAATGATGATGT
>RDPX01000410.1:239366-252579 GCA_003991215.1 Morbakka virulenta
TCTGTCTCTCTCTCTCTCTCTCTCTCTCTCTCTCTCTTTTTTTTTCTATTGTTTCCTTTTCTGTTATAATTAAGTAATCACAAAGCCATTGGATTACCAAATGTTCTTGGGACCTGTTCTTTGATGGAATACTCCTGCTGTCAAATACTGAGGACGTTGAAAAAGAACCTCGTTTTTACAGCCATTGTTTCACTTTGAAAGTTGCCTGTGAATGTCTGTCTCTCACGCGTTCAGGGAGAAGTAGCATACTAAAGGCTACGGGAGTTTGCGCCTACATTTTATGCTGATCTTTCTCTTCCTCCATATGGTCTAGAGTTTTGACAATACGGCCAGTGTTTGTTTGGCTCATATAGGGACTTGCTAAACCTGACATGTTTTGTAAAAACATGAAAGGGTTTTTCACTTTTTTAGTTTTCAGTTTTGTACGGGTGAGCCATTAATCACTTTCCAATGTGTCTAAATCAGTATTGCACCTACTATTGCTACTTCTATTCTTTGTCAGTTTCTTGGAGTTCTCCATAAATTTTGTGATAATGCGGTGTTTTTCTGTTTGGGTAATATTCAGAGCTTTTTAAAATTTGTTTTTAAATCATACACTTTTTTTATATGTTAGGAACATGTGTCCAATTTTTTTAGGTCAGCTATTTTTACACTTAATTAAAAAACTGGAGTACTTTTTAAGGTAGAAATTATACTTTTAACATTTAAACTGACTTTCTTTAAGGAGAAAAAGCATGTTTCCAAGGTCTTTTTGTACTCCAGAAGTTAGGGGACACCCAATGACACTCCTTGGATTCGCTGTGCCGTTTTTTCATAACATTAATTTTCTGTGTTCATTTAATAAGATTTCACCAATGTGACTGCATCAGTTTGACTCACAAGATGATGAACGTTTTTCATTAGCCAGCTATGAAAAATATTTTAAAATTTTAAGTTGTTTATTTCGTTGTATAGTTCAGAATCAATATTTCTTCTTACAATTTACAAGTGTTCATTTCAAAAATACGAACTTTCAAAGAGATTGGAAAGTGATAGGATGAATCACGATAAGCAGACCGCAACAGAATTAAATTCTACAGTAGTATTTTGTTAATAGAAGTTCTTAGGTGTTGAAAGGGATTTCTCTTTTCACAGTAACAAACAGCTGTTTCCGTTCAATAAACGAAAATACTTTAAGAATGACCTCAGGCAAATAAGGTATAATCTTTCTTTGATGTTGTTGCCTTCCTTAGCCATTTTGAAATATCATCCAGTTGACCGACTGTAAATTCAGCTTAACTTCTTAGGTAGAGTTTTTATGAAAAATATAAATCTCACTTAACAACAAGATATCGCTATTTCGTTTTTGTCTCAAGCATCCACGGAACATGATCAATGACTCACATAATAGGATTAAATCTGTACCATAAACTGAATCATTCAGTTCTGACAGTTCTACCGGAAAATCTGCTGAAGGAAAGCAAGCAGCTGAGAAATGGAAAACCAAAACAAGATTTCCAACAAAACCGGTCTTACTTTAAAACAAAACCAGACAAATCCGCCCATTGCTGAAGTACGTCTTAGATAATGACATTTACCCAGACAAAATTTGATTCCCACAAAAACAATGACAAAAAAAAGCTTACCTGTCTATTCCCGCCCCCCGCCCCCTTTCTCCTAAAATCTTTTTCTGAAATGTCAGCAAATAAAATACGATTAAAAATATACTGAATACTATGCTACACTAGGCATATTTTCTTTTTTAATAATGTTGATTATCTTCCCTACCCCCAATAATCTTTCTTTTAAAATGTACTACTCTTCAGATGGATGAGATTCAACTTTGGCAGAGGAATGGCTAATCTCGGATTGTCGGTGCCAGATCTTCTGGGCGTTGTTGCTTAAGAATAACAACTATTTCATACAAATAACAAGTCACATTAAAGATTCTTACCTCTCATATATTAAATTTTGTGTATACTAATTAAACAAAAAAGCCTGAGCTGAGAAAATAAGGTTTTATTACGTAAAATATTTTAATACTGTAGTCTTCACTTCCTCATCGTCATGTAACTAGAATTTCTGTGTTGTAGCTTCAACAGCTGCAAGACAGAAAGACACAGTTATTCTCTTTTAACAGTGAAATTATAATTTGTTAATTAAAAACATTTTGAATTTTTAAGAGTAAAACTACGTATTAATATTAACTTGATATCCTGAGAATTTGTAAAACTGAGATTGTAGCTGAAGAGGTATCCTAATGTGTTGGTGAAGGGAAAAAGAGAATCACATGAACCAAGATCATAACAGCTAAAAATCACAATAAAAATATCACCGTTGAAATCTATAAGAAAAGTACAAGATCACAACAAATAGACTCAGTACAGAAATACAGTAAATACATCAAATCGCTTTGATCAGCGTTTATTTTTTATTTGTCCTTTCGTCCTTCTCACTTTGTCCCTTTTTCTTGCTTGGCTGTGCCTTTAAGTATCTGCAAATGTTGTACTGAGAAAATAGCTTGAAAATTCTGAACACAAAAAAGCGGCTAATCTTCTTGTTAAGATCATTGCTTATTTACGCCCTGATTGGATTCAGCTGTCTTTTGAATGGTTTATTCAGCATAAAAATATTTGTGGAGCAGGTCTTTGCGAGGAACTAAAACAGGCGCAAACAAGAGTTGCTGCATCAAAATATGGATTCAAACAATAACATCTGGAAAATTCAACAGCACTCTTTTGAAAAAATCACAACCCTTTGTAAAAAAAGCGAGGCTACGTGTAGTTCAGACACTGTACTCTCCATCGTAATGGTTTTTGTAAGCAAACAGCATGATGTCGAAAAAAGAAAAAGAGTGGGGGGGGGGGGAGGGGGAAGAACAGGAAAATGGCGAAAAGCAAGTGATTTTAAAGAGTATTGTTAACTTTGTTGCTACTGCAAGAAACCAGTTACTCTATGGTCTGCAAATACAATTAGTAATACTGTGACTACCACACTTTATATTTGTTCTGAGCTGAAATAAGGAGATTTGCAATGCCCCTTTGAAAATACTTCGAAGGTCTTGTCATGTACAATGAATAGAATAAATAGTTTGTACCTCAGTTGGGATCGTTGGGATGTAAACAGTTCATATCCATAAAATTTATCTTTGCTACCCAGACTAAAATTATATAGCAATATAAGAGAATAGTTTTGCCATGGACCATATCTTATCAGACATGTCACCATGGGTGGGCATCAGGGGGCTAAACCTTTCAAATTATCTACTGGTGCCCAACAATTGTTTGAGAATTTTTCTTGTTTGTACAAAAGTCAATAGGGTTGAATACAAATATTAAAAACAAACCCACATAAAACATATTGTCAATCTTCTGCGACTGAGATCAAAGAACGAACATAACAGAAAGACTGCTTACTATTTTGAGAGAGAATTTTTTTTGTTTTTGTTTTAACGTCATTTTTCATTTTCCCCAGTAATTGGGGCTAAGACAGTGCCCTTCACAGGGACTCAGAGTTGGCAGTCAAGAATCAGTGATATATATATTCCCATTTAATTCCTTCCCTTGATAAAAAATATTGGCTTTAAATACCCCACTTATTCCAAGCCTCCTCTTTTTAGCTTCAGAAACGTTTTCTTTTAATCCAATTATTCACACCCCTTCTACCGAGAAGAGTTGACCAGGAGTAGATTTGTAAAGAATGGATGAAGCCAGTATCAAGGAAACAATCGAGAGAGAAAGTCGGATGATCAGATGGAGTGAGGTGACCAGAAAAGACAGAGAGCAAGGGTGTACGAATGGAGGAGGCCTTTAAAAGAGCAGTGTGGAACAAGAAGATTCGTGCGGCAGAAGAAGAAGAGGACGAAGCATTACTAGAATTTATACTTCTTTAATGCAAAGGCATTAACATACGCAAAACAATAAACTGAGCTAGTGATTTGTTAACTTTGACTTTGCTTATAATGTATCACACGTTATTGTAGTATTTTATTTATATTATTTGCCTACCCACCACCCCACCCCACCCCTAAGGAAAGATACGCTCCCCAAATTGAGACAGCTGGCAATGGACCCGAGAGGGCTGGATATATTCAGCTGAATTCAGGTGGCCCAAGAGCTAAGTTTTGATGTTCAGAAAATTTATGTGTTATTCAAATAAGTAAATTTTTTAATTTTTCCAAATTTTCACTTTAAAAAAATTTTCACGACATTCAAATAGCAGTCTTGATAACAACGATGGTAAGTTTTGCCAAGTAGGAAATCATCAACTGTAACGTCATTTACCTTGTTATAAGCACTTTTTAGCACTTCCAAACATAAATTTGAGCATAACGTTTGGACTACAATACTTTACTCGAGCAATCCAAACTAGCACGCTGAAGCCAGCACTATATACCTAGCCTAAAGGGCCTTTTATTATTAATAGACGAGATTACAAACACAATATATTTTAGTGGACTCTCTATATCGAACCCTCAACGGACTGAGAAATTCGTCTTTAGGTAGAGAGAGTTCGAGATAGAGGAGGTTTGAGATAGAGGAAGCTCAGGATTAAGAGTTCATTGTTTAATATAACTAATTAATAGGAATTAAGATATTGAAACAGCTATTCATCACGCTATTCATTTGCGTGCAGGGTAGCGCCTGTTGCTTTTAAATTGTGACCGAAAAGTAGACATTACTTATGAAAGTACTTTAATCTACTTAATAATAATAAATGTAAAATTCAAACCTTGCATTTAACACAGAGTTGATGAAATGTGTTTTTGTAAATTCTATAAAGTACATCTATTCAGCTTTTAAAGTAATGAAAAAATTAATACGGTTGTGGGTGTGTGTGTGTGGGGGGGGGGGGGGAATTAAATAAAACACTGCAAAATATTAGCAGACACAATTGAAAATTGGAAAGAACAACGTGAAACTTGAATAAGATTATAATTGATCTGATGAATAACTTCTGATCAATTGAACTGAATTGTACAAATCATTACATTTTAGTCAGTGCGATCATTTTCAGGAAGTAGCTGAAAAAGGCAGTGACAGTTTAGGGCAAACAATCGTAGGGCAGATGTGCACTGAAACTACAATCAGGATATCTAAATTACCGCAAAGGTTGATTTTCCAAAGTGGTGCACAACAAATTTGTGGTGATATAGTTTAGGATTGACTTTTGATCAGCGTAAGTAAGAAAATTATGTGTCGAATTTCCTAGCAAATCAGACGGTCAGATTTCCTGGTAAAGAACACCTAGTATTTATAAGCTTAGTGAAATGTACTAGTTCTGTTATGGAAGATGAAATGAAAACCAATTAAGTAATCCAAGAAAGAACAGATACAAATGGAATATGTACACAGCCAAAGATAGTTTCAAGTTATTCGAAACATCTGGAGCCTTTGACGTCAAAGGTTAAGCAAACTTAATGGGATTAAAGGATATTAATTTCAATTCTCAGCTTTAATCAGCAGTTGAGAAGAGAAGTGAGATGATCAGTCAAAAATGTTACAGATCTCAAGCACAGCAGACTGTACACTTGGCCTAGACATTGCCAAACCTTTACCCTACTTCATCCTCAAAATCTGAGCTTTGCAGTTTGCATGCACAACAAAAAAGTATCACGAAAAAACTTTGATTTTTGTAAACCCTATCCTGTTCTATCCCTTTCTACTACTTCAGAAATTTTTTCCCTCTCGGATGCTAATATCGATGCAAGTACAATAACAACTGGTTATTTGTTTTTGAATGACTCCTTTTTATTCGGAAGGGTGGCCTTGTCGTCTATTTCGTAAGACTGGGTCAATTTCTAGAGGTCTCTGCTTTATTTATAAATCTGTAATAAATCTGTACATTTATATTATTCACATTTTTAAATATTTGTACCTTCTTTTGGTCCTCTGTAAAGTATTTCAGAAATTGATAAACTTGTTACAGTAACTTAGTATACGTTAAAAAGCCCGGTCAACTTTTGGATGTTCAGTCAAGGTTAGCTCTTCTCCATCGGCTGTAAAATTTCTTACCATTATGGCGGATGGTAAAAAGAGACCTGGCCAGATCTGGTTTAGCCACGTATTAAATAGTTAATGTTTTCAGAGTTGTTTCCAGGGTTAGTATAGCGATCTCTAGAACAAATTCAAACCTTATAGCATCTGTGATGATGTTTTTGACAGCTTATCCTCATTCTCAACTTCATTTCTTTCCAGGGTTTTCTTTTAAGGAAAATCGTTTCTATTAATGCTGGGATGTTACCAGCTTAAAATTATGCCTCCTACACTTTTTTTCATTAATGATATTTCTGATGCTGTACTTTTTAAGCTATTAATGTTGATGACATTACGCTGTATTCCTTATGTCGTTGGCTTGAAAACTGTTGTGTAGCAGGGTGAAAAAGGGTTTGAATTTTTTTATTGCAGAAAAAAAGCAATTGATTTCTTTGGGCAAACCTCGTGATGTTATAAATGTTCCATTCAAAATGAATGGGACGCTTTTACAGGGTTATTCATCACCCTGGTTCCTAAGTGCTTCAGTTACTTTAAAGCTAGAATGGGGGCTACATTTGTGATTAGTCTAACATAATCTTTCAGCAAAATAAACTGGCATCTTTTTTAAACAGGGTTGTGGTCAGCAAATATATCAGTTGATTTTCATTTGACAGTTGGTTCTAACATCATACACCCACCCCCTGTTTGAGTTAACATTAGTACAAAAAGAGAATGAAGATGATAAGTAAGGGTACCTTACACTGTACTTTGTAGTGCTATATTCCTCACATCGCTCTTCATTTCCTGGAGATAAATGTACCGTCCTTGTTCGATATCTAGTCTTGTAATCAATTCAACAAGTGAGCTATTTTTAGGGCACATTCTGGAACTTCTCTACCCACCAGTCAATCCTCTTCAAGAAGTTTCAGAATAAATGCCATATGACCAAATCACGCAAAATAATTGGGATTTCTTTATTTTGCTTCTGAAACGTTTGCTATGAGCATTATGTTACCTATATCGTCCACCCTTACTGCATTTTCTTCTGACAGTCACATATTCACTTTTATCTTTACCAAATGAGAGCAGAATAAATGTGAAATTAAAATATTGCTTTAACGATTGTTTTATAAACCTCTTACTGAAAATGTATGAACCTCTTTTAACTATTGCACTTTAGCTGAAAATACTTTGAAATTTCTTATCTTGTGTAAACTGCAAGTCTGCAAAACAAATAAAGACTCTTACTGGTGGTCTGTTTAAGTTTAACTCACCACTTCACTGTTTGAATTGATATTCGCTAAAGAAACTCAACTAAGCAACTAAGAGTAATCCATCGTTGATTTTTTTAAAAGTTGCTTGACTTTTGTGGGTGGTAAATTCCTCATCTATTTTGATAACCATATTTTGTAGTTGTCGGACTAAATAGTTGAAACCAATAAAAATAGAACTGAACCTGAGATTGGGTCATATGGGTCACGTGATTCTCCTAGTATAAATTTCTTTCTGCGGAACACTTAAAAAGAACAAAGAACAATTCAGGAGTGGCAAGGAATAGAAAAAACGCATATAAGCCCATCACATGACTTGTTCGCTATTCCTTCTTGGTCAAAGGAGAAGTGCCTTTGATTGGATTAAAGGAAAAGCATTGCACAGAAAACAATTCTGGGTAGATTTCAATCATGTTAAATAAGTTAACCAACAGAAGTGTTTCTAAAGCGAACATTTTATCCACTTGAAAAAATAAGAATAGTTTTAAACGATGGAAAAATTGTGACAAATTAAACATATTTGTAGCGAAATTGATGCGACACAGCCATCTTTGTGTTAGAACTTTCCCTCTGTGAATCAAATATTTCGTCTTGCACGCAACAACAGAAGAACATCATAAACCTGCACAGTGCTAATAAAATAATGAATTTCCCTAAAGAAGTTGTATAAAAAGTTCGATTTCATATTTAAAAAATCAACCCAGAGATGCTTGAATCATTGGAACAACCGTCAATAAAAAGACCATAAAACAATGAAAGAAGTAACAACAAAAAGTGTGAAGGCAATATTCCCAAATCAAGTAGTTGCTTTATTTCTCCGTTACAGATGATCAGTATTTACAAGATCGCGTTTTCTATTTGAAAACCAGATTAAGAGCGAAAAAAGTATTTAACAAGTGCCTCTATGGTTGTATTAAGTGCCGTTAATGTCTGAATGAGTACAAGTTGCTTTTTTTAAGACTGCAAAGCAATAGGTTACAAGGGGGAAAGTTTACAAGGAGCTACATTTGTATATTTTGTCATGACCACTCGATCGCTCTGCTTCAACGCGGGCTACATATGTCTTGAAGGGCTACGAATTCAAATGGGTGGCGATATTTTTGCTTTGGAGATATGAAAAGTCTTTCCAATGGCTAAAAGATGGTAGATTGTTGGGTATATTAAAGCAGCGCAATATTTCTTTCCTAAGAATGGGTCAGTAGGAGATTCTGTTGGGAACTCCTTTCGTCACTTTTAAATTTCGTGTAGTTATTGACCTTGATCACTTTTTGCCCTGCATGACACTTTCAAGGACTATTTGCGGATGGGATTTTTGCATTTGTTGTAGGAGGGATAAGGGATGAAATTTGCAACAATGCTTGTTTTTTCAACAAAGCTTACACGAGGCTCTTTAAGAACCAAAATCCGAAATGTAGCAGAGACTGTGACTTGGAAATAATTCTCTGTGGGTGTTGTGCTTGGGTTTGAGAAGTTAAAAGAAAACCAGAAAATATAAGATTGGTGAATTTATAAGAAGAAATTTGCTGTGATATCTTGAATCCACTTTACATTCTGGAAAAGCTTTGTCAACAGTCATCTTTGAATACATCAAAGATGCTTTGTGCGTAGTTCTGGCACTCTGGAAACTTGTCCTATCTGTTAGCTTTTGTTAGCAACTTTCTGGGGTTTTTTCGACGAAGAATAACTGTAGACAATTTTAATAAAGTTGCTTCTTATGATCACACTGACCAGAGCTGCTGCAATTACCTCTGATTCGCTGTCTTTCCACTTGCTGATAAACATAAACCTCAACACATTTAAAACATAGTTTGAAGCAAAATTATCTTAAGTTGTGACTCTTTATATCCACCTTGTATTACAGAGTCTTAATAAATTCCCAGCACTTTTGTGGCTACTTGAAATATTCATGGCACATTTTACTGTGATCTTCCTTGTAGCATTTCCCTTCGAAAACAATTTTTTCGTTGTTAAGACTACTGGCCATGTCACGATCTACAAACAGCTTGACGGTATCTACCAAGTTCCGGTTACGGGCTGAGCAGCGAAAACAATTTGAAAGTGGGATGTAAATTTAGAACAATCCTTTAAAAAGTGCCACAAATAATAATGATATTAATAATAATAATTGTAAGCAAAAATTTCAAGAGATGGACTGACATGATAAATATTGAGTTAGATATTGGTGTAGTACAAAAGATAGCCTTATTAGGAACAGCTAGGAGTCTTAGAAAAGTTTTACAATTGTAAGGAGAAAGAAAGCTCTTGGCCTTTGGCTGCTAGTTGTGGCTACCCCAAGAGGAATAAAGCGGCATTAAGAACAGCCTGTGCAAATCCTCTAAGCTAAGACGATAATAATAATAATAATAATAATAGTGATAATAATAATGATAATAATAGTAATAATATCACAACAAACAGGGTGAGTGGCTTAATAATATAATGGAGGAGATCAACATCAGGCATAAGCAAGACAAGATGATGATCAATAAAGATAGATTGAAAAATCAATGCAAAGCAATACCAAACTGGAAGGCACCAAGAAAGGATGGAGTGAAGGGCTACTGGATAAAAAACATAACCTGCATGAAATAATAGGCAAACGAGTGTCTGATATTTTAGAAGGAGTAACTGAAATACCTACCTAGATGACATGCGGAAGGACTGTTTTGCGCCAAAAAGATTCTGCTAAGGGAAAAGCTGTTGACAACTTTCGTCCTTCCCTTAATGTGGAAGTTGTTGACGAGAATGATAGGTGAATATATTTACATGTACTTAGATAACTAAAGTACTTTTCCTTAAGAACAGAAAGAGTGTAAAAAGGGTAGTCGTAGCACCAAAAATCAGTTGTTAATTGACAAAACTGTCTCAAAAGATTGCAAGAAGAGGCATATGAATCTAGCTATGGGTTGGATTGATTACAAAAAGGCTTATGACTTTATTCCCCATAGCTGCATAAACTGGAAATGTTTGGGATAGCTAGATATGTTCGACAGTTTGTAGAAAGAAGCACGAAAAGTGGATGCTCTTACTCACTTCCCATGGAGAGAACTATGTGATGCAGATGTAAATAAAGGTATCTTTCAAGAAGATAATCTTTCTCCCTTATTATTTGTTATAAGCAGGATACCTCTTTCCCTTCTGCTTAGAAAGGTTACTGCGTTTCATGAGTGGAGAGAAAAGGAATTCAAGTACAACATCGAAAAAAGTTCTGATGCTCCATTATGTATAATGTCTGGTGAAAAGGGAGAAACAGTCAAACATATAATTAGGGAATGCACCATACTAGCCTAGCGAGAATACAGGAGACGTCATGACAATGTGGAGAAATTGATTCATTGGAAACCTTGTGAAAAATATGGTTTGGAAAGACAAGAAAAGTGGTATGACCATCGTCTAGAAGGATCTGCTGAGAACAATGCATGGAAAATTCTTTGGGATATGAGTATCCAGTATCTAATGTAATAACGAAATAAAGGCAAGGCAACCGGATATTGTTGTTGTAAACAAGAAAGGAAAACACTTCACTCTCACTGATATCGCATGTCCCTTCGATAGTAGAGTCTTTGAAAAAGAAAATGATAAAATACAGGGATATCACGACTTGGAATTAGAGCTTGGAAGAATTTGGGGTATAAAAAAGGTTCAAGTTATCCATGTAGTCGATGGTTCACTGGGTAGTATTTCTAAGAAATTTGAAGTTTGGATAGCGAAGCTAGGGATCTATGTAAATATTGCACTGGTTCAAAATTCCGCCTTGTTGGGAACAGCTAGAATCCTCCGAAAGGTACTTGACATGTGAAATGTAAAAGAAACCTGTTGGCCCCTGGGTAATTGTTATAGCTGACCCAACAGGAAAATATCGGCAATTCCACCAGCCAGACCAATAGCTAAATTTCATATAATAGTAATAATAATAGTGAACATACATATACACATAGAATTTATGGCGAACGACAAAAAAATCAACAAAACATCGTTTTGACCTGTAAGTTTTATGTTTTAACAATCGTCAGCTAATCGTCATGTTTTCACAATCGCACCGTCAGTTTCATGTTTTCATAATCGTCAGCTAATCGTCAGCTAAAAGCTGACGATTGTGAAAACATGAAACTGACAGTGCTGAACAAAGTTTTGTTGATTTTTTATCGTTCGCCATGTGATAGGTCTAATATTCTTATATTATTGAGCACTGTCGATAGCTAATAACTAATTCGATACTGGTACATAGGATTTATAGTGTACTGACAGTACATGAACCATTAATAAAATTTCTAAGCATTGATCAGAGGGAACTCGAACTCAGTTAAAACCATAGAATTCAACCACTTGGCTATGTGAGTTCTAATTATTTTGAAGTCATTGGTTCGTCAGCTTTGTTCACACTGGTAGAAAAAGAAAATGTATGGAGCTAAGTCCTTTCCCCTGCATAAGAGGTTATTGTGGTAGCTTTCCTTTTTCTTAGTGCTTCTATGAATTGCATGTGCCTGCTGAGTTTCTAACCACAATTCTGTACTGATTGGGGCATTACAAGCAAACGCACAATGTACACATCGTAAATGCATGATCAAGCATCCGATGTCCTTCATGAAAACAGTACTTTTTACAGAGTTGCGCCCAGTCAAGAGAGGCACTAAATCTGGAGGAGTGCCTGATAAAAAAATTAAAGGCTTTAGAATTAGAAGGATATTTTCTTTCATGTTACAAAATAGAAGGGATAAAAGCAAAAATGATTAAACGATCTCCAGGTTTTAGATAAATATTTGTGTCTCGATGTCAAAATCGACATCATCATCCTTGTCCAATATAAAGTCCATATTGACTGCGTCTTCAATTGCCAATTATTTGGTATTTGAGCATTAGATTAACAGCTAAAGGTGTTCTCTGAGGTTTCTCTTTTTATCCAAAGGAGGTTTCAGCGCACAACATTAAAATGGATTTGAATTAAGATCTTTAGATAGAGAAGCCATGACATCTAATATCAACTCCACAATTCGATTTTGCCCCTGACTTTCTTTGGCGACGAGTTACATACACTTTCATGCATTACGCATTTATATTTCTTCATAAAACAAAAAATTAAAGTTAAAAGCAAAGCTTAGCGAATATCATATTTTTCCAATATAATACTAAAGAAAATTCAGGCCAGCAATATATTTGGGCAAGTTCAAAAGTTTCTTGCAATTAAGTAAAAGTCTTAAAGGTTTCCCGGCTTTTCCCTGCTTCGAGTAGCTCACGCGGAGTAAGGAGCAAGTACCGAAATTTATTTTCACATGTTCAGTTTTTCTTTCAAACACATTAGATGATTTTAGGAACCCCAAATACCATAAGGCTAGTAATACGGTTAGTCTACATAACCAAGCATTATGGGAAGAGCACGGCAATATGACAAGGAAATGATCTGGTGTGACTGGACTCGAAATTCATAAATTAATTTCCTCCAGAAACCTCCGTAAATCTCACAGCAACAGGCACGACAAAAAGAAACGAGAAGTAGGCCTTACTGTACCAGCAAAGTATGTACTGGTGACATCTAGAGGGAAAAAAATAGATACTTCTTTACGTTCAATTTTTAAATCATTAAATTTTTTTCGCGAAAAGCAGTCTTTAACATGGAAAAGTAATAAGTGATTTAATGATTTAATGTAGAGCCCAAGTGGCGCCTGTTTAATACACATGTAAAAAATCATATGTTCATGTGATTTCGAATCTGGTTCGTCGTCGATTTGGAGAATTTTGCTTCCAGCAGCTTACACACACACACACACACACACACACACACACACACACACACACACACACGCATGTAAATATATATATGTAAATATATACGCAATCTGCAGACAGTGCTGTTTCGCCCTTGTGGGCTCATCAGTGCAGCACTGATGAGCCCACAAGGGCGAAACAGCACTGTCTGCAGATTGCGTATATATTTACATATATATATTTACATGCGTGTGTGTGTGTGTGTGTGTGTGTGTGTGTGTGTGT
>RDPX01000410.1:257260-381351 GCA_003991215.1 Morbakka virulenta
CCTGACAAAGTTAGAAAGAGTGAAGATGGTAGGTTTGAAGTTTGGTGGGATAGATCAGTAGAGACAATGCAGCAGATGGAATGTAATCGTACGAACGTTATTGTTGTTGACCGCACTGAGAAGAGATGGCTGGTTGTAGATTTAGCTGTGCCTTCCGATCGAAAGTGACAGCTAAGGAAAAAGAAAAGGTCACTAAGTATTCTCCCTTGGCCCAACAAATCCGGAAGTTGCACAGCGTATCTACCAGCGTTGTCCTAATCGTTGTGGGAAGCTTAGGAGTGGTGACGAAGCGGTTGGAGTGCAGTTTGAAAGAGTTAGACATCCCTGATGTCTTGGGTGGACTCCAAACATCTACCATCATTGGAACCACCAACATATTGAGGAAGGTGCTTAACCTCTAAAGCTGCTGGTCGGTAGCCGGGGTTAAGTTTTCTCGTCTGGCAGGTGAATACCATCTCCCTGTGCGGACTGTCATGCTGGACATGAACTTTGTTATTATTGAGGAGCCGTGGCGTAATGGTTAGTGCAACTGCACCGAAACCAAGAATTCTGGCTTCGATTACCCGAGCGGCGACCGGAAATTCACAAAAGAAAAAGCCATTGGTTGGTGTCAGAAAGGGCATCCGACCAAGAAATTCCTCACCAGTCACTGGGGGCAAATGACGTTAAAAGAAACAAAAAAATTAGTAGTAGTAGTAGTAGTAGTAGTAGTAGTAGTAGTAGAAGTAGTAGTAGAAGTAGTAGTAGTAGTAGTAGTAGTAGTAGTAGTAGAAGAAGTAATAGTAGTAGTAATATTAGTGTACTATTACTATAATAAATGTGTAAATATATTCTCCTTTAATTGCCATTTACTACAATACTTATCTTTGGCCGCAGCCAGAGACACGAGGCTGTAAAAAGATTGTTCCTTATTTTTAGCTCCAATTATTTTCATTGAAATGGTCAAACTTGAATTTTAAATGGAAAAATTATGTTTAAACTGTATTAAACAATAAAAAAGTGGAGCGTAAAAATGTAATGAAAATAAACTCTGAATAAATAATTGTGATCTAGACAAATCACTTAATCTTGTTGAATCGAGGAAGATTTTCTTAAAAAGTGAGTAATTTGTTATCAATTAAAATGGTGATAATGATGGTGATTGTTAATATTCCGATTATTATTATTGTTGTTGTTGTTTTTAGGTTTTAACACTATTAGGCAATGCCAGCCACTAGTTACTGTGAAATTGACATTTTATGTAAAGGAAACTACAAAATGAAAAGTTTAAAAACAATCTCAGATTCAGCTATCGTATCTATCAAACATCATGCTAACAAACATAAATAACTGATCATAACCCACAATATGTTAGACATCTTCATACTGGAAGTACCATTATTGAAATCCTTCATGATACCGTAGTTTGCAGATGTCCCGATCTAGCTTAAATACCTAGTCTTCAAATATTTTTTTCATATTCTGTTGTCACTACCCTTATCGCACAGGTAATTACAGGTACTGTTAGAGGTATTTCAGTGCCTTTCTTTCATGATAATTTTTTGACATTTCATTGAATGTTTTTTGAAATTACCCTTATCAGTTTAATTCGTATGACACAACTTTAACAATTATTGCAGCTTTTTTTCCTTTAACATTTATCAAGTTTCTGGTCTTGTTGCCTCAATAATATGGTCGTTTTTCTCTGTGGCTTCATACCCTATCAGACTAACATGTTCTGCTACAATTCTTTGTTCATTGCTATCTCATGCAACTTTATCTTTTGTAGCCTTACTAAATATGAAATTTGCATCTTTTACCAAAAATCACCCTAAAACACACTGAAATGTTTTGGCTCATTCTACTCCAATCAGCATTAACATCATTATCACCATCAGTAGTAGTAGTAGTAGTAGTAGTAGTAGTAGTAGTAGTCTCTCCTATTACGAACACTGAAGGACGGACACTCTTTCTGCCTTTCACTTGCCTTCTTTCTAAAGTCCAAAAATTCAATAACATCAACCAACAATCATTATGACTTTTTCCCATTGTTGTCGTTGTTAATACAATTGAAACAAGCAGATTTTTAATTCCACATCCAATACGAATGGATTGTTGTAGTTGGAAAGTTCTGACCTCGTAGTTTCTAATTACAATTATGATCATGGTAATTAAAATTACTATTACTAATAAAAAAGATGACGGTTGTTGTTGTTATCATTATATATATATGATATATATATGTAATATATTTACATATATATGAAGAAGAAGAATGTTACCATGTGACGGATGGTGTATTTTTTTAGAGATTTTATTCTGATTTAGTCACCTTGTCACAGCTTTTGAAGAACTATACATATATATATATATATNTGTCGTAGGTAATACAAATGAAACAAGCAGATTGTTAATTCCACATCCAATACGAATGGATTGTTGTAGTTTGAAAGTTCTGACCTCGTAGTTTCTAATTACAATTATGATCATGGTAATTAAAATTACTATTACTAATAAAAAAGATGACGGTTGTTGTTGTTATCATTATATATATATGATATATATATGTAATATATTTACATATATATGAAGAAGAAGAATGTTACCATGTGACGGATGGTGTATTTTTTTAGAGATTTTATTCTGATTTAGTCACCTTGTCACAGCTTTTGAAGAACTATACATATATATATATATATAAAGATATATAGATATTGATATAGGTATAGATATATTTCTATATTGACTCTTTGCTCAGGATGTTGGCATTGCCGTCATTATTTAATTTAGGTGGATTATAACAAGTAATCAAGAGCTAACAGGACATTCTTCTTTCATAATTCTAATACATTCCCCAGTACCCTAGCTATTTCCAACAAGGCAGCCTTTTGTATAGCTCCAACATCACCCGGTACCTTCAATTTTTCCATCTAATTTTCAAACTCTTTTGTCACTTTTGGCCTACCAATTTCGTGTTTTGTTCTCATCAACCTTCTCCGACATTTTTCTGAGAAAATGTCCACAGATCATTTTCTCTATCCATTTTTGCTTAAGTTCCTAACCTTAACGTCGTTTGAACTCATTTTTTCCTGATAGCTCTGTTTATCTCAATCCTTCCTGATGCACGAACCACCTGAATTAGTATCTACATAGTATTTATTATGTAGAATCCCAAATTTTCACTCAACACAGTGTTCTATGCTGATCAGTTTTCTTCCTCTGTCGTGTCACTTTAATACACTTTGTCCAAACCCCTCTTTCTTGCCCCATTCGGAACATGCATTAACATTCTAAAAAACTAATAATATTGGAATCACACTCAATACAAACAACAACGGTGATAAACTATCACACTGAAATATCCCTCTCTTTACATTAACCAGGGTCTTTTTCATTAAATGTTAATGAAAGGCTTCACTGATCCATACTTCTTGTAGAGCGTTTCTCACATTCTCCGCAGCACCAAACATTTCAATACAATCAAAAACCCAACTTTGAGGAACAAAGTCACATGCTTTCTTGAAATCTACCCATGACATGGCTTCGTTAGTATGTCTTTTCCTACAGTCGCTTAATACAGTTAACAAGTGATCTTTTGTGCCCCGAATACAAGGTCTATAACCCTTTTGTTTTCGATAGTTTTCCACCACATTACCTCATGCAGAGTACTGTTGGCATAGCACTGTACGATCATAAGTCATCCATGCAGGTAAATCATCTTCAAACTCCAATATCTTATTTCGTTCGTAAGCAGTTCTCACATTAAGATTATTAAGATTGTCAATCCAATAATCTTGGATCCCATCCTTTCCTGATGCTTTCCAGTTCGGTATCTTGCGGGATTGCTTCTTAGTACTTTCAACACTTCCCCTCACTGTTACCTGAAAGTTATAGTTATTTCTCTCATTCTTTAAATGCTGTAAACGTCCAGCCTCTCTGCTCTCTTCCTTTCCGATGGCCCAAATACCACCCAAAAGCTCCTACTCTCCTCAGCATGGTGCATCTCTTGAAAATACTCCAATATTTTTTTTATTTCTGCGTGTATCTTCTTCTGATCGATAATAAACAACCTATTTTTTGAATTGAATAATTCTTTGCTCATATGTTTTAACTTTAGCGCTCTTTCCAATCATCCTCTGCTTTAGTTACTCGATCACTATTCTAAACCCTTTTCTTTTTGCTCCATACTTCTCTTTCGCATCCTTTAGTTTTTCCTTGTTGTTGTTGTTATTATAATTATCATTGTTTTTTTTTGTTGTTGTCAATTGATAATTTCTGTTTCAATTTCTTTTTATGTGTCAAATAGTTTTACTATTTTTACTATGGAACAAGTAAAGTATACAAGTTCTTCTTGGACTTACTAAACAAACTTCAATTTTCAAAACACCTAACCCCTTCCTGCATTGGTTTCCTTTTCTCTTATCGCTTTACTTTATCAGTCGAAGAAATGATCTTGTGTCTGAAAGTGTCCCGCTATTTCATTAATGTTAATGACACCTTTTTGAATAGTTTTTGATAACACCTACCAAGTTGCTGGTGGCCTGCTTGAACATGATAAGTCATTGTCGTCATGAACTGCACTGAATATTTAAGATATCCTTGATCTACCACAAGCACTTCTTATCAACACACGTTTCCTCTTAAACAATGACTTCTTCACTTAAACCAATGACTAGCAGCTTGAGAAGACAATAATTGCCTAGTTGAAGGTGTAAGTATGTTAAGTCAAGTAAGAGAAAATCAGAATTGCCCTATGGTGTCTTAAGACAGAAAAAAACTATTTTTACATATGATGGCCGATGTGTCATTTATCTTTTATTCATTAATTGTAATTACCAGATGAAAACTGAGACCAGGAAAAGAAATTAAACAAATTTTAATTTATAGAGCAGGAGTAAGTAGTGGTTTGTCGCGCTTTTTAGAATAAGTCGTTGTTGTTGTGTAAGCTCCTGGAAGCAGATTGTAAGACCACCCCGGTGAGCTCAATCCGGCCTCATGAATCGGGAAACAAACCTTCCCTCGCCGCCGAACAAGTGAATACCTATAGCCCAAAGCAACGGCCGCCCAGAATTCATCTGTGACCAAGTGAGAAGGTTGAACCGGGAATATCTCTCCTAACTACAGGGGCGTCGAAGACGCACATTTTCTGGTTGGTTTTTCATTGGTGAGATAGAGCCAACAGTTGTTATCCTACCACACGAGGTTTCCCAGGATTACTCCTGGGTGCCACCTATACAAACCAGCAAGGACGACACTGAAAAGCAACAACAACCCACAAGCAAGGCAGATCGGTTTGTAAAGAAACCAGAAACAAAAAACTTTCACTTACCATCGGGGAGGGCACAAGTTCAAAAAAAATCTTCAAATCGACGACGAACCAGATTCGAAATCACATGAACGACGAGATCGATTTCTTCCATGGTACGGAAGAATAGCTTGAAACGAAGGCTATTCGTTACCAATCAGTCAGGAAAACCTGGCTAGTCAGCATCCAGGTGTCACCACGCGGAGGTTGCCTTCTTGGATGCCCTTAGAATAAGTACTTTTCTTTTACTCAATACCAGTATCTTACCCAGTCTAAATCCGTTAGTTGTAACCAGCCTACCAAAGAAGCTTTAATGCAGAGATACCCGTGACATGTTTTTATAAAACTGATGCAGATTTTCATGCACCACCAAAATACAATCACTGCATTCTATCTAGAAATGTTGTTTTTTTCCAGTTTGGCAAAAAACCTTTTTATTCAAAATTTAAAAGCTGCCAGATTTTCATATTTGATTAGGGTCTTGGAAAGTGAAAACAAGAGGTTAGGCTTGAGAAGTTCATTTATGTGACATTGCATATTCAATTAATAGTTTTTACAAGAAATGCCATCCAAATGATCTAATGAAACTCTTTCAGAATTAACGTCAATGGAAAGATACATAACTGTGAGAATACGTTTGACACAATGCTTCTGATGATCCTGATAAGGATTATAGTGATGATGAATAATGATGATGATAATGTTGATGAAAGTGATGATGACAGTGAAGGTGATAATGGTGATGATTTTTTAATATCTAATTAATGATTATTTTTATTAATTACTTACATTTTCTCTTTTTATTTTATTTTTATGTATTTTTGATAAGAATTGTGATAATGATAATGGTGATGATGATGTTGATGATAAAGCTTTTGGTTGGTAGCGACCAATGTGGCCCAAATGAAGTTTCGTATAAGGTCACTGTCTGAGACCATGTCACAAGAGAGGGAGTGGAGTACATTGATGTCGAAATAATGAACATAACTTATAAGGTAAAACTACCTAGAAAAAAATATTTAGAAAGAAAACTCCTGTTTTGGATCCAACAGGTGTAGAATAGGAGTAGTACAGGTCTTTATTTTTAATCAAAGAAAAAAAGAGCAAGGGGATGCTTTTAGATCATGTTTTCCAACATTTCCAATCATTTTCTTCAAGACACTCCCCGACTACCGAGAGAATTCGGAAATGAAAAATTCCTATGGAAAAGTAAATAAACTTAAGTATGACGTAATGTCTTCTGTTCTTGACAATGCCAACAAACAAACACCTACATAACGTATTGCCCGAAAGCGTGCTTCACAATGATTTTCTTTGCATGTAAGAAAGTTTCTTTGCCTAGAGGTACACATAAAATTCAATTGACTCATGCGACAGCTGACATTGTCCACAATTTGGGTTGTCCTGCTGTTCGAGGGAAGACTTCGGGAAAGTTATTGTGATATTTCAAATTTCCTGCTCTAGCAGCTAGCACATAGGCAACGCTGTGTAAAAGCTGAGCTCAAATATCTAAACTATTAAGGATATGCATTGTGCATATGTTGATCTTCCAACACATGCTGTAGATATTTGTCATGATAAAATATGTTGATTTGTAATTACCCATCTTTGCTTTTACAACGTGATTCGTGGATGGTGAATATACGCAGATGAAATCGTGAAAATCATCTTTATCATATAGAATCGATGAAATGAGAAATGAAATTGCTTTTCAAATACAATACTGTATGGTGAATACAGGAATAGTTAACTGGCTTCTGATCTACGTTGAACTGTATTTATGCGACTATTTGATACAGTAAACAAAGTGAAAGTCTGAATTTCGTTAAGTCCAGAAAAAAAACTTTTTGTAAAGATTTCCCATTTATTTAATTTAGGTGGACCAGTGAAAACTTTTATTATATATTACCTTATAATTACTACCTTAGCTTTGCAGAGAAATGTGTGAACACGCCACTCTCCGAAGTAAAAGCAGAAAATGAATTTAGTTACCGGCAAGGTCCAATAATATGTGGCACATTTCAAGCCATTGGACAGCAGGCTTTTATTGCTCGGTTGGGTGAAGGCCAACTTGTAATATACAACTCACCATTACTGGAGCTCACTGGATTCTATTCAAAACAATAGCCCAAGGTCAAGTGGTTTATTCTCTGCTCTTAGTTGGGAGGCTGAGTTTTTATCCCTTCTAATTTTCCACTTTTCAAGTATCAAAGTATGTAGTGGAGATATAACTACAATTGTCTGTCTGTAGAAGGGTTAAACACCGAAATCCGTTGTCTTTTTATAGGAATGAATCCTTAAGCTTTCAGCATCCCTGTGGAAAAGAGTCGAATACAGCTTATTTGATTTTTCATTATACCTTCCCAAGACTTTATCAGTTCTAAATTCTATTTTTAGAGAAATGAGAAACGTATTCGTACCAAACTGGATTCTAACCAGTGCCTATGGCTACTATGGTCAGGTGGTCTGTGCTATCGGCGCCTGTCCTTCAGCAGATAACTTTTTCACCCATATCTTTCAATTGAGTGAGTCGTTTTTCCCTCAAATTCTTGTCGTTAGACATCACACCCCAATCCCATTTTAGGGCTGAGCCTGTCACAGAATGGGTACTTCCAAGGATCAACTGCCCCCAACATACTTGGAAGGCACAGAAATTGGAAAAGTAATATGAAATAGATGGACAGTATTGGGAATAGTAGAAAAGTGAAATGTATATGGGCATGATAGCTATAGATACTTGGTTCTAATCCATTTCGGTGCAAACATGTTTTTCGCCTTTCTACAAATTCCTCTCCACCTATATTTTATTATTTTCTTAAATTGTATTCACGTTCCCTTGACATCAAATTAATAACCTCACTGTACTTTTTGCCACTTGTGAAGTCATTGAAAGCCAGAAAACAATGAATTAAGTACTGATTCTGAGTCCCCTCCCTTCCCGACGCGGGGAATTTAAAATGATAAACCAACTGTAGTAAGATTGTTTAAAGTCATTATGCGCCACAATGCTTTGTTTCTCTGCTCATGCCCGTCCATAATCAAGAAACACATTGGAGATTTGAGATTTGGCTTTATTAAATTACATTTAATAGAGCCGAATTCAATCAGTTGCTCTGAAACAAAGAAGGGGCGGTGGGTTTTACGTTTTCTACTTCCCCTGTAAAAAGAAGTTGTTGCTATTTCTAATTAATTGAATGATACTCGACAGCGTATCATGATAGCTTAATAATTAATGATAATCATTCAAAGCGACTCTCCTTTCCATGTAATTGATTTTATCTTCTCTGGATGGTACCTCTCGTCAGTTATCATATGCACATGCAGGACCAGGAGACAATGCTTTTCTCACTTGCCACTGTTTTAATGGTTCGCTTTTGTTTTCTTGTGTAGTCCTCGTTTCAAGGCAATACTTTGATAACAAAAACAGCCTACAACAAATAGTCAGGACACACTGGGGATTCATCAGCTGTATTGTTCTACACAACTTCTTTTAAGTAACTGTAAAATAGTGGGTGATTTTTTTAGTACGAGCACAAATCCCTAATTGCCCATCATTTCCAAACATGATTTCCACAAATTCTCTAATGACATTTTTTTACTCTTTGATGTTCAAACACTTGAAAAATATCCAAAGTCATTATTTCCTTGCATGCCATAAACAAAAATATTGCCCAGAGGCTATAAATGACAGAACCACCGTTCCGTCAGGGAACTTCAACGAGATAAGACAAAGAAATCAAACTTAAATTGATTCATTTCGTTGCATTTTGTACCTTACACAACTTAAAACAGTTTGTGGTCGCATTAAAAACAAAGCGAAATTTAAACACAGCAGAAGAACAAAAGATTTTATTTGAAGACAGGAATTTTGGTCTCATTAAAATATGTTAGCTAATCAAAACTCAAATAAAGAAATTTAATTTCTTTATAGTTTAAAAGATAAAGGGAATAAGTTAAAATGTTTATTAGAGGGGTTTTTAGGGACGGAGATGTTTGTACAATGTATATGGTTAATACAGCGTTTATTAAACATGTACTATATTTGCTATAAATTTGCATCGCAATTGAAGTCATGCTGAATTTCGTTGCAAACTTTTGGTTTAAAACTAGGTCCCAGAGTAAAAAAAATAGACATCAATATTTGTTAGGACAGTGACAAAAATATTCTGTCAAATTATTTGTTGATAAATAAAGTAAAAGGAGGATAAAAAGGTAGTCCTTCGCTTTTTTTACTGGATGTCTAAAATGATTAAATACCATTTATTGATCTATTTTTGTATAAAGTCGAGAAGATTACAGTTTGATTTTAACAGCCTTTAATGCTCCTGTTGGAAAGGAGGTCTGGGTCTACCAGTGACACGAAATGGCTCAATATGCAAATTTTCACCGCAGTCATGTTTCAGTAATAGACATTGTGCTGTATCCAGGCAGCGTTGACAATTTGGTATTCTGGTTTTGCAATGTGGCTTTGGTTAAACTTAATTAACAGATTATTTTTGTCTGTAACTAGTAGTGACCTCAATCCACAAACGTAAACTACGTACTTGGCATTTAATTGTCACCTCAATCAACAGAGTTATTTGAAGGAAGAACTTGTAGGGAAGTGAAAATTCCTTTCAGTTCAGTAGAACGAAAGCACTTAAAATTGCACTGGTTATTTGATTTTGAAATTTAGAAGAAATCAACCAGTCCAAGATAGTATGAGGGGACAGTACACTTTTGGGAGACTGTTAGATAATTTTTTTAAATATAAAATTTAACCCTAACTCAAGGAACCTAGTTGATTTCTTCGATTTTTCCTAACGATTTTCCAGTGGAGCTGATAATTAAAGCACATTAAAGCAAAGTCATAATAGGATGGAGAAGAATGAAAATTATTTACTTCCACCCGTCGGGCGAAAGGCCAACGGGACAGCTGCCAGCTTCTTCCACACCATCCAACTGGTTGCTTTTGGACCTAACTTAAAAAAAAGGTGGCTTGTTTTAGCTCCTTTTCTGTGGACGGCTGTCACATTTGCCTGCGACTTTCTCGTTTTACTTGAAGTGTTTATCGCAAAGGAACTCTTCGGATAGAGTCTTTCTCATCTTCAAGCACATGACCCATGTAACGCCACTGTCTCTTCTCAGGCACTTCTGAAGGTAGGGTTGATTCTGTTATGCGTAAAAGCCTGCAGCATTCAGTTTTCTTCGGCCAGAAAATCTCTGTTCGCCTCAGGCAATTTCTCTGAAAAAAAAAAGATTTTGTTCTTGATATTCTTTAGTATTTTCCAGCTCTCTGCACAGCACGTAAGGACACAAACAACGCATGTGTTGAAATCCTTCACCCTTGTCACAAAGAGATAGTCAAAGGTCTTAGGCTTTTTGAAAGAACGTAAAAACACGGTAAGCCTTTCTAAACCTGTCAACCTTCTTATTCTTACTGTCGCTATCTTATGCTATGACGCTTCCGATCTGTGTGAACTCTCCCACTTTTTCAAAACACTTGCATTTGAGGACCACAAGTCGCACAGTCGAATGTTTAACTCTTCACTGAGACGTCGAGGCTACTAGTCAAGCAACAGAATTGACTTCCTCAGTCGCAAAGCCTCCATGGCCACGTGGTTAACCCGCTAGACTAGCTGTACGTTTTCCTGAAGGACTTGAATATGAGTTCGAATTGACAGAGAACAAACCTTATCAATTTTGATGATATTTATATTTATATATGGAGAAAGAGAGAGAGAGAGAGAGAGAGAGAGAGAGAGAGAGAGAGAGAGAGGGGGGGGGAGAGAGAGAAAATATATAGAGAAGAGAGAGACAGAGAGAGAAAGGGAGAGAGAGAGATGAATGTGTGTGTGTGTGTAAAAGTAACTTTGGTTGTGAACCGGATATCTTCAAACCTTTTATTATACAAAGAAAATGGGGGTGAAAAATTATCTTAATGTTCATAGAATAGGAAAACCATTGTATTGTAATAGCAATAGAGGAGGTGTTTTTTTTAATTGATCAGATTTGTTAAGAATCATTGTTGCACGTGTCGCGAAAATGTGAAAATAATTAGATTCATGTTTTATTCTTTCGATTATAATCAATCTATACATATGCTAAAAAATTAAAAGAACTTTACAATCCCATCTCTTTGTGTAGCACCATCAGGTAATGTCTGTTTAAATAATGATCGAGTTACATCTAGTTAACACACACACATACATACACACATAGAGATAGATAGATAGATGGATACATACATAGATAGATAGATACATAGATAGATACATAGATAGATACATAGATAGATTGATGGATAGACAGATAGATAGAAAGATAGATTAATAGATAGAAAGATACGTAGATGGATGGATACATACATACATACATAGATACATAGATAGATGGATATATAGGTAGATGGATAGATAGATAGATGGATAGATAGATAGATAGATAGATAGATGGATAGATAGATGGATAGATAGATAGATAGATAGATAGATAGATAGATAGATTAGTCTGCAAACACGCTTTATGCTAAATAATCGAAATATATCACTCGTCGCAAAAGATACCCCGCCCTCCACGTTTGCTATCAATCGTCACACATTAACATTGTGATACAGTCCTGGGCATGCTCACAATCAAACCAAAGAATGTTGATGGACCAAAGTACTCAAGCCCAAACAGAAAAATAGAAATTATGAACGTATAGTAGGAGAGAGTTATCGATGTATATGTTACAAATGATTAACTTAAGTCTCCTCTAAATTACTTTTTCAGTTAATCATGTTCTTTATTCTGTTTTGTATTTCAGTTCAGTTTTTATCATACTTTATTTGTCTACGTATTCCCTGTCATTCAAGGTCTTTTCAAAACAATTTTTTTCTTGCTAGATCATATTGTAATAAACTTCAGTCTATTTCTTCACCAATTTACAGTTACAGAGTGACAAAAAGACAGAAAGATTTATGACATCATTCAGCTTAGCTTCCAACGCGGGCAACTTTAATGAAAATCTCTTTAATTTTCTGTTGAGATTATTTTCCCAATGCCTGAGCAGAAGGATCTCGACCAAGCAAAATTCAGAATAACAACTGCTTTAACCGATAACGAATTAGAATATCAACAAAATGTCAGATCTTTTATTGCAGTGGTTTACAATACCAAATCGTGAGGACTAAGCACACACACTTTGAGTCAACTGCTTTGTCTTTTTATCACGCAGAGGTCCTTGCAGGGTGGGGTGTCAAAATGGGCAAACTTCCAAAGTTGATTTGGTTTATGACCAACGCTTAACTTGACGTGGAGGTATTTGGGTCCACTTGAAAACAAAAACATCTCGATCAAAGATTTTCAGCCGCCAACACAGTTGTAAAGCAGTCTGGCTAATATTGAGGCTTGTTTTGTCAGTTAAAATTGGACGCTAGAAACTTGTACATACTTACAGATGATGTAAAATTGGTATATACGATGAACTAAAATATTTATGATGAATTGAATGATGAACTGAAATATTTAGTAAACATTACTATTTATGTTGTAATATGACTAGATGACTAGCCACAGTACCGTATCCTAAAAAATTATATATATATTTAAAATAAGTAAAAGCTTTTTGATTAAAAATCATCGTTAAAGCTGGATGACAAACTATTAGTTATGTAGTGGTAAAAAGCCACATAATACATGTTACATGGTTTATTCCAGGACTCCTTGAATAAACTTTCTTTTTCCGAACACACTGAGTATTTCTGACGTCTCCTCTTTGGTACTTTTAAAGATAAGTTCTCTATTTTCTAATGTCATTATTTCTTTAGAATATCCTGTAAGAAAAAAGAGGACCCCTCGAGGTGTTGTTGTCCTTGCCCTGTTCTCCCCTGCGCCCCCTCGATTGGTAAAGGGGGGAATCGAGCTGGCCTCAGTTATTCCAAATTATATAAAAGAAAAAAACGTGAAAACACGAAACTGCCAAACAGTCAGACTGAAGGTTAAAATTATTGAACATTTATTAACTGCAAATTTTCGTGCCACTTTTCAAAACCTGCTATGCTGTTATTTGTTGATTGTGGCCTGCTGGTTCTTTGATAAACATTAAACTCGGAGTTTCCTAAAAAGTGTAATATCTTGTTTAGTTGATACTTTGCTTGATAGTACGCCATGAGTTTGGACTAGCAAGGGTAATACAATTACTCCTTGGGAAATAAACAAAAATAACAAGAGGTTTTTAGTACGTCTTGTGAAAAAAATTGTTGCAGCTGTGTTATTCCATTATTGTCCGAAGAAGCCACAAGGCAAAACGCCAACCTAAATAAATAAAATTCAAATTATTTCTATCTTAAGAATTCATATATATATATATATATATACAATGAAATAGAAAACCAGTTTGTGAATTTCGATCTCTTGAGTTTCCTATTCTTACGCTCAAGAACACGTAACTCAGAATTATAAGAATTATAATTATTTTCTTTCTACTTCATCAAATAACTAACTCTGGATTCATTTTCATCAAACACTTTTTATGGTAATAATTAGTCATAAGTGCTGGATACAAAGGTAGAGCGTTAATAGAATTAAACACGAAATTGAAAACACAAGTTTGCAGTAATTTAGTTTCGTCTTCACCCAATTGTCACAACAATTTGAAAATTGAGCAATCTTTAAACTTTGTTAATGCAAATTCGTGTTTTGGATTTTGTGTTCAATTGCATGTTTTCACGCACCGACATATATATATATATATATATATATATATATATATATATATATATTTATATATATAATCAGATATACGAATAAGAAAAACTCTAACTTTACAGTACTCAGAGTTTCATGTCTTTCACAATTTTCAGCTGTATACAAATGATGTATATGTATGTATATATATATACACTTGCATATANTGCTGGATACAAAGGTAGAGCGTTAATAGAATTAAACACGAAATTGAAAACACAAGTTTGCAGTAATTTAGTTTCGTCTTCACCCAATTGTCACAACAATTTGAAAATTGAGCAATCTTTAAACTTTGTTAATGCAAATTCGTGTTTTGGATTTTGTGTTCAATTGCATGTTTTCACGCACCTACATATATATATATATATATATATATATTTATATATATAATCAGATATACGAATAAGAAAAACTCTAACTTTACAGTACTCAGAGTTTCATGTCTTTCACAATTTTCAGCTGTATACAAATGATGTATATGTATGTATATATATATACACTTGCATATATAAATACCTACCTTAATACGTGCACACATAGCTAAAGAGAAAAATGACAACACTAGTTCTGTATTGTGATCTGCAGCCATCTTTCGAGTTGCTTTTCTTTGATGTAATTAATTTCTTGTTGTAATAAACAATAAAAACCCTTTCACACGTCTAACTGTTAAAAGATTGAAGTTTAGAAGGGAAATATGATCGACTTTTACTAATGGAGTTTATGTACAATATAGGGAATACTTGTTATCAACTTTGTTTTTCCGTAGACAGTTAATTGGGAATTCAGCCACAAACATGGAAAAGGACATTCATGAACCTCCTTTGCAGAAAATTTTTAATGTATTGGGGAATTTTTCGACCCGAATAGATTTCCGTGAAAGTGTTTGTGTGTGTAGAGATTTAGCTAAAAGGCAGCCAGTCAGACTGATTAATCGATTAGTATCAATTATTGGAGTAGTAAATAACAAACTCTCAGATCAAAATATTTGATAGGTAGAAAGGAACACGTAGATAAAGACAGTTACAGGTCACGGACTCTTTAGCAGCAGGAAGAAACAAGGGGTAATCTCTATAAACCGGTTTTCCCGTTCAGGTTCTTCAATTCAACCTCGTGTCATATATTAAAGGAAAGGGATGGTCTTCTCTTTGAGTTATTTTACAAAGGAGTGTCACCCGCTTGGAGAACAGAACAGTCCTTCCCACCTCGGAAGTGGTCTGCAATTATTTTCGGAAGCTGATTATGAGGAAATTAGCGCCATATTATAATCATGCTGATTTGAATTGGAATTTCCTCTTGTTCTTGTACGCTTTATCATATTTCATTACGTCAACCGTACCTTTTCAGAACACTTTGAAAACAGTGTAATATAATCACTGATTAAATGGTTCTATGCTATTCCCATAAGCATTTACAGTAACATGAACAGTGGAAAATGGTTTGTTCCATCACATCATTTAGAAACCAGAATCCAGCTATGTTCGTTGTAATTAAAATACTTGTGGCTTGAAATGTTATCAGTTCCCCTAATAATATCTTTGGCCTCAAAGAAATATATAGAAACATTGAATAATTAACGCCACTTACAAAACATTTTGTTGATGTACTTATACCTGCCGTATTAAACAAAAAATTAGATATTTCTTGCTTAAGCTTGTATAAAGACCCTGGAAAGACAACTCTTTTTATCTCTTCTACATTTCTAAATGCCGGCTTTACCATTGACAAGCAAGAAGGGAGAAAGAAAGTTTCATGCTTTAATAGTTTTCTTTTGTACCTGTTCCAATGTTACAAGCTGATTTTTTTTGACGGATATGCTGTCAGGATCAGATTTGTGCTTTTGTGTAGTACTGTTGCAGCTAAAAAAGGAATGAAATTTCTTTTTTTGGTAAGAAAATTTGTGGTAGAAAATGAAAGTGGTCTATATTTTAACTTAAAGTAATTTTCTCATTCAGCCTGATAGTCAGGATATTTAAACATAGATTTCTCAAAATTGGATGTTTATTTCGGCAAGAAATTTTGTACATGGACAAACGGGCAAACTAAAAGTTACCTAACAGAGGTGATTTTAAAAATCTGTGCTATGCTACATACCCCAAACATTTTTCTATCTAACCACCAGTGGACACGCGAATGGTTTTGGGTATAGTTAATGAAGTCGCTCTCAAGAAACTAACAGCAAAGCCAAAAGGGGAGAGAGCAAAACCAATTTCATAATTAAGAGGTTTCTTTCCAAGAAGCCAATAAACTGGAATTTTAAATGACACCAAGGGCGACGAAAAATTCTACTCGTACTAAAAGACTTGAATATTGATTAAGTTTGATTTTGGGTTTGTAATTGTTTATTTCCTGCACATATTCTAATTTGCTAGCTAGCTTACATGATTCCAATCCTTGTCAATAACCAAGCGAGGTGAGGGTAAATACGTGCACCTCTGTGTGTGTATGTGTAAGAGAGAGTAAGGAGGAGAAAGAGAGTAAGGAGAGAGATGGATACACACATAAACCAGTAATCCACAAAAAAAGTGAAGTCGGGCAAAGCTGTATTCAAGCGCAACCCCTTTTCAACATTTAGACGTCTATGCACAATACCATAGATGATTTAAGTAAAACAATCTACTTTCATACCCAACAACATACTACGCCACTTATTAGCATCGTCAGGATTCCATTAGAAAATATTCACCTGGGTCAAATAGAAACTTAGAGAGTGTGAAACTTGAGTACACATATCAGGCATATATCTTTAACACCTTTTCTTTTAAGAGTGAAGCGTGCAGCCTTACTGAGATGGGAAAAAAATATTTGTAATTTTATCTATTTCCTGAGAAGAATACTAAGGATTGTCTACCAAGACAAGGTGCTAAGCTCCGAAGTGCTTAAACGTCTAATAATCCCCAACATGTTCTTCTACTGGATCAGAGAGGATCACCGCAGTTGAAGAATATATGGGTAAAATTAGTGGGTGCACCTTAAAATAAATTTTGAAATTTTTGCTACTTAGCGACAATTAGAAAGAAAGTTGAATGTTGCTGACGTTTGGATGCTACGTAGAATTTTAAGAATCTCCTGGACTGAGCATGTCAGCAACGACGTAGTTTTCGGAAGAGCCAACTACAGCAGAGAAGTCGTGAATATGATCAGGAAAAGGCAACTGTCATTTCGTGGTCATGTGTTGAGGAAAGAAGGCTTATAACACCAAGCCCTCACTGGCAAAATAAATGGAAAAAGAGGAAGATGAAGAAAACGGAAGATGTTCCTCGAAAGTATATCGACATGGACAGGCATGGACAAGCAATGAGAAATATACTAATAAATATTACTGAGTTGAATTTTGAGGTTCGACTTTGTATTAAAGGAAACAACCCATATTTTTTAAATAATTTTATTTCACATACTCGGATATCCGTCCACATTTTTTAGATAACTGAGTCGTGTAATAAAAACTTTTCAAGCTCAGAGGTTGTGCTCGTTTTGAGGTGCCATTGTGAATGGGTATTTCCACCTTATCGGAAGGTTCCGTCCCTCATTTTCATCTGCAATACCGCCCAAAATTTTCTGTTTTCTCCGAATCTCCTTCTTGGTCAGTGTCATCCTCATATCTGACGTTGTTGATATTTTGTTCTCCAGTATACATTTTATATCTTTGACGGATAACGTCATTATTTCAGCATATATTCCAAACAGATCCGCTAAGAGTACATGTACCTGGTGAATACCTTTCTACGTGGACCAATTTTCCTGTTTCTGTCATGTTATAGTGTTGCTGTCTTTTACCAGTATGAATTTCCAACACCGAGAAGGTCTTTCCTTTCTATATCTGGTGTGTTTAGAATAACCAACGGGTGTATCATGTTTGACCTTGTCAAATACTTTGGTGAAGTTTATGAAGCAAATGAGAAGACCGTTCTTTCTTTTCATAGCCTCTCTCCGATCATTTGCAAGATAGATATGACATTTTCAGTATCTTTGCCACTAACAACACAGTACTGTTCAGCAATTTCTAATGGAAATTTGTTTCTTATTCTGTCCACAAAGATGGACAAAATCAACTTTGTAACAGTACTGAGCAGGGTTATTGTCCTGTCTCCTCTCTGGTGGAATAAGTTGAATTGCTGTTTTAACAACGGCTCTTTTTAATCTGCCCCATATGTCCAAGTTTTATTCCTGTACATTATGTGCCCTTATGTTTGAACCTATTAGAAGAGACTGGATTATCAGTGCCGTTTTAGATGGCATAAAGCCTGCTCAGAATGTCTGGATTATTTTGAGGTCTTATAAACTTTTTTTGGCAAATTTTAATGATAGTGCAATCACTAAATCAGAGGAAAATGGTTTCCCTCTCTGTCAAGCTTAGCAAATCGTTAAGCACCTATATTCCCTGTGATTGCATTCGGATTGAGGGCATTTGCCACGCCCTGAAACGTTTGGTGAAAGAGCTGCTAAAGTACTAACTATTCACAATTACTTTACACACTGTGCAATTGCCTGATGTGGGCAAAGATGTGCTTTTTACTAAAGGTTTATTAAGGAAATTGTCTAAAGTTGGAGCTCCAATGTCTTTTGATTTTGGATGATTTATCTCCCCCATTGAAAAACATTCTCAGTGAGAAAAGACACAGTAGATGACCTGAAGAGAGTAGTACTTCAACACTACTGTGCTAATCAGACAATTTGTATTCTGTAGTTAATGTGACAATACACTGTATATTAGGCAGTGTTTCACTGATTGCAATAGTATTTTTATTTTATACCTCATTCTCAGGAAAAACTGGACAAATAGCTGTTGCGAAAATATATGAGCAAATATTTGAAACACATACTTAAATGTTGTTAAGCACGTATTTTTCCAAACTCTATTTATTCTAAAGTACTTAACGATAGGTACAGCGACGAAAGCTAATTGTGACCATCCCATTTGAAGAATGTGTTACAAGGGAATGAAAAAAGGTCACACAATATTTTTTGCCTCTGTTCTTATCATTAGATTTATTACTAAGGGCTCTGCGCTTTCCGAATGAAGCTAAAGTGTTCTAAAACTGGCAACAAGTATTAACAGGCAGCAAGAGAGATATGCAATTTTTAATCAGTGGGAGTGCGTAGGATAAGGTGTAGACTGACACAAAGACCACTATGTTCAAATTTAATAAAAATTTATCCTTCAATGCTGTAGATAAATTATTTGAATTATTACAGTCCTAATTTATTAAAAGGTTTGCTACCTATCCGCACTGAATTTTCGCATCCTCCTCTAATTGAGTAGACGATTTTGCTGAAAACGAACAAGAAGTTCCCACTTAAAACCAATCTCACTCACAAACTTGCCTTACGGGTTTACAGAAATGTGTTTATCCTTACGTATTGGACAGAAAAGCGTTAACTGTTTTTATTTTATTGAGTTTTCACCAATATACGATATTAAAGGGACAGTACTTGGTCTACAGAAACAAAGAGGTTAAACAGCATTTCGTGCCCGACGAAAAACTGGTATTCCCGATTTGCGATTCACATCTTATGAGATATATTGTGGCAACGGGTGTCATGGCGAAGAGGTACTTTGGTCATGTGGGATATCAGAATTAGTATCAGGTGCTACCGAAGTATCTTTAATATCTCTGTTTTGCGTTAGTGAATGTGAGAACCCCACCTATACCTATTCTATAAGAGACCAGTAAAAAAGGAACTTTTCTGTCGAAATTTGAGAAACTCTTACCAGCTAAATAACAAATTTTTAAGACGAAGATTGAATTAGCACACTGCTTGTAAATGTTGAATTAAGATCCAATATATTGTTGCAGACTGTACAAGATCAAATGGCTGTTAATACTGGATATTATCTAGGTTTTTAGTCCCATTAACATTTGTTTGTTTTTTTTATTTGAAAAAAAAAGCATTCATAGCGAAAATGCAAATTGTTCATACTCAAATGGGAAAATATTAAGAAATTTTTACTGCTAAAGTTGGTCGGAAGCAATCGAAAACTAAAAAAATTAACGGATGAAGCTCTGACCAGATTTTCTTAAAGAAAAAAAGAAAGATTTTCTTAAAGTGTCGCAAATCATTTTCACTTTTCTGGATAATTCTTAGCCCTAAAGTAAATCTCTTTGCATGCTATCCGCGGTTAACCATTAAATTGGTGTAAAAATAATTGTTGTATTGTGGGATAAGAATTAGGTTTTTCCTTATTTCGATTTATGTTTTTATTTATCGGAGGGAGTCACTCCTGTCTAAGCCAACCATTGCAGTTGGTTATCGTCTTTAAATGAAATAATCAGTGAATCGCTTGGCATTTTGCTGATAGTCTAACAGATTGATGCTAATCCCTTTCACAAAAATGAACTGCAGTTACTTAGGAATTCTTTCTGGGTTGTCGGTAGTTATTAATTAAAAGAGCATACCGGGAAGTCTCAAGGTTCCCATTATTAAATGGAATCGTTTTAACATCATTGGATCAGGAGGGATTAGAGTTCGTTTTAGTTTTTCGGCTTTTGGGAGAGAAAGGTAAATTACAGATATTAATGAATTGATTCAGTAACTATCATAGAGAAAACATGCTACCCACAAATTGAAGGTATAGTACAAGACTGTTGCAATACGAGGATTCAAATTCACTCGAGGAATTACTTTCAATATCTGTCATTACATAATCAAACACAGTTAACTGGTATAAAGTTTCCTGTTTCTTGTACCTTCAAGTGAATAAGGTGCGTAAATTCATCGATATCCCATATCGCATCAAATCATTTTCAATATAGTAGAGAGCTTCTGTTGTTGCCACTCGCCTATAAACCCTGTCTTCATGCTATTATATCAATAGGACGTCAATGAGAGAATCGAAAAAAGTATCCCACGTCTTTCGGTGAACTTCTGAAACAATAAATTTATGAAGAAATGTGCAGAGTAAAACAGGTCATTATGCTGTGAGATTACTTTAGGCAAGCTTGGGCTCGGTCGGGTGTATCTGGGTCCAGAACCTCGGTATCCATAGTAGAAATTGGGTATCACTGGTATTATTCAAAGATAAATTATCCTACTTTGCTATTAAAACCCTTTTATCTACAAACAAAATTTTTTTCCAATTGATCTAGAGAATTTTTTTGCGATTGGCTTAGGAAAATAATTGGTGAATTCTGAGTACCCGACTGGAATCCTAAATTGTGCATATGGGCCTCGGTGTGGGTAATTCGACAAACGAATTTTTGAGGCTTTAGACGGCCATAGATCGATGAACGTACATAGGAAATTTTCATGGGTGGGGCCGTCAACTAAGAATGTGTGTACTTAGAAAGTAAGCAAATTGAAAGACAAATATATAATTATGAGTCTCCTAATTTTTTTAAAAAAT
This sequence comes from Morbakka virulenta, assembly GCA_003991215.1. NCBI lineage: Eukaryota > Metazoa > Cnidaria > Cubozoa > Carybdeida > Carukiidae > Morbakka > Morbakka virulenta. The sequence goes on from RDPX01000410.1 coordinate 278,596, forward strand.
TCAATGATGTCGAATGCGGCAAATTTTATAATTTTTGTAGGAACTTTGTGTTAAACGTATTTGGTGCACCCGCAACCCCTGCCCTTCTTCCATCATGTACAGCCTAGTGTGGAAGCAAAATATTTAAGTTATGTGGTTACTCATTTTTGAACATCTTATTTGTGGCTGCTGTAGCTATTGCCACTGGTACTAGTACTGCTTTTAGATGTGGGTTATCATTTCTTTCGTCATGTAAGTTCTGATTAGACTTTGGTTAAAGCATTCGTTTTTGTAATTAAATTTAGTATCATAGCAACAGCCCCCTTGTTGTCAGAAAGATTAATCTTGCTTTTACATGTTTCCATATTGTTCAAATGAAGAGACCTTTTCAGCAAAAGTCCTATTTTTATTTTGTCGGCACCACTTCATTGTTAGCTTTTCTAATTTTGAATATGAATTGGCCTTTTATTCTTGTCTTTCATCGTCACTACTCTGCCATTAAAGAACGCTTTTAAATTAAGCTTGTTGGTCCATGGCTTCGTGGGAGAGGCTTTAGAAGCGTTGTATGATGATGTATGATATGCTGTCCGAGTTGTTTATTATAACGTTGTATTGAATGAATACAAGGTGGAGTTCAACCATAATATTAATCATAAACAAAAGTTGAATCATCCGCATTAATTTGATGGGGTAAGGATAACTTTGGTATGAATTTGACTCTGAACCTTCAGATGTATAGCACAAAATACAGATTTGAATTTTGTTTGCTCTGTACATGCTATTGATCTGATGGAGTTAAGTAGTTTTGTTTGTCGTCTTCGCCTGATCCTCTTAGGATATCTCAAGCTGAGGTTGATTTTAAATCAGTTTTTGATAAAATCTAGTATAACTTCTTTTATAAATCGTGCTTTTCCTAGCTAATCAGAATGCAGAACCTGAGACTTTTTTTGAAGTGGAGATTTAGTTCTTATGAAAGTGTGTTCTTCCTGGGAAAAGACAAGACCTGGACTTTTAGTTTGTATGTTTCCCCATGGAGTTGGGTATGTGCACAGTTTAGCCGACATTAACCAGCCTACCAAAAGCAGGTAACATGAACAAACTTCGTTCACGTTACACAACAGCTTTTGAACCAGTTGCTTTCCCGTGCCATTTTACTGATTTTTAATTGGTTTATAATACACTTTGAAAAATAGAATAGGGACTGTCTGTAATCTTTTCAAAAATAATTAATATTACATTTCATTCAAATGTTCAACCTGCACAGGAATAATTTTTGGCTTCCTAATTTTTCTGTATAATGGGGTGAAGGGTCCATGGTTGGCAACCCACCTGAAGATCTACCTTGATAAAAACACCGGTGGTATGATTAACTCATCACCATTTATCTTTCTGAGCGAAATGTTTAGACTTTGTGGGAAGTGCCTATTGTCCTCCGTGTAATACCAAAATCATCAACACAGGGACCAATTAGTCGGCATTCTAATGATCTGCGTCACAGTGATGATTTCCGGTATCTGTTTTTATTTTATGTTTTTACTGCAGTTTCAGTCAAATGAATGGCACCAGTACCCAACAGACCTTCAGTGGGCTGAAAGGTCTGTTGGGCGCCAAAAATCTTTGTACCCAAGATGGACTATTTACACGAGAGTGTAGACGCGAGTTGTGGTACCTATGGCTCTAAACAGACCGAAAAAAGTCTACTTTTTTCAAAAAGACACTCTACTTAGCTGTCAAAGGTCTTCATTTTATTTTTTGTGAAAGCTTTTCTTTTGATTTGTTCTTACAAATTAAAATCTCATTCCCCTCCATAGTTTGATGCTCATTGTTTGTTTGGGTTTTTATGCCATTGCTCACTGCAATCTTTTTAATGTTCAACTTAAGCTTGATGAGACTGATAAATCTCAGAGTTTTTTCAGACGGGTAGAAATGCTAGTAAAAAGGCTAATTTCTGATGCTAAATCTCGCTTTGGTAAGCACGTTTGGGTATTTATTTATTTTCAAAGACTTTGGATTCAAGCTTTCTGGAAGATTTGCAATAGAGTTTTGAGTTCTGACTGGTCAGTTGTTTTTCCACTTTATCGTGTTTTCTTTTTCATGTCTTTCAGGAAAAACTCGGGTCCCTTTGTTGGGTTGTATTTTGCCAATTCCTTTCAAAATAACACTGGTGGTATTGCTTTGCCTGAATAATATCCGTAAATTTATCAGATATGGACTCTGTAATCTAAGCTTAAGATTGATTGCAAAGGTTATTCATGTATTTAATTAGAGCAGAGACCCTGGTCTAGATTCGGTTCTGGTAGATCCCGCAAAAGAGTATGCTTCTGATGTTTCTTTTTCGCTGTCCAAAAAATTTAATTTTTGCCTTTCCAAGTTTTGATTTACATCTTTCTGAAAAGTTTTTAGTGTTGTCTTCAACAATGCAGATCATCCACCTGACTCTGTCAAATATCGAAATGTCAGGTGTCTTTCTGTTATCAGTGAGGTGTTTGAGTGACCTATCAACAATGCACAGATGTAATTCTTTGTCTTTTTGTTGATTTCAGTGTAGAATTAGAGTATCTTCCTGCACTAGTGACATTTTGGCTGCAATAACAGAAACTGTCTTCAGATTTACGGATACGTACGGCGATGAACTTTGCTCTGCATATTTCCAAGGCATTTTTTAAGGCCTGGGACACTGACGTCATAACTTTTCTCGTTATGGTGTAACATTTTTTGGTATCATTTAGTCTTTTTTCCAGATCGTAAAACGCATGTCACACTGGATTAAATTGTATTTGACGAGTATTTGATTAATGTTTGTGCTTCTTAAGGTTCTATTCTTGGTCCAGTTCTCTTCCTTCCCTAACGTCAATGATATTTCTGGTAACTTGCTTCAGTTCATCAACATCCATGCTGATGACACTACTTTGTACTCTGGTATTAGCCACAAGGCGGGAAAAAGTCAAACTCAGCGGGAAAAAGTCAAAACTGCTGAGGATTAAGATTCTAATTTTCAGGCTGTCAGATAATGGGGAAGAGGGTGGCTGGTTTTTTTCGATGTAGCAAAAACGAAAACGATGTCATTCAATAGAAAGGTGTGTTCTCACCTCTCTCCAGTGTGCATAGCCTGTCATTCTGAGGGTAACACTAGTGAGATTGCTTCTTTTCCTGAGGGATCCCCATCTATGGGATGTTCGGAATGTCATTTCCTCCATATCTTTCTTGGGGTTCTCATATCCCATTTATTCCTAAATCTCCTAAATCTTAATTAGGTTGATATTGCACTAGAAAATGTTTTACACCCGGGCCCATTTTATAGCTTTATCTACCATCTACCATCTACCATCCGGCCTTGCATGGAGTACTTTTCCATATCGGTATATGTCTCCCTCCCCCCTGTCTCACTGTCTCATTCTTGTTGTTCTTCATCGAGTTCAGAGGCGTGATTGTAATTGGATGGGTCAACCACTTGCTGTTACTCTTCAAACTTTGTATCATTACGGAAGGTGGCTTGTCTTAGCCTTTTCTATAGGTATTGTCATGGAAAGTATTCTGATGAACTTTTCTCGCTTTTACCAGCTGAGCATGTTGCATCTTGTGTGACACGTTTCTCTCAGCTGTTCCCCCTTGTTGCAAAAAAGTCTCTCTGTGAAAGTAGTTCCTTTCGTCGGACAGCTAGATTGTGGAACTCTTTGGATTTTGAGTGATTTCCTCCATCACATGAGTCAAAGGTCAACTCAACTTTTTCTCCTTCTAATCTTTTTCTTTTGTCTTTTCTTCTAAGTGTTCCTTTCTTCATATGATTTTAATAATGTATAGGACAAGTGCATTTGATTTTTTGAAGCTGCCAGGTTGAAGCTATGATAAATGAGTTGGTGTGGACATCAACAGAAGTGCATAAAACGTAAATAAACGCCAAATTTTTAAATGTAATTTTAGAAGTAATACTGACAGAGAAGATTTGGAATTCATACAGATGAAAAATGGTTGAGCTCAGACCTGAGACTGAGCCACTGTCTGTCATTCCCAGGGCAACATGTTGCACCAACTGAGCTATTGACGCAACTTTTGTAACCAAATCATTAAGCAGCTTCATCTTTAATTTAAGTATATCATCTATCCTCTTGGTCTCTGTCGTTTCACATTTCTAAAAGGTTGTTTTGTTTTAAATTTTCTTGATGTCAGCAAGAACTGAAAGTAAAAGGAGACTGTAAAAAGTCAACTTGTTTGTCTTTCAAAATCGATGTTAGTTGAAAAATGCAAGGATGGTGGAACCAAAAAAGTCTGAGAAGAAAGACCAAAACTAAGATGCAATTTCTATTTCTTCTCCTCTCATTTCAGTGTTCATCTTTTTGTCTTTCCTGATTTTTAACAGCACGATTTTATATGTGTACATCAAAGCTGTATACATTCCTTTTTTATGTGTAAAGTGGCTCATTGTAATTATATTGCCATATGCTCGCAGCCGCTAGTAAGAATCAAACCACCTTAGTAATACTGGACCTGTGTAGTATGCGAATCCAAAAAATATTTTGGATTTCTGATCTTGTTGTTTACCAGGCATTATTTCAAATATTGTTCAAACCTGGATCAGACGATAACGCAAGAAAAAAAATCTTTCGTCATGAATTTAAAGATTCCTCTAGTTTAGTTTGACACCTTAGATTCATATGACACCCAAAACATATATTGTTACCTTGGTCGATCTAGTAGATGATGGGAGTCTCTGATACATGTCCACAAATGTGAAAGATGTTTGGATACAGGGATCAATTTGAAATTCATATAGCATATTACCTAAGTACTTACAGGGCTGATGATATTAGATAACAATTGGATTGATAATTCTCTTCCTTTTCTCTGTTTACGATCTATGTAATTGCCATTTGCGACCACATAATTTTAACAGAACACAAAAACCTTGATTTTACTCTAGTTTTACCTGAAACTCCAATGGTCATCTCCGTATTTCTGGTTGTCATGGAGAACCACGTCTTATAACCCTAACGAAATAGGGACAGCTGTAATCGATCTTTACTTCTCCTTGATAGAAAGAAGAGGGATACTGAAAGATAGGTAGATTGATCGATGGATGATAGATAGATGGATACACGTACATACATACATACATACATACATACATACATACATACATACATACATATATCAATACATAGACAGGCAAATAAAAAGATAGATAGACCGATAGACTGATCGCTAGAAAGGTGGATGGATGGGTCCTATTGAACTACCTTGTCAAGCGAATGTGTTTAACGTTGCTTTAAAAAAACCCTTGAAACATCTATATTTTAATATTTTGAAATTACAGTGAAACATTATCTCAAGGGTATTAGGTGATAAAATCTAAAGGATTGGTACGGGCGTTTCAGGGGGAGTAAATTCAATATAAAGGAAATGTAGGTTGTAAAATATACTTCAAATGAAAAAGAAATATACTACCTAGTGTCTGTTTTGTGACTTCCTTGTATCAAGTAGTCTATGCCATCAGAATTAGACCCCATAATTAATCTGGTTCTGTTAATTACCTAGCCATTGCCTCTACAAAGAAATGACAAGACAAATAACATCGCCTCCCTTTAAAAAATCATTCTGATTTACGGTCTCATGCCCACGGAGAGCTTCTTTAATGGAGAAGAATGAAGTATGAAAGGAATTTTTTGAGTTGAAACAAACAAGCGGAGTTGTGAAAAGATGAAATAGTATGCACTTGATCAATAAAACAGTTTGTAAATGAGCATCTGTATTGCCTTAGATATATTTTATATGCATATATATATATGTATATATATAATATCATATTTATATACAGTTCCTGATTAGTCATCCTTTATCACAATAATTATAACATCTCTTTCAAGCCTAATCTAACAAAAGTTGCTAATATCTCCAAGTAAACCCTCCTCTTGGGAAACATGAATACAGAAGAACTACAAAACTCTAAAACAAATAAGTACTCTCCAGGGATCTGATTATTTGATTGAAGGACCGACAAGAGGAACAAGAGAATTAAACACTCCAGTTCACATAATTTTGGCAAACAACTAATGACTGTAAATATGACAAAAGTTGTTCTATTGAGATTGACTGACCACTGTATCGCTTTTGTTACAAAAATCAAGCTTTGTAAATACGAATTTTGAAAGAGAACTTTGTCAAATTTATGCACAATAACAATTAGAAAAAGCAAAACATGACTGAATTTTTCATATACAGTAATGATGTGAATGCAAGTTGATTTAAACTCAAAACAAACTCTGTCCAAAAGAGTGAAACGTTACGCATCGATCATAAAAAACTAGAGAAGGGTACGGCCTGCCGTTGACTTAGATAAAAATATTATAGCTAATAACTCCATGCAATAATTTTCAGCATCAGGCTGCACCAGGCTACAATCCACCAATAACATTCAATAGCCTAAATAAAATTGTAACAAGAATCTATTCACAGAATACACAAAAAAGGCAACAGTTTTTACCACCCTCTTCTTGCCCGCCCCAAAATCACATATCTCTACATTTCTGCCCACATTTGTGATGGCTAAAAATACCATTAGATAAAATATTTTCTGAAGCTACCAACTACACTTAACTGTGACTTGTTTCCACAATCCAACTTCACTAAGGCAAAACAGACTGTTCACAGATATGCTAGCAACATGGACTCAAATCAAAGCGTGTCAACTGAATATCTGCGGACAACGATCTAAGAGATAAAACATAATTTATCTGTTAGATTGGACAAAATATTTCCAGGAATGACGAAAATGCCGCTCCGGCCCTCTCTAACCTGCTAGCATTCATGATTAACTTATCGTTAAAATCTGGTCCACTTTCTACGGAATGGGAAACTGCCCAAGTAATCGCTCGTTGACAAGGGAGGAACTGTCACGACTACTTTCGGCCTTTTTAGTATTACCATTTTTTTCTAAAGTACTATGAGAAAAACTCTTTAACAAGCAACACATTGCTATCAAAGTATCAGTTGTGAGAGAAAATATAGGCTGCGTACCAATCACTACACTCTCTTCTTTTTAATCTACTCCCTGTGATTCCGCCTAAGCTGCTCTAAACTTTTCTGGAACAGGAGGTCTCGTCATTCTTCTCTGTTTTGTGCTTAGTCTCTCGATTCGATCAGGTCTTTCAGGCTTGTTAGCTTTGGCCTCTAGGTATAACTTCGTACACGGAATATTTGTATATATGTTCAAGGTCTGTATTTAGGGTAATGGAAAAGGGTAGTCCGTGGGTGCCCTCTGCAGTTAGGTGCGACTTCACTTCTAGCCCAAAATATATTTAAGGAAGTGTAAAACAAGAAATTAATTGAGAGAATTATACGCTGACCTTCCAATAGACTTTGATAAGCCACAGCTTGGCCGTGGTTGCAGATCTACTTTATGAACCATTCTCATTCTTTTATGAGCATCACGCATGGCGTTCTCCTTAAGGTTTGTTTTTATAACCTTTATTTTTTAAGTTTCTGTAATAAATGCCTTTCTTGGGGGTACTCAAACATATGCCAGCGTGGAAGAAAGCTTCAATATGTATTAAAAATAGGTGGCAACATGCTCTTCGCAAAAGAAAGCTATCGTCAAAAGACAAGTCAGAGTTGAAACAAAGAGTTCAAACAAAATAACAGTATCTTAATCTGAAGTGGAGCTCAATTTGTTCTTCATGCGTAATTATTCATCTGTTCTTTCAACATTTCTCTATTAATCTAAACCCACTTAAAACAGAGCTAAAGTTTTTACTTGTTTCTAGTATACTAATTTCTTTTTAGAAACATATTGCCATAATTATCTCTATGTCAGGAGGCGCACAAGGCATATACATCTCTTTGCCACTTTGGCCGATCTGAAGCTAGACGTACAGCATTCCAGGAGCTCCAATCTGGATCATTCCGCTCCACCTATACCATTTACCGTTATAGGTTGTTTTAGGAACATTCTGATTCCAAATCCGCGCTCAGGAATGCAAGTGCTCCTGTGCAGTCGTCAGGTAGTCTCCTACTAAGTACATGGATGATTCAGTTCGATTTCCTCCTTCTTAGTTCATCCCAAATCTCCTTTGCTTCTGCCATCCTAGTAAATCGGATTTTGAAGACTCCCCCGACCCCTCCACTCCAGAAGACATTTGATATTAAAGGTATCAACGTCCTCTTCTTCTCTTTTTGTCAGTTTTTAAGTCTCGCAACTGTACAGTAGAACTGGAAAGATCTTGCTCTTGAAGAGTCCTGATATATGTGGTTTCCGGAACGCTGGAAATTCTATTGAAGGCTTTTCTGGCTAAAGGTTTTCTTTTCTTGACGTATGCATTGTGACCACCATCCCTGGTGGTATCATTAGCAGCAAGGTATGTAAAGTTCGATAATATCTTCACTTCATTCCGTTACATTTTCAGGCTGGCGCTACTCTCAGTGTTTATCTTCAATACCTTGCAATCCTTGGCATTCAGTTTTAGTCCAACCTCAGCAATGACCTCTAGCTTTGTTGTTTTAGACTGAAGATGGTTTCTTATTTATGGCAGTAGCCGTCTGCAAATTTAGATTCTCCAGTATTGTAATAAAGTTCCATCTAATCTCGGTTCTCTTATATCCCAAAGACTGCTACATTACCCAATCTATCACAAGGAGAAAAAATCCAGACATATACCAGTCTCATCTGGGTCATCATTGGGAAAAATTATTTGGTTTTTCATTGGTTGATCACAGCGCACTGGATTCCTCGTACAGGATTCGGACTCTTTTAACCATTTCTCTGTCTGCTAAATCAGATGCTTTTTCAAAGTTCACCAGGTGGATATTTAGGGTAGCATTACATTCATAGGCTTGTTTCAAAATGTTTTTGAAGAGAAGTGCCTACTAAACACTTTTTGTGCCTCTCCTTACTCCGCATTCCTTTTTCTATTTCCTGTAAACCTGATTAACTCAGCTTATTACCCTGTTTTCGTACCTTAAGTCTAGCACCTCTCTGACTGACTGTACATATGCTTTCTCTTTCCTCTCTATTCTCCTCTAGCTTCCTCAACACCGGCTCATTCAATTCTTCTTTGTTTCTTTGTCTTTCAGGATCTCCACTTCTAGTTTGAGATTAACTTAGTTTTCCATCTTGTGTATGTGTGTATGTGTGGGTGCGTTGGGACAATTTAATGCTTGCCTTTACCAATAGTGACTACTATTAAAGTTTCTTCTCTTTGAGCTTTCGTGTGCAGTGAAGGCTATCTCCACTGTCCGTTAGTCAAGACACGGTCTGCTGACAAGCATGTTGCTTTTTGAATGTCGTTTTGGCAAAAACGACATTCTGTTATAAAAAAATCCAGTGAATCGGAAACAATTTACATTATCTCTTTCCATTTTCATTTTAATACCCTGTACCATGTGCTCACACATGGTACAGGGTATTAAAATGCCACTTGAAGTATCTTTTTGTATGATATTGCTGTCACCTTTATGTAAGATGTTGGATAAGAAGAGCATTTTTGTGATGTGGTTGTCCTTGAGATTTGAATTTTTAACGGGAAAGATAAAGGCTGTCCGCAGAAAACAGCTAACTGCAAGTGAAATCACTTTTCCTAAAATTTCTAGAAAAATTTTATACTGCTTTAAATCATTTTACATTCGTTGGCTTATTGATACATTATTTATCTCACATAGTTGACTAGTATGGAATATGGGGTAAACTATAGTATTTTAAATGACTAGAGACGAGATATAACTGTATGTGTCCATAACCCCGACGGAAGCACTCCTATGAAAGAAATAGTTGTTATCCGTATTTCTAAATTCACTGAGAAATAGGTGTAAATCGTTGTCAATCCTAGGTCCTAGGATTTTTAATTAGGGTGTCTTTTGTTGATTTTCAGAGGTTTTTTAATAATACAAATATGCATTTACAATTTTTGAGGATTTAAAAGAAAATCAGAAAACTTCGCTCTGTCTTTGTTTCCCTACGAAAAATATCATACACTTCCACTCTGTTTCTTAAGCAAGAATGTATTTATTTGTTTTGTACATGACATGTATATAATGTACAAAATTGTAAATAAAAAACTGATTGAAAATTATTGCAAATAATGAAATAAATTTGTAATCTCGGTGAAAAGAGTTGAAGTGGAAGTGGAAAATCAGTGAAAAGAGGTGAATTTATATGTAAAATTTCAGTGGAAGAGTACCAATCTTTGTATCGGAGTGCAACCACAGGGCATCCAGCTCCCTGACTCTAACTATCAGTTTGACGCTAAATTTCAATGTATCGAATATATGGGTAATTTAGTGTCTTTCAAAAACGACACAAGTGGACCGACTCCGACTCTTCTCTCTTGTTTCTGACTCGTATTGGACAGATAAAAATGCAAACGATTTAATAGAACGACAGGGCAGTTGTGAGCTCTAACAAAGGTGATGACTTATCAATAGGAAATGAACGGCATTAACAATGACCAAGCCTGAAGAATTGAATGACGCAAAATATGTATATTGTTTTCAAGATCTTTTGACGTAAATAGATATGCACTTTTACCATTCCTATATTGATACCATTCTTGTACCTATACAATCTTGGAAGCTTTAATCCAGGGAGTGAAACTTTTCAAAGATATACTTATTGTAGTAAATTAACCCCATCCCAGCGTCGTCTGACCTTCAAACAACAAAATGATGGCCCAATATCAAGTACGGGTGGGGTACATGTTACTAACATTCCAAAGAAATTGGCATTAAATGGTAAAGCAGATAAATTTTTTTTGGTCCAGAAAACAAGCGCGATCTTTTCTTTTAGAAATATTATAATTGTCAAATGATTTTACTTGAAAAGGCCCACAGAAGTCAGTTTTTTTGAAGTACTGTCGTATTTTACGATTAAGAGTTATAGATTACTTGTTAATTTCGTGTCACAAATGCTCTGTGTGACCAAAAGTGTTTCGGAGTCACACCTGCCTTACGATCCCTTAATTTCTTTTTATTTTATTCTTAATTGAATTGATATGGGAAAGTAAGAAACCGCTTTGTTGACGAACAGAGGTTGCTTTGAGTCGAGAGAGAAATTCGTGTGAGATGGTTGGGCACCCTGTACCAAATTGTAGTTTATTGTAAAATTTGCAACAGTCTTGTAATTTGCAATGGGCTGTATTAAATTTTACACCACCTACGATTTCATCTAGAATATAAAAGTATAGGTATATATCACAAAAATACTGATATGTTGAAGAAAAATTATTGTGAAGAGCCCCAGCTGGTTTCACTGCTTATTGTTTTCAGACAAAATTTTCTCAATGTAAAATTTGATGCGGGAAACCCCTCCTATGGACAGACCATAAATAGTTTAGAGAATAGAGTTTTTTTGTGTGTTACATTTATTTTTAAAGATTTAGAGACTTCTCTTTTAATCTGTACAGTAAAACTTTGCTGCTTGTCTGATTCTTTTACCTCGAGGATGTGTTGTTGCAGATATGAAGGACACAGGACTTAATTGGCTCTTGGGTATCTGCTGTTGTCACCAAACCGAGACTATATTCAATAGCCAGTTTGAAAGCTTGAATTTTAAAGCTCACAATTATAACAGCAGTAACAATAAAGAAAAGAAGAAAAAAATGATGATGATGATGATGATGACGATGATGATGATGATAGAGACTCTNCCATAAATAGTTTAGAGAATAGAGTTTTTTGTGTGTTACATTTATTTTTAAAGATTTAGAGACTTCTCTTTTAATCTGTACAGTAAAACTTTGCTGCTTGTCTGATTCTTTTACCTCGAGGATGTGTTGTTGCAGATATGAAGGACACAGGACTTAATTGGCTCTTGGGTATCTGCTGTTGTCACCAAACCGAGACTATATTCAATAGCCAGTTTGAAAGCTTGAATTTTAAAGCTCACAATTATAACAGCAGTAACAATAAAGAAAAGAAGAAAAAAATGATGATGATGATGATGACGACGATGATGATGATGATAGAGACTCTTAGAGTGCTACGAATAGCCCAGGAAGTCCAGAGATCTTTGACTGACCATGACATCACTGGCCTGGTAGAATACAACCCGAGCCTCTTTGCACTTATCGGGAATTCAAAATTCCAGAAATAACATCAATCTTCAATTTCAGTTTGTTGTTCCTGACCGTTCAAACTTTTGGTCCTTCCTTCACAAAAAAGGTTACACACCTTTCAATATCTTCTGATCGATAGTACCCAATGTTGATTTAGCTTGAAATTCAAAGAATTGTCTGAGTGGAAGACAATTTTCATCAAATGACAAGAGTTAAAAATACTTTTTGAAATTTTTATTATTTCACTCCTGGGGTGTAGCATTTATTTTGCTCCTGGGGTGTAGCATTTATTTCGCTCCTGGGGTGTAGCATTTATTTCGCTTCTGAGGATAGCATTTATTTCGCTTCTGGGGTGTATGAGAAGAGAAAATGTATAATAAAATTTTGGCTAAGTGACTCATCTCTTGAAAATCTAATTATAGTGCGTTGCATCAGGTTGATCCTTGAGCGATGTTTTGAAACCGGTTTTGTTGTGCTGCGTTTTGCTAATGGTAATTTGCATTCTTCTCCTTACAAGTCAAAATGCTTTTCATGAGGTGACCAAAGATCAGAAAATATTAGCCAAGAGAAGCTTTATCCTCCTGTGTATTTAATGTGTATAAATCTATTTGGTTTGATCATCGCCTTAGCTTCCTAGTATTCGGAAATCAGTTTCCCTTGTATCTTATTTGTCTTGTTTTTCTGATCAACATGATGAGTTGGTGACATTCATTCTACTGCTTTCTATTCAAAGGGAACTTTGAAAGATTCTTCATTTAACGGAAACAATTTCCTGTCATAACAAAAGTTTTTGTAATGCATATTCAAATTTATAAATAAACATTCAAAGCTGTGAATTCTAGAATCCTCTCTGGTACTTTGTGGTGCAGTTTCAAACTTTTAAGGAAGTAAAGACTGTTGACATAAACATATTATTAAATCTGAAACAAAATACTTACAAAAAAAATACGTGAAAAATTTTTTCAGAGCTTTCCATTGTACAGGATGATCTGCGGTTAAACTACCCATGTAGTAACCTTGGTGTTGGTGTTGGTGTTGGTCATGTACTGAGGGACATTTTGCACTATGTTCACAAGGACTATTTTAAACTGCTGTGACAGGAAAACACGTTAATGGAAGAAATAATGGAGTGGGAAGTGCTATGTTTGTGTAAAGTGAAGTTCTGAACAAAACAGGCATTTATTAGAAGGTATATTCATACAGCTTTAATTCAAACAGTGTCTTTTATATTAGAATATTGCACCCAAAGCAAGGCCTGGACTAATTCCTATATAAATACATTTGGTTGGTTTTTGACAGGACTTACTTCAAAGCAAAATATATTTGTACAGAGTAAAGTTTCCCCGGTACCGTTAGTAACGTTATCAATAAGGGGGTTGGTTGACATGCAAGAAAAGGTGTAAATGCTCAGTAAACAAATAAATTGAAATCCTTTGATACAAATAGGGTTAATACATTGAACTGATGGTGTCCAGCAGACCTTCCCCTGTCAAAAGTCGAAAACTGTTGAATTTAAGATGCGAATCTTGATATGCTGCTCTTTTTAACGATGGTAGAACTTGTTTGCAACCTCTTCTTGTTTACCTTACTCATGATACAACAAGTTCTAGCAGAATACCATTTCCATGAGCTCATCTGAAGCTCAACTGCAGCTGCCTCGAGCATTTTTTTAACATTAAATGTCATCAAGTAGATATTCTTTGACAATTTAATTACCGTCATTTTATGAGAAATGTTAAGGCCAGTTGGTGTGCGTCATGGTGTTTTGGACAGTATATTGGTTTTGTAAATTTATTCGTCCAGAATTGGTATGGAATAAGTACTTTATCGATTTGAAGTACTTTATTAAAACTGTGACGCTCTTGTGGGTTTTGGGGGTGCACGTTTGTTCCAAAATATTTGGGGATATTTAAATCTACGTTTACAGTTGGTAGAATGCCAGCTGAAGGGTTTTCTGGCCGTTATGAACATCATGGTGTCAATTTTTCTTCCTTAAAGTGTATTTTCTTTGTTCACTGCTTTTAACAATATGACAATGTTTGTCATATCACCGGAAATAAGTTCCTTTTCAGCCTTGACGCTTTTTTGATGATGAATTCCGTATTACTTTATCTTCTGCATAAAATTGGGTTTTCCAGATCTAATTAATTGATTTTATTTAAAACACAAGGGTTTTCAGAGTTGAATTCTGACCCCACATTTGAGTACTCAAGACTAAGACCTAAACATTATAAACTTGGATGATCAGTATATGTAATGTCCATTTTAACCCAAACATACAAGAGAAGCTTGAATATTCTTGAATTTAAATTTTGATGGGCTAAAGCCTTCTACAAACAAAGTGCACTCAAATTCCTTTTATAAACTGGATTACGTTATGGAGATAGTATGCCGTTTTAAATCCAATCACATCAAGCGTCAAACTTTTTCGCGCTCCCAAGCTGAGACATTCTAATGTACAGTTGTTTGTTTGAGGGCAACAATCAAACTTTTGTTCAAGATCGCATTGCTAATGCATTATAGTAATTCTGGGGTAGTGATTTATTTCCAGTCTGGAAGGGTGGAGACTTATTGTTAGGCCTAATTTTTAAGACACTGTCTAGTATAAAAGATTTTTCCCAGCAAAATATTATTTTTAAAAGACGAGTATAGCATCACCATTGCACCGAGGCAGTCCTTTGAAATCCTAATACCAAGGTCTTGTATAATTTACATCCAGATTAACAAAGCAAAGAAACTGAGCTTCAAAGACCAAGTATTATTCTTGTAGAACAGAAAGTCAATGAATACCTGCTAATTCCCTTATTATTTAACTTCTATGTCAAGGGAAGGAAAAAAAACTAACTGTCGAAAATTTACATAAACACTGATGTGCGAAATAAGACCCCTTGAATACGAAACACCATTTCTCTTTCATAGGCTCCAACCAAGAATTCTGGGTTCGATTCCCCAAGAGAGCGACTTTGGAAATTCACAAAAGAAAAAGCCATTGGTTAGCGTCAGGAAGGGCACCCGGCCAAGAAATTCCTCACTGCCAAATCCAAGTCCCTGAGAAGGGCACCGTCTGAGCCCCAGTTACTGGGGAAAAGTGACGTTAAAACCACAAAAAAGGGGGCTCTTTGAATACTCTTTTACTTGAGTTCTCTAAATAATGTGGGGAAAAAACATGTTTATGATAATATTAATAGAATTTCTTGGTGTAAACTGTCGTAAGTATCGTAAAGGAAACCCCTTTTGCCAGCCATCCCACATCGTAAGGAATGATTCTGGACCCTAAAAACATAATATTCTTTTGTTTTGTTAAAAAAATTCAAGGATAGCTTTTCAGAGCTTAACTTTAAAAGTCACCCGACACAGTTCGTATTTCACTTTGAAAAGTTTCAATTTCTATTGGGAGACTTGCTTTCTGCTTGAAGGTATTTTATTCTTCAGAACAAACTAAGGTGTAATTCCTTGAAAGTATCTTGCATATCGAGCAAAATAAAAAAGAGCCATTACTCAAAAAGGAGTTCTCTGGGTTTTTTTCAGAAGTTGTTTTGTAACTAAATTTCAGTATTCGGGTGATCGAAAAAAGTTATTAGTGTCAAAATTTCGTGATTTAACGCTATTATCGATGTCTGACACTCTGACATCGTGCTTGTTTGTCTGTTCGTGTGAAGGGTAAACTTGGGGGAAGTTGGGAGGGGGGGCGTAAGGGCTAAAACGTGATCCTAATGGGAATCTGGATGAGACACCGAAGGTTGTAAGAGTGTATTAGTAAGTATGTTGCCTCCGTGATCACCGAAAGACAATAAACTCCTTACAGCAATTTCACAATGGTGCTTTACTATATTTTTTTTAACTTTCTACAATAATTTAGAACTCCCTTAAAATTTCTAAAAAAAATTCCCGAAAACTCCCAAAAGAGCGGAAGATATTTTTCAGGTATCCCGTGTCACTTAGGAAGTTTTCAATCTTCAGTTGAGGTCAGTTTTGCGATAGCAATTAACACAGTAAATTGACGTTTATTGAAAATTGTTAGCCTTAACTTATACTCGCTATTTTTCTAATACGGTCAAATGCAAGTCGGATACTCACGAGTTTTTTAACCCCAGGATATGCACATTTTGTGTCAAAAAGAATTTGTAAGCAGATTCACCCCGGGCTACATCCATACTACCCTTCTAAATACAGGGTACATACGGAAAAATTACAATCAAGGATTATTTGGTGAAACCCTATTTCAACTGTGCTTCAATCAACACCAAGGTTCCTTGGTGGTTTTGTAACGGATTTTGGGAAAAGAAGGGGTGTATTTAGAACGATCATGAAATTCAACAACAAAGTACTTTAATTCCTTTCTTTCATGAGAAGAAAGGAATTCTCAAAGCCTACCGAGAATCACGCAATGAAAATACGTCTAAATTTACAGCTGGTACTGGCATAAAAATATGTAATTAAAGAAAATTTCATTGTGTGTGGTTTGCTTTTGATGGAGTTTCCTCCTAATGAATCAGAAGTCCAAATGAGGCTGATCTTTTGTCGTTGGTCTGATGTACATCAATTATTGAATAGTTTTTCAACATTAAACAGTATGATAAATGGATGTATAACTTAAAAGGAAGGCTGGTCCATAGTAACGCTTAATAGGTTGATTACAGAATACTATTATTTCATTTGGATCTGTCACAACAACTGAAGATGTATTCTATTCAAAACATCGGCTGTTTCTTTCACTGATCCTTTGGTTTCCTTTAAAGTCAATTCTTTTGTATAACCTTGGAAAACTGTGGTTGGCATATGACCTCACCTAGTTGTCATATAAAACTGCTAAAACACAGTATTTATTCATTGAAAATCGAAATGAGCTTGTGATATTAACCGATGTGGAAGAAATTCGTCGAAAATCCTTAAAAGTCGAGAAAAAGTTTCAAATGGTGTCAGCTGATTCTACACGCATGCGCGTCCTTTCCCGAGCAACAGCTTTCAAGCTGGATTCCAATGACCCGTCATTGTTGACTATCGGCTGCAAGCATGAAGTTAGAGAAATGGCGCCGTATGATTGCAAAGTGCAGTTTTTAGATGATACTGATCCATTTAATAGTACAAGTTTTCCGGAGCCTTCAAGACCCCCGACCTATACATTTCTGGAAAATCTACCACTCGTTAATCAAATATCTGGACTGCACAAGCTACTCGGAGCACCACACAACGTATGTTCCTGTCGGATTTGTTGACATCAATATCACTCTTCGTTAATCAGTTTGCGTATGGTTTCCTACGTTAGGCTTGTCTCCAGGTGGTTGACCCGCGGCTCTGAAAATGGATGCACGTGGAAAGAATTACTTGAGCTTGTAAAGCTTCAAGAGTCGGAAATGATGGAAATATGAATGAATACGTTAATGTGTAGAGCCCTCATTTTCCTTTTTTGCTCACTTTATTGGAACAGAACAATTGGATTTGGTTATCGCAATTTGTTTTTGTTTAAGCGTCTGGTTGTTTCAAAATATGCCTCAAGTGAAGTTTTAGTTTTTAAAGATACCTGTTAGATTTCATCTGATGCTGAAATTATCTGTTCTGCATGTTTATCGAGCTATGTTTTCGTTTCCCTGATTTAGATCGAGGATGTTGCACTTCAGCTTTCAAATAATGGCACCTACCTTGATTTGGAAAGCACTTTAGAGGAACAAGCCGATGAACTCGAAGGGTTCAAGGACAGGTATGCTTTGAAATTCATTTGTTTTTCTTTAAAGAATACAAATTCTTTAATCGCAGATCCTTGGCTGTCATTAAAATATGTGATCACGTTAAGCCACCTTTCGGAGCCTACTAGCAAAGTAAAGACAATGTGCCAACCTGTCAGTTGTAATTCGTCTTGTTTTCATAAACTGAGCTTTGTCATCTTTAATCACAACACGATTTGACAACTACGGCTTAAGCTGAATATCTCAAGGCTTCGTAAGTCGAATAACAATCAAGAATAAAAAAAAAACCATTTTGACAATGCTTTTAAATGTGTGTTTTTGTATTTTCGTAGCTTACTAAAGTTCTTGTGTAGTTTTCGTCGTGTTGTTTTGAAGATTTGAAAAAGTACATGAGTTCATGAATATGAAATAAAACACTGATTTCTTGTGCAAGCCAATACATTCCTTCACTAGGGTTTTCATAATCAGAAATGAATTGATGTTTACGTGTGATCCAACCTGAAAGCTTTTTGAATTGTCATTTTGATCTGAATCTTTTATGGCCGACGAGATCTAGAAAAGACAATGGCGCTGAAAGGACACATTTTATAAAGTTGTTACTACTTGGTCTCAGTAAACGGGTGTCATGTTCACAAAAATGGCTCAGAACAAGGAATAGCTGTTACTTGAAAGCGTTACTTGATTGAGTTAAGTTGCGTTGATTTTTCCTATGGCTGCGATCGCCAGTCACTTAACGTCTTTTGTTGTGGGTAATAAACAGGGATGAGTGATATAGTATACGTGATATTTATAGTTATTTCCATGTTGTTAAGAGAGACCGTTTTGTCGGATCTTGCAAAGCAGTCAAGTTGATGAGTGAAATTCTAAATAAAACCCTTGCATTTGTCATCCGCGCATTCTCTGCTAATAACACAACAGACGTGAAATTCATCACCAGCATGGTACAAAAATAAAATCAATAAATTATGTTTTTCGTTCAGTTTTTATTTGATGCCGCTGGTACTCCGCTAAGTTTTTATGACTTGATGTCATTTGGTGCTAAACAGAAGAAACTTTGTTTTGATCATTCCCCCCGATTGACTTAAGAATTCTCATCTTGCCCATTTCTTTCTCGTAGCCGGAAAAATACGGTAATATTACGGACGCAGTTGTCGGTTCGGGTTCACAACATTATAGGTAAGATTTTTTTCCCCGTGCCGTTCTTTTAAAGATAATAGGATTGAGTTTATGTAACCATGTCAATTAAGAAATCAGATGTCTTTTCTGTCAACTGATTACCCATTTCTTTTGGGGATATTTTCATTTTTTGTTGTGCAGTTAGAACTAATCAACGCAGGATGTTGGAATGGATAATTTCCGTGCGAGTTCTGTGTTAAATCCAAAATCAGATTTTTTTAGCTGTGGTTGTACTGGTACGATTATTGTGGCAAACTTCCTGTGATCAAGTTGGGCACATGGCGATTCATTGTTTAATTAATACACATGCTGCTGTTTTCATGAACTAAATTATTTCGTTTAATTTCTGTTGCTGTTGGAGCATTTATCAGAATGCCTTTCTCAGCATGACTGAAATAAACGGGGTTTTTTTCTGCTGGCAGCATCAAAGTGAACCAGCAAATTATTTTATGGTGTGCATCAATTGTGTAACGGTCTTCACATTTTCTAGCATCTGATATTGCACTTACAGTTTTTTAGGACCTGGAAAATATTACCTTGGCTGGCCTTCTTTCAGATTTCAGGTTTTCTTACCGGGTTTGTTCTTTAGCAAAAAATTACCAAGAAAATGGGAATAACCATTGATCTCTAAGTTGACACTGTAAAGTCAATGCGAAAAAAACCCACATTTAGTGACAAGCTTTAGAGGTTGCATACAGTTTCCTACAATGAAGGTGCCAAATTGCAAACACGGAGGATAACAGCAAAGACAAATATTTGGTGTAACCTGTAAAAGTGAACATCGACCAGTCAAGCACGAAAATAAAACAAACATTGGTAACAGCGAAGTCAAAAAAAGGCTTGTTTTATTCACCTGCACTTCCATTTTTTTTGTTTTCTTCATAAACAATTTCTCCAGATATACAAAATAGGTGTGATGGTTTGTGGATTTGTACCTTTAAAAGTGAAGGGAATGAGAGATGTTGCTCATTAGGTACTTCACTTACTTCTAGAAGTAAGTGGGTGCATTTTGAAGCATGTATCAAAGTTGTAATACTGCAGTGATAAACTTTTAACAAATATTTCTTTAGAATCCTTCAATCAGTGTACTGGTCATCATTTGAACTGATTTTGTGCTGGTGGTAAGAGTCTGAATCCTCACAACAGGATAGGATCTACATATTATCAGCCAAAAACACAAGAAATATGTTTAAATAATAAATGTTGGTTGAAAAATCTTTGTTGGGGATGTTTGATGTGAATAAAACAAATCTCTCAACATCTTCATGCTCTTGTAGTTGTTGTCAATTGTTATATGATTGTAGTTTACTTTCTCACACTCCAAGGTAGTGGAACTCTTGGCTCTGGATACTTGACTACATCATATGACTTAAATGTTTAAGGTTATTTCATCTCTTGGGTTAACATTTTTCTTTCTTTCCTTTAATGTCTTCACAGTTCCATACACTTAGTGGCAATTTGTAATTCACATCCAGACTCAAAACATGATTTTGGATACAGCAGCTATACTTATTCCCCATTTACAACAAAGCCATCATTTTTAACACATGTAGAGGTATCTGCTTTGATCTGAAATATCAACACCTATGTTATTTCTGTTTGTTACAAAATGTACTGCAAACATGCCTCTTAATTTACTGCGTAATAATTTAATAAGGGAAATCACAACAAGAATAATAAAGAAATCTGATTGGTATTCCTGATAAGGTGGAAGTTGGTTGGTATGCCTAGCAGTGGAAGTGAATGTTACACCTCATAAAAATTTACCAGACTACACACAATTATATATAAGCATTGTTTTCTAGCAGGATAAGAATCCTCTATTTTTGCATGCATTTAGTCAAGTCTTTACCAACCAGGAGCTTTGCCAAAAACTATAAGTAAGGCCAATTGTTTTAGTAGAGATGTGCTACCTGAGAAAATGGCAGGAAAATTGCAAAATCCCAATAAACACCATTTTGCATGGCCATAAATTCTCTGATCCATGTTAGTGGTAAAAATACCCTTCAGGTCTTGTAAGTATTTTGCAGCTTTAAGAGTATGTTACCCTTTCTTGCAGAAAGAACAGCCCGTGAATTACATCCAAAGTAAATGCAGGTTTCAACTGAAGTTTATTCACACCATTTTGTGACAGATGAAAGCAAAGTTTGATGGTTATTGATGATGTACCCTGCTGATGGGGGAACTCAGTTGAGTAAAATTTACTGAAAACTGTTTATGCAGCAGGGCACAATGTAATTCCTCTCCAGTTGTTCAGCTTACCCTTCTATGATATCATGACTATGCCTTTTCACATGTCATCAACATTTCTTCCTTGTTACTTCATGACAACTGAAAAACTATTCAAACATTAAATTGTAATGTTCTCTTTGACATAAGTGCTGACATAAGACTGTCAATTTTGATAGTATCACTTTGGATGTGTTTAAATTTGAATTTTAAGCCTGATATGGCCAACCTGTTGATGGTTGCTCTCATTATCTGCTGATAGAAATGTTATTAACTTGGTATTGTATATACAACATGGTGGTGATGCCCATATGTAGCTCATGTTGGAATTATATTTAGATATTACCTTATTTCATATTGTATGTTTAGTACCTAGTCTAATCCATTGTGTATGATATGTGCATAATTTACCATGACAATTAAGTTTCAACTTCAATATTTTGCTCTTAAAAGTTAAATTTATATTATATACATTTTTACAAGCAGAAAGCTATTAGCTTTTTAAATGGGTCTATTGATCAAAGCAAGAATAGCAACCATATTTTAATGAGACATTTGAAGGTTTGTGAATGTTCCATAGAACCTTTTTGGTCTCCAGAATTATGTTTCTGTATCAGTATAGGAAAGTCACTACAAGCTTTAGCCATGCTTACTGGCATTACTAAGTTATTTAGTGTGTGCATGTGTGGGGGGTTGTTTTTGTGTGTATTTGAGACCAAAGAAAACATGGGAGGAAGTAATCAAATCGGATTTGAAGCAAAAAGGTGTCACCAAAGAGCCAGTAAATGACAGACTGGCCTGGAAGTCCATTTTGTTGAACCATCCAACACATGCCAGCATGTAAAACTGAATATGATGATGAAGGGAAGGGATGGTATAGTTCAAAACATAAAACATATTGTGATTGCTGTAACCAGAATTCACTTCTTGTATTTGCTTCTTTGAACAAGAAAAAGAAGTATTGGTTTGGGATACTTTTCCAGACTTTGTAAATGTCATATAAATTGGTTAAAGCTGGTATGAGGGGAATTGCAAGTAAAATAATAATCCCTATTGGCCCTGATTAAAGACTGATAGCCACAGTCAAATATTTCACAGAAGGTATTTCTTATTCACCTAGATTTTACTTTAAAATTTTAAAGCTGATTAAAAGTTTTACTTATTAAACAAATTTAGAGTTTTTTGTCTTCTTAATTGAATTCTGGGGAAAGAAGCTCAAATTTATTTTGAATAACTTAGGATATGATTTTATAATTTTTATCATTTATCAAAAGAAAATAGATGTAAATGCCAGATGTACAAGATGTAAAGTGGTAGTTACCCAGCTATATATTATTAATCAAATATGCCATGCATAAAAATTTCTACTTTAATTTGTACGTTATTTTACCTCACTACCACAAGCATGGGAATTCTAAAAGCTTGCAAAATTTTGGCTCTTCATATCATTGTATAAATTGTCTGCTAAATATAAATTGTCTGCTAAATTACCTTGTGATTGAGATCCAAAAGATTTTTTACTTAGTAGTTGTGCTGTAACCCTTAATTAAAAAGTTATAATTACAACATTGCATAAAATAGAATTTGATGATATTTTGCAATTTTGGTAATGCAGGAATCAAATTTAATTTTTTTTGGTGGTGACTCCTTTTTTCTTTAGAACCCATCCTACATACCTACCCTGTATGGAGTATTGTTGTTATCTTAAGATTCTGGATCTCTCTCTCTCTCATATTTTTCTTCCGCTTTCTTTTCTCTTTCTCTCCCTCTCACTCTCTCCTACCCAAAATACCTAGGTATTTTTTTGATTGTATGTAACACTTGCTGTGCATAAAAGCACCTTCCCTGGTGACAAGTTTTTGTACAACTTACAAATTGTGAAACTGAAAATTAGTAATAGTTTACATTGGTTTTTGAGATGGAAACTCTGAACTGTTGGCAATACTTTCTTGTGGATTTTTATACTCCTTTCCTTATTGAATAGTGCCTTTATTGAATAGTGGTTTTGATGGATGGTAGATAGTCTTAGATGAGTTATTTAGTTGGTTTGTTTTTCCAGGGAGTGTTTAGTACTGCATGTAGCATGCGGCTATAACTTTAGTTCCAGTTTGTTTTTTACTTTCTTGGTCAATGTTAAACCAAAATTGGAATGGTTTAAACAATGGCTTGGAAAATTTTCCTTTTGAGATTGTTACTTAGTTCAGTAGAGTTAAAATTTGTGAAGAGTTTTTAGACATGTTAAATATTGACAATTTTGTGTGACTAAATAAAAGGTTAACATTAAACTGGTTAGAAAATTATTTTTTATTGATAACTTAATAACTTTTACAAGTTACTTTTAAAAATTGCAGTAAAATATGTATATTTACTGCAGTGTTTCCTTGCTTCCCATTATTGGAGTAACATAAAAAGCTTCCATTTAACATGGAAGTGTTTACTGCTAACACCAGGGTACATGCTTACTGCTCTTTGTCAGCTTAACCCAACTTCTCATGATACAAAAAAGTATTTGTAATGGAGGTAGCCTAAGGTATTCATTTGATGTATAAATTAATGTATATTTTTTATTGAAGCAAAATATTTACTTTCAAATCACCAGACCATGCAGTATTGGACTGAGCCAAAGTGCAGTTGGTGGAGCCACATGCTCTGCTAGCTGAGCTTTGGGTAATATTTTGTTAACCAGATCAATTCTGCAACTTTTTGGATACCCAAATATACATACAGTATGAAATAAGTGAAAGAAACTGTATCTTTGGAACATTTTTGCATTGATCATGTTTAAAGTCTATATTTTAAAAGTGAGATCAGTATTTTTTATTTTTTAGCTGGAGTAAAAAATGCATCAAAGTTTATGTTTTCTGTTTTCAAAATATTAATTTAAACTTGCTATGTTTTTTTTCAAGCAAAACTTCTCAGTGCCACAGGAAGAGATTTAAGGAGAGCTTTGTTTTCACTAAAGCAGATTTTTCAAGTTAGTATTGTTAACAACTTTAGCTGGTATTTATTTTGTTTTTTAGGTAAAATCTGAAGCCAAAATTTTATTTCTCACTTTATGTGATTTAACATTCTTAAGTTGTTTTTTATTTGTGATGACTGTGATGAAGTAAAAAATTTTTCAATGTGCAGGTACTGTTTTGTGAGTACTTTAAATATAATTTTATATGAGGAGAGAAGTGTCAAATGGTGAACTCTGTAATAGCACTAGTGTTGGTTGTGCTAAAAATAATACTCCCATTTTCATATGGCAGTAATAAAAAAATTAGCTGTTTGGGAGTTCTGGCAATAATAACCAATTGCCAAGCATAGACATCCTTTCCTAAGGACTTAACAATTGGATGGAATGTAGAAGCAAGGTGATTTTTAGTCCTTTTTTCTCAATTGTTTATTTCTATTTAGTACCTTTTCTAGGGGTTTTTCCCCAATTTTTTAATTTTATGTTTAGTTAGGGTTTTTTCCTTTCTGGGGGACTAGTCTACATTTGTAACATATTTTGTCACCTAATTTTAATGTTGTAAAAAAACTTCTTGTTTTCAAAGTACAGCATAATGTTTTACCCAGTTATTCTTCTATGCCCCTGTTGATGTTTTCTTTTGTTGGTTTTTTTTGTTGTGGTGGTGGTATTTTTGTATTTGGGCAAGATTGCAATCCATGGTGAAGGAATCTGATGAAGGAAACATTGGAATGTGTGAATGCTAAAAATTATTTGTTGAGTTGAATGTATATATACATGGTAACACCAGTTAATTTAGATGGTGTACCGTATGCACCAGTAGTGCTTAATATAAATATAAAGAATAAATGAAATTCAAAATAAACCTGTTTTTATACTAATTGGTTGTATACTGTTTGTTGGTTGTTAACATTTAGTCTGGTTTTTGCAATATTCATGTACTTTTATATATATAAATTTCAACAAGAAAGACATTTTGTATGATAGGATAAGCTTTTGTATATTAACTTCATCAGGTCTCAGGTGACCTGACGAAGTTAATATGCGAAAGCTTGTCCTATCATACAAAATGTCTTTGTTGTTGAAATTTATGTATATACATATTATATGTATTCAGGTTAGTGCTTCTCCAATATTTTGGATAAATTTGCTGACTAGGTTTTTCTGCTAAATTTACAAACTGTGCAAATCATGTTATACAATTAATTATTTAAACAGTAGTTTTGTTGTACATACACACTGTGAAGTCAAAAGGTTTTTTAAGCTGCTAGTAGCCATAATTTTATTGTTCAAATTACAAGAGTTTTTGAGATTATACTACATAGTAGGTGTGTTTTTGCACCAGTTAACACTGTGAGGATGTTATCAAAGTCACACAAAAAGTTGTCTTTCAGAAGTATATTGTGCTGTTGTTAGAAAAATTGGGCCTCCATTGTCAAAAGATGGTTAATATGTAATAGAAGAAGGTGATTGAGGTATCCCACTTGTGGTTTTAATGTAAAAACCATTACCAATATTTGGTAAATATTTACATTTAAAACCATCAACAAAGCCACATTGCATGGCTTACAAGGTTCCCTCTGTTCAGAAATGGTTAGTGTTATTACTGGTTTAGGGCTTCTACCATTGGTGCTTAAATTAGATGTAGATGTTTTTCAAGGCAAAAGTTTTTTAGCATTGATGGTAATTATTAATATTCAAACAATGTTTAACCCATGAACATTTTCATTTAAGGGTATTTTAACACCATGTGCCAAGGAAATTATTTTTTTTGTTTTTGAAGTAATGACATCAATGCAAGGACATTGCTTGAAAAAATTCTCATTCTGTTTTAGGATGACAAGGATTTGGTGCATGAATTTGTCACAGCTGATGGGCTTAACTGCCTCATCACTGTTGGCACAGATGCAGATCAAAATTATCAGAACTATATACTACGAGGTAATGTAATACCTATTCTATCTATGCTGCTGTTGTTGCAAGATATTTTACTGAATAGATTATGTAATACATAATAGATTCACATGATTTTGTGTTTCATTTCCTGTAAGTAATATTCTCACAATGTATTAACCACATACAATTACAGGGTAGGTAAACGTATATAGAAAGCATATATTGTTGCCCTAAAGGTAAATTAGGAGTCTTAAAAGAGAAATTGTTTGCCTAGGGTTAGATTAGCTTTGTTAATGTAATAGTGAGGCTTAAATCGTTCCACTTTACATTTTTGAGTGTGAAGGAAAATCATTACTGCTTCCAATAATCAATGTTTTGATTTTTAGTTTTCCGTTATGCAGATATTATATTCCCTGCAACTGAAGTATAAATATGGATTAGGGGTATATAGTAGGAGTTGGGTTTTGGTGTAAAGGAGCAGTAAGGGTTCCTTTAGACAGTATTCCAGGGGGATATGCTTTTTTTAGATGATATGGGCTTATTTTTTGCTCATGAGAGAAATATATATTAAATGGTTAGTTCAGTTTATCACAATGGCTTTGTGAAAATATTGCATTGTGCTTAATAACTTAAAGAAAAAAGTATAAAAGATATATATTTGTAACTTTTTTCAAAGTAATTCATTTGAGAAAGATTTTTGAAGTCTTCACTTAAGATCTCCAATTTAAAGTATTTGTCTCTGGCCACTGTTCCAGGTATGGGAATGGGGGCATTCTTTTAGAGCCCCAGTTTTTTAGCAGCATAGTTAATGTTTGCTAGTGCTCCACCAAACCGTTTTTGACTTCCCGAGCTTCTTTTTGTACCATTTAAATGGTTGTTTGAAGAAAACATTATATAATGTTTACTTGCAATTTGAGTAGTCATGTGTTGTAATATACGTTTTCAGGCTTTTTGTAAGGCTTTGTAGTATTTCAATGTGTTGTTTAATTTGTATTCCTTATATCATAGCTATTGGACAAATAATGCTTTATGTTGATGGAATGAATGGCGTTATTCAGCATAATGACACAATACAATGGCTCTATTCGCTGCTTTCGTCAAAGGTAAGTATTTTAGCTCTGAAGTACTATTTATATGGACGTATTATATATTTATTTTGTGCTTAGAATGTCCATTGCGTCTTGTGTCCTCATTTATTCAATACAAAAGCTAAATGTGGCTTCAAAGTTATCAGTAGCCAGACGAAGTATATATTTAAATTTTGATTTTAGATCAAGAGTGCCCCGTTTAAGATTAGCCACGTCGAATATGAGGAAATTGGTAATTTCCCTTTGGTTGCATGAACATATAAGACAATCGCCATAAACATTTTTTCCAAGTACTGAAAGGCTTTATTTAAAGTAACCAGCTTGTCACTTGCCAACTTAGACTTTTTAGGTTTAATTATGTTTTTTTCTTATACCTTAGTTTAGCTGCAGAATAAAACTATATTCTGTATGCCATTCGTTTATTATTATTGATATTTTCACTATTTTTTCTATTTCTGCTACTACTACTACTACCACTACTACTACTACTACTACTACTACTACTACTACTACTACTACTACTACTACTACTACTACTACTACTACTACTACTACTGTTATTAGTATTATTATTATTATTATTATTGCTGTTAACATCATTTTATCATGCGCATTTCAGACATAAATCTGTAACTCTCAGTTATTTTGCTGATTTACTGTGAGCGCAGACATCATCTGGTTATCAGTGGACTGACACTGTTTTATCCAATGTATTCAGTCTCCAAGTGCCAGTCTCGATCTTTTTGCTGTGTCTAACAAAGCTGGGTTTTTTTTGTGGATATTTAACCTTGACTGTGATGACATTGCCGTTTATATTTTTTTTAAATGTTGAAAACTCCTTCCGATGGCTCTACTATCTCTAATATCACTGACATTTTTATTGTTTTGCACAAACTGTCATTTCATATTTCATAGGTGTATGTTTTCTTTTTTTTCGAACTCTGTCACAAACTTTAACATCTTGTATTGCAAAATCAATATTTTTAAACCCCTCTGGTTTGTGTACAGTCGGAGAGTCAGACCTTCCTGCTTCGATGTGTTTATTGCACCAGATTCCAGTCATATAAAATATTTGTTTCTTCGTTTTTAACCACACTTTCCGGCTTGTGCTTTTAGCATTTTCACCCAATTCCAAAGTTGTACATTTTGTACAACTTTGGAATAACAACAAGTAGCAGTGCATATGTTTTCCAGTGTTGTCATGACGGCTTTTGTCATGACAACACTGGAGTTCCTCGATTTTTGGCTTTCCAGAGTCCATCAACTACGACTGGAACTGTTGTCGGCTTCATTCCCCACATTCTTGTCACTTCTATCACATTCTCTTGATTTGGTATGCGAGAAGTATCACTCTACTATAAAAATTGCACTCCTATTTAAAAGACCTGTTTTCAGATAAAAAACGCATGACCTGTTTTCCAGAACATGATGTTAGGCAACGAACTTTACACGAAAAACATACAACAAATATATCATACTCATATTCACTGTCTGTTTTCCGTGCAAATGTTGACTGTCTAATTGATGATTATTTACATTATTGACATATTTCGTGTTTCACTGTCTTTAGAATTAAAAATGTCTTTTTGTGTATCCTTGTTTTAAAAAAATTGAATGAGAAATTTAGTCACG
Organism: Morbakka virulenta; assembly: GCA_003991215.1. Classification (NCBI taxonomy): domain Eukaryota; kingdom Metazoa; phylum Cnidaria; class Cubozoa; order Carybdeida; family Carukiidae; genus Morbakka; species Morbakka virulenta. Next base: position 307,271 of record RDPX01000410.1, read on the forward strand.
GAGTCATTTCATTAAATTTAATGTTTTGCTGGAGCGATCGCTCTCGTCAAACGAAATGCTTGATGATGTCAGGTTTATTAGCTTTTGTGGTATTATCAGTGTGGACTTGCATTTCTTCTCAGGAGGCAATCTTCTAATTATTATTATTAATTTTTAAATTATTATTATTATTATTATTATTATTGTTTTTGTTTTTGTTGTTGTTTACTGTTCACTTGGCATTAATCTTGAATACCTGTTAACTGCTGGATAGCAGGCTAAGGCTTTAAGTATCCAGTACTTTTCGGAGTATCCTTGGAGTTTCTACCAGACAAGCTTTTTTGTAAAAATTCTGTGCTGCATTCTATTTTTATTTCCTTCAGCCAGTTCTCAAAGTGCTTTGCAATCGTACCCAGAGCACAAATGATCATTGGTTTTTCCAAATGGATGCTCTCATCTTCTGCTTTGAGACACACAGTAAAAGAACATGTCTCCTGTCCCGTAATTTCTGGTATTCTTTGTACAATGCTAATGGTTCTGTAATTTTTTTCCTTTCTATTCATATTTCCTATTCTACAATTCTTGGGCTTTTCTACTTATTGTTTTGATCTTACTGTTTAATGCCCTGTAGTGTTCAATGCTTCCAGTATATGCTTCTTAGCGAACTTTCATTTGATTGAGAATTTCTTCAGTCATCCATTTGCTCATTGTTTTTCGTTGTTTTTTGGATATCAGTTTTCTGGTTGTGTCTAAGATCACCCTCTTAAAGGTGTACCATCAGTTCTCTCCGTTTGCGAATATTTTAGTGCGATTCTTTACTTCCTCTACTTATTCTTGCTTGATGTATGGATTTTGTTTTTTAATATAATATTGGAATTTAGAGGATATTTGGGATGTTTCGGCTTTAAGGAGCTTGAGTTGTAATTTGCAGGTAATTTAACATGGTCAGTAAGCCTCCATTCCTTTCTCTAAATACATAGAAATGAATCATAACCATATTTCAGTACGCCAGTTGGAATTTAGTTGTTTTTACGATTTTTGAGATCTACTTATGAGGGTTTCCCATTTATATTATTAGATATTTTGAGCAACTTGGGAACCTTGGGCTTCTATGCATAAGGACTTGTAATAACACAGTGAAGTCGGTAGTGACGAGGTCCTGTCAAAAATACTTTACTCATTGCGTTGTTGCAGTACTTTGAGTAAACAGATGCTATTTTTTACAGTAAAGCTAATCATGTTCTTATTATTTTACAAGCTTGAGGAATTTGTAGAAATGGTTTTCATATATTTAGTCATGAAAGCTTAAATGCTACTTGTTTTGGTACGGATTTAAAAAGCGGAATAAATAGCAGTGAATTAACAATGTTTTTTTATAATACTAGCCTTGGTGTGGTATCTTTACAAAGCTAAATATCTCTCACGGTTACTGTTTCTCCATTTAGTATCGTCTTGTTCAGAAGACATCACTTAAGTTACTGCTGGTGTTTGTTGAATACACAGAGAGTAATTCCAGATTGTTATGGGAAGGAATTCAAGCAGTGGATAACAACAGAGGTAATGTATTTCAGTTATTGTAAGACCACAAGATCAATCGCATCTCATTTGCATACGTTGAAGTCTTTAGTTAAGTACACAAGGGAACGCATACATTGAGTATAAACGTTGCAAGCAAGTTTTTTTGCATATGGCAGAACAAATTTGGTGTACAATTTTTATAACGTGTTGTTACTTTATGTAATATATGTTCAAATAACTTCCTTGAAGTATGAAATATGTCTGTGAAAAGTCTAAACTTTTCACAAACATATTTCTTGAAAAAAAGTGAATTACTTGTGGACAATTAAATCTTTGTGCAACCAAATTGAAAGTAAAGACATTTTTTTGTTAACGACTTAGGTAAATGAGTTTAAAAATACACAGCAGAAGACGCTTTTGGTGTATCATATGTATCATATGAATTTCTGCCGCCTCTGCGCCAATAGGGTGAATGACTTGCCTTTTCTCTTTCTCATAAATTAGCTGCTGCGCCAACACGTGGGTTGATTGATATCCTTAGTGAATCAGACAGTGGGACAGATGATGAACTACTTGTATATGCTTTAACACTGGTGAACAAGGTAACTTTTGAAAACACAACACTATGTGTGGCTGTACAATTAGACTTGGGAGTTTTTATTTTTACACTTAATTTTAGAGAGATGTCCAAAGAGCATTATGCTGTTGTTGAGACCTGATCACCCTCCTTATTTGCTTGTTTAACTGATTGAAAGCCACTGAAAATGGTACAGACGTCGAATTATGTGGTATCGTAATTCTGAGGCCATGTTGATACCAGGTTTCTCTTAACCAGGTGTGCAAATAGGCATAGTTTACAGGTTATGTTTATGACATCCTTCAAACTTACATTTAGAGAAGAGTAATCATGTTTCAATCAGAGAAAAAAGAAGAAAAGAAAATAACCCAAGTTAATTCTGTCGTTGTTTTTTAACATTTTATTAATAGAAAAAAAGGGTTGGCTTTTTTGTTCTTTTTGTGTTGTTTGTAAATTGTTGCGATATATCTAGAAATATTTTAATATAAAGTATAAGAATAACCCTGAGTAAATTATGTTACAATCATTTCCCCCCCGACTTTATATACCTGATTTATGAATCCCGTACTACAGCTGAACATTGTCTACAAGCAGAGATGTGCTATCGAACATATTAGCCATGTTCTCAAACAGGTATATTGTTCAACTGGCCTGTACGCTAATTAGGATTGTCTACTGGCATGGTATTTAAACAGTCATACCATGAATTGTGCATACTTTCTTACTGTTATAATCAGAAATAACCTCCAACATTCATGTCAACCTCTAATTCATTTTTGAAAGATTTTTGAATCCACAGAATAGTTTTTATTCATTCAGATGCTAATATATTATATATGCTTACAGATATGACACTTATGAAATTTTGCTGCTCTGTTTTAAAGGTACTGTATGCGACTCCTGACCAGGATACCTTCTATGATATTACTGATGCCTTAGAAGAGCAAGGAATGGAAAACATCACCAAGGTAAAAGGGTTTTTGTATTATTGTTATAAACTCGTGTTTTATATACAGAGTAGTTGTTTTTTTTGTAGAGCAATATAGAGACCTTTGATGCCATTGAGGCATCCAGCAGTGGTCACAACTAAAGAGAATACTTTTGAGGTTATGTAGACCCTGTGTGTCCATGATGCCAGAACGAATTTTTAGACTAAATTTTTGCATTTTATTAAGAGAACTAAACTACAATCAATAATACTGGACAACTTTACTGCGATCAGCTGAGGTGGAAATAAGAGGGATAACCATACGAAACTGTTACTAAGGTAGCACACTTTTTCAGGATTAGAAAATCAGATTTTAAATCCTGGATTCTTGGTTAAGTAAGATTTTTGAATTACCAGATAGATCCAAAGGAAGTTCCAGTAGCATTGTTTGAAAATGCTGTCGTACAGTTGTGGTAATCTGTTGGAAATAACATTGTTTTTTATTGTACTACTGTTGGTCAATTAAAATAGGTACATGGTCTTTTTAGAGAAAGTGTTTATGCCACAGCCTCGTTCAATTTTTGTATTTCCTCCCAGCTTGCTTTGCGAGACTAACAGAGGAATTAAATCTAATTGGATCAAAGATGATAGGAACAATAATATAACAACTTGTGATTGGATAGTGGAACTTAGAAAAGTGGCAATGCCAAACACGAAACGACCATTTTGAGTAGATCGATTTTTTTATTATTTTAGACCGTATTCCAGAAAAAAAGGTTTTTTTAATGTTAAAAAAAACGGAATATGAAAGTTGAATGGGACTGAATGTAATGAGGTGAAAGAAAAAGTGGTGTAAAGCATTGATTTAACCATACTTTTTTCAATTGGACCAGTAATCGGTTTTGTAAAATATCTGCCACCCCTGTTAAATTAAAGTACAACAAATGAGACATTGTGATAATAATGGAAATGGATAGTGATACATCTTCCATCCCTTGATAGAACATCTTTTGTTCTTCAGTGATATAAAAACCTGTGCCATCAGTGAAAAAAAACCCCACAAAACTTTCCAAGGTTTTAATTGTCACATTAATTAAAATAAGTAAAACATACCTTGCTCGATGTTGTTAATTCTGACATATGTGATGTATTTCTAAGTTTCTTTGATCGTTTTTATACTGTCACAACGAGCTGCAGTGATACTTGCTGCCAAGTTTGATGGGAGGGCGGTGTAATCGTTTAGACAGTTTTTTTATTTGTCGTTTCTCCAAATGCAACAGCGATTGGAAGCAGTTGGTCAATAAAAATTTACTGTGGTTTTGTGTCAACATCAGGGAATTACGATAAATATACTTCGATAAATATGGCAACCAGAAAAGTAACATTTTGAAGTAGGCTACAGTAGTTTTGAAAATGGTTTGTTCCATTTGGTTAAGTGATGACTGTGTAAATAGGTTTGTTTTTCATCATCCGTATTTGGAACAGAACGGTATGTTGTTGGGCGACAAAACAGTTTTGAAAATTTAGAATTCTATCGTTGTTTTGCAAGACTGATCAACGTGGGTGTCATTCAATGGACTATTTGCGGCTTCGGTGTTTTACCTGCAGAAAGCACTCGAGATAAAAATGTTATTTCTTGTATTTTAAACGATTAACCTAGGCTGTTTGTCACTTTTGTGACTGTGTCATGGATACTATCACCAGTCTAGTTTAATTTATCTAATATAACCTTTATGTTTCAATGGGATAATTCCAAGGTTAAGACAGGCTTTAAGAAAATAAGAAACGTAAGATAAGAAATGCCTACAGCTTAGCCTCTCGGGAAAACTTTCAGAAACGCCACGTTGAGTCGCATTGAATATGGAAAACAAAGTGAGACTCTGTTACCATGGCCCACAAAAATAGGCGAGGCAGTGAAAAATTTGGGTAGCTAACAGCTGTTTAGAATTAGTAAAAGTAGGAAAGACGGGGTGCTTATGTAAAATGCCCGTTTTATGAAGGAAAGTGGTGACCAAAGGACAGGGCATAGTACATGACACCTATTGTCAACACCATACTACATAATGCTGGCCCAAAAAATATAAACAAATAAGTAGCAAGGCGGTGGGGTGGCAAGGGCAGGAATACTTAACGTGTTAGAAAATAAGGAGGTATGGAAGGCAAATTGTAATATGTGAGTGAGTAAGTGAGCAATTGTTTTCTGTTGTTTTGGATAGTTTTTTAGTCGCATATAATTTACAGCATACCCAATACAGCATTTGTAAAGTGATATTTATTTTGGCCTTACTCCCAGGAGTTTTTTCCGGTCATGCCTATTTGCATAGACGCATCGTATCAACCAAAAAAAACACCTAGTTGTCGTGCAAACTTTTTTACAGATCAAAACTTGCCTCCCCACATCAGTGGGTGGTTTGGTTAAAAAGTTTTATTGGATTTTGAGAGAGTATTGGTTCGCATTTTCTACGTTGTTCACTCAACAGCATTGCCTTTTACATCACACTTATACTTTTTTCTTTGAATGACAGAAATTAATGAACCGAACACCGCTAAACAAGGATCTCGCAGAACAGTGCAATATTTATGAGGTATGCTCTAAAGTTTCTGAAGTATCTTTTTGAGTGTTTAACTATGTTATTTTTATTACTATTTGTATTTTTGTTATTATTATTGATTGATTGATTGATTGGCGCAAAGCTTTTGATGTGTTTTTTTCTTTATTGGTATTCGTTCAGTACTACTGAACTTATTATTATTATTATTATTATAATTATAGTAGTAGTAGTAGTAGTAGTAGTAGTAGTAGTAGTAGTAGCAGTAGTAGTAGTAGCAGTAGTAATATTATTGTTGTTATTTTCATTATTATCATCATCATTTTTTATCATTATTTTTTTCCCGCGGCATATTTCTTACTTCCAATCCCCTGTTCAGTGCGCCTGAGTAGATCTCATTCATTCTTCCTCGGCGCCCACGTCTCTCCTCCTTACAGTAAGACTGGTCTGGTGACAGCCGTGTCGACTTCAATTTTCACTCACCTGATTCTTCGGTCGCATACAACTACTTTCATTTCTCTCCACTTAATTCCAGCCGTTCTTTGGAAGTAAAAATATTCAAAAATTAAAGAAAACAGTATCTGATTGCCACATGGAATGGAGCAAGTGTTGAACATAAAAAAGGCAAGGTCAAAAATTTGTATTGCAGAATATTGTACGACATATTTGGCCAATTCTTGTCTCTCAAAATTACCCCAGCTTCACATAGACAGCTTTGGGTGTGGGCAAATGGGAATTTGTCCCGTTGGGACATACAAAACACTTCCTTTTTACATCTTAAAGTAAGGCAAATAGTATTTGATCTCTCTCAACATAGTAATAAGGTTTGGGGCCTCTGTTTATTTCCTGTATTTGAAGTTGCCGTAACTTCCGACTTAGCTGCGGTTACCTTGAAACCTTTGATCTCAAACCAATTTCTCCACCTTCTCAATCTTTCTTCCAACTCCTCCTCAGATGCTGCGGTGATCACTAGGTCATCAGCGTACAGACGTTCCCAAAGATTTTGATGCCTAACATTTTGTGATATATCGTCCATGACCGTAACAAAAAGGAAAGGACTCGATGCCAATCCTTGGTGGAGCCCAACTTCAACCTGGAAAAAGTCAAATGAACCTCCTACTTTTACTGCGGTCTTTGCCCCCTTCCACATATCCTGTACTATCCGGACCAGCTTTTCCGGTACATTCTTCTTCCTCAACACCCAACACACAACTTCTCGTGGAATCAGGTCGTATAGCTCTCCCAGATCAACAAATGCTAGGTAAAGTGACTGGTTGCTTTCTCGCCGCTTTCCTGTTGCTGTCTAAGGATTTAGATTAAAGTAAGGGCTTTATAAAAACTATCCTTTTGTTCACTACTCCATTCCACTTGTAGAGCATACGCTGACACTACATTTACAACTTCTCCCCACGTTGAAAACTTTACCATTATGAGTCTATCCGAGTCTCTCATGACTTCTATTTCACAGTCGGCATATTTTTCATTCACTATCACTCCAACTCCATTTCTTCCTTCCGTGGACCCAGTATATATGACTTTACGTCCATCCCCAATGTTTAGCTCCATTGCTCTTCTGTATCTCCTCATGTATACACATTACGGTACAATTTCTCCATCTCATGCCGTGGTTGATACACTACCCCTTGCAAACTTCACATTCCAACGGGGAATCTTGATACGCGTCATTAACAGAGGACGCCCTAACCGAATGTTGCAGAGTTAAACGATTCAAAGCCTTTTTTTCAGGAACAGGGGTTTTTACAGCCCATGTCCTTGCTGACGCTAAGCAAACCGCTTGTCAGGGGATGGTCCTTAGCTGGAGTGTGCACAGCTCACGAGTTTGAGCTGACCTCCCTAGCCATTGATCGATCGACCCACCTGCCCGGTTGGCTGTCACAGCTAGGAGCCGAAGGTCCCGCCGATATAGCTCTCAAGGTCATGGAGGTAAACACACTGTTCCGCCACTGTAAGGCACCAGTCTACAGGAGGAGTACGTAGAAAACAGCTGCCTTATCTCTAATGCTGCACTGTCGTATCAGTCCTTCTGTATTCTCTTTGCCGCATACTTTGGGCTGGCATTATCTATGGTCCAACATTGTTTGCGTCTTTTCTCTGTCAAAACTGTCATAAGTTTCTTATCATTTCTTCTGCATTCATTTTGCTTCTCAGATAACATATTTGTAAACAACAAGGGAAATACCAGATCAGACATATTTTCATATTTTTTGAGTTATGCCCTCTAGAGCCAAGTAAGTATTTCAGAGTTTGTGCCAAACAAATTTTCCAGGGGGAATAAGCAGTTGTGTCGCGAGTTATCGTGACCAAAAGAAACATAGTACCGAGGAATAAACTGATGTGTCGAATTTCAACTGTGGAAAGAGAAGACAAGTTTAACGAAGAGGAAGTTGTTGCAATTACAACACCAACTGTGAGGGGAAAAAAAGAAAATTCATCGCGAGAAAGAAAGATTAATTGAAACAAGACACACAGTATTCAAAGAGTTGCGCCTATTAATAATTCTAAAAGGAGAAATTGTTCAACGGGGCTGGACAATAAAATTGAAAGAAGGGAAAACCCCATCACAGCCAAAGATCGACCCTGAACCCTGGTTCTACTATTACAGATGTTCTCTTTTCACCATTGAGCCAACCAGGCCTGATCATAAAGTAAACAATTTTTCTTGTTGCTGTAAAAGTTTTGATTTGAAATTATTCAATTATTATTTAATGAGGGTAGTTGTGGCATCCGGTCTGTGATATTAACTTAATTAATTTTCTGCGTGTTCCTCCAAAGTTTCATGGTGCTACGATGCTTCGTTTGGTCAATTTTGTTTTAACTTCATCGTCATGACAAGGAAGAACAACAATGACAACTTTGAATTCTATGGCCTGCCTAAGCAGCAAGTAAAAAAGGGGGTTTCAGGCCACAAAACAGGTTCTGACTTTAAATTCCAAAGGCTGGAATGTTTTAAAGTGGTAGGAGAAGAAGATCATAAACCACTGATCGACAGATTCAACGCTGATGACAACAAGAACACCCAAGACTCACCCAAGATTCGTATCTTGCCGCGCTCATTGACATCTGGTAAGTATCTTGATACTCACAACGTAATGAAGAGCCAGTAAAAGGAAATAATTTAAGTGTAGGATATACCGCATGATTGAAGATGAGTGATGATGTATACAGGAAAGTGTCCGGCACAGCATTCTGCAGCTTCTTCGGCAGTACGAAAAATCACCTGGAAAATCAGGATTCCACTCCACTCCACTGCTTAGTTTTGAATAGACAAGATGTAGAGATATAGACCCTGGTTCTAGATGTATTTCTATTGAAGGAAAATATTTAATTTTGGTCTGATTAAGATCGAGTTTAATCTGGAATCTAGGTCTATTTCTCTTTGCATTTGAATATTTGAAATTAGGCTCCAGTTTAGAGACTCCGAGGTACTGTCAGTAATTACATCTTTAATTTCGACTGTCTTTCATGAGGTAAAAGAGAGAAACTGATTGTGTGCAAACTAGTGTAAGCCATCTCATCATGTTCAGGGGCTTGTGAAATGGAGGAGTACAATTAACTGCTATACAGGACCTGAGAGCAAAGAAAGGTCCATTTGTGAATACGTCAGCCGTTCAGAGATTTTAAACAGAGCCCTTGTCGGTCACGGCAGAGAAATTAAAAGACCTTCAGGAACTGAAGAAACTTTGTAGCCCCCCCCCCCCCCACATTATGCATTCTGTGAAAGTCTAGCTTATCTAGGTCAGTCATTTACAGAGGCGATAATAAATAATGATCCCCTTTCAGAATGAGACAGTGAAGACGGTGAAAATAACTGATTTGTTCTTTACAAGTTTTTATAAATCCAATTAATTTGGTTGATATTGCTTGATTTTTCTTTTCATCGTATTAACTAAAAGTTAAGGAAAAATGTTTACTACGGAAGTCTTGCTTCTTTGCCCTAATGTAGTACATAATGTCATTTTTGTTTCAAGTTTTTTAATAAGATTTTGCTTACTCAGCATATCTTTTGTCTGTGAATTTTCCACTGGCTTATGTTATTAAATGCTTCATTTATCTTTTACTGTAAGGTTTGTATTGTTTATTAAACTGTGGTTATAATATTTCTTTCTTTTCGTATTATCTTTTATTTTACATTGATTATATTGCTATGCGTGTTAAGAATGTTTGTGACTTAGGTTGATCAATGTTATTTTTGGAAATCCTTAACATTCTAAATGATGTTATCATGAAATTCGTATCACTTTGTGTATTTTTAAGACTTCGTATGTGGGAAGGGGAAGGGGGTACCGTATTAATTTTTAATGCTCAGTGGTTATTACTCCAAAAAGATGAAACCATATTTACTGTGTATGTTATTGAACAGGTGCTTTTAAATTAAATTTTTATTTAATTTGAATTTATTTTTGAATTTATCTGATGTTCAAGGAACCCAATAAAAACTTGCAAAACAGACAGCCTGGTTTTTTTCAGAGGGTAGAAAACCTTTAAATTTGCCCCTTGGGGGCCTTGGTAGTGCATTGTATTTGTTAAGACCTCTCCAGGCAGAGAAAAGACAAGAGAGCTGTCAAGAGATATCTACGAAGCGAGAAAATTAAGTCGACAGAAAAATGGGGAAAGTGGGATGTGTCTTTTTCAAGAGAGATCGCCTCATGACATATTTTCACCCGTTTCGACTAATGATCCATTATCGGCATATTCTCTACCAATAGGTTACTTACCTGGCCCCTGTGCCACACACGAATTAACTTGCGTAGTGTGAATAATTTTAGTATGTCTAGTAATTTTTGTATGTTTTGTTTTAACAATTTCAATGGCTGAGGTGATCACACAAGCATCTTCAGTCGTGATCCAGAAAATTTTACTATGTTATCTATGTACTTGTCTCTTTGGATCATTCTGTCAATAAAATTTGTTGAAAGTAACATGTACCTTTTCTTCGTATTCAAAAAGAATTACAGTCTGTTCTAAATTTGATGAGATTTAGGGTATTTTATTGAAACTTGAAATACCAGGAGAAAAAAACAGATAAGTGCAATTCTTTGTACTATGGAGTTATTGCATCATATTTTACAACATACAAGGAAAAAAGGCAGAAGTTAAATCTGTTTGTAAAGGACAGTATCTGGGGTAAACACATGGGCAGCTACGTCAAAGTATTTTCATCAAGGAAGAAGTTATTGAGTTCCAAACTTGAAATCTGTTATCGCAAAATTTGCAATGTGTGACTTAATTAGTTTTACCAAGTAGTCTTCATTTGGATTCCCCGAAAATTCATACATCTCAATGCATATCACACGTGTCAGTAACTTCCAAGGGAGAGGGAGACATGGTATGAATCGATATTTCCTTTTGATCTGTTTGTTATAATAAGGAGTCTCCCATCTTTAGTTTAGTAACTGCTACTGCGAAGACACGCTTAGAGTTGTCCGGTTCGTGGATGCAGGCTTCTGTAGCTCCTTACCTAAAATCCCTGAATAAGGTCAGACCCTGCAGATTTCCAAATAGGAGTACTCACGATTACTGTCATCTGTGTCTTCATACCAAAGCCATGTAATCAGTTTGAAAGTTACTTTGGGTTTATCCCAAATGCAGCTATTATGACTTGTTCTAATATCTCTTAGTTTCCGTATTAGATCTTGATACAATTCTCTTTTTTTCCATCTCCTTATAATTCACTCTACCATCGTAAGGTATAGCAAAATGTTAGGAGCCGTTGTTTAGTGGCTAGTGTTGCTGCATTGTTACCCTGATGTTCTTCGTACGCCCCTGATGCTCCCCTTTCTGAAGGTTTCCCTGGCCGGCAAAGCTTCAGGAAGGGGCGGACGGCTATGAAATTTCCCACTAGTTCAATGAAGTATCCTAAGTCTCTTTATGTACAGTTTGAGTTAAAAACTGAGGGAAATGACGTTGAAAGCAATAAAGCAAATAAAATTCTGTACATTGCCTATATCTTCCTTCACCCTATGACCTATCACAATTCGAATTAAAGTTTGAACCAGTGTATAGTGTAAGCTAGTAATAACCGCCAACATCAGAGTAGTTTGTTCTGTATTGAATGTGCGTAATCATTCTTTGTCTGTAGTCAACACTGTAAAGTTCAAAGTTATTTTTTAGCCGTTAAAATAGGTTTTAGTGCATTAGTGATCTAAACTGAATTATGGAACTTAACATTTATATTTTTTCTAGGCCTCATTAAAAGCAGAAGACGGAGATGAAAATCAAGGATTGTTTGTTGGTGCTACAGGTGTAAGGTATGCAGGAAATCAAACTTTCTTTGCACGGAATATTAAATTTTATTATCATCATCATCATCATCATGGACGGAAGGCTCATGGTTGAGTCGCCGTGGCTTCTTTCGTCATGGCTCTCCGCTTAACCCAGTCTTGTGCTGCCCTGTACGCCTGGATGACAGTTAGTCCAGATTCTTCTTTGATGTTGTCCATGTACCTTGTTCTTGGCCTGCCCTTTTTCCTAGACCCGTAGACCATACCCATGATTAGCGTTTTCTCCAGTGTCTCGCTCCTTAGTACGTGTCCCAGGTATGACAGTCTCCGGTTCACTAAAGTCTGTGAAAGACGCTTGTCGCATTCTATTCTGCGCAAAACTTCCTCATTAGTTACTCTCTCTGTCCAACTTATCCTCAAGGCTCTCCTGTAACACCACATCTCAAAATTTCTGAGTCTTATCCTGTCGCTCTTCTTCAGAATCCACGTTTCACTACCATAGGTTGCGATGGGGAAGACTAGTGCATTCAGCAGTCTCTTTTTCGTCTTCTTGGATATCGATCTATCTCTCCAGACCGTTGTGAGAGCTGATGTTGCATTTTTGGCTACAGCAATGCGCTTTCTTATCTCTGGGGTGTCATTGTAGTCATTGGTGAAGAGTGCTCCCAAGTAGGTCATTTGATTGACATTTTCCAGTGGTTGTCCATTTACAAAAATGCTGTGTTCATTCCTGGTGTTTTGGCTCATGATTTTCAGCACTTTTGTCTTCTTTGCATTTAGTGATAGTCCAGCATTTTCTGAGGCTTCTTTTACTCTATCTACCAGTTCTTGTAGCTCTTCCATTGTGCTTCCTATCTAAACTACATCATCAGCATATCTGAGGTTGGAGATAGTCCTGCCCCCTACTTTCACACTGCCTTCATATCCTTCTAGTGCGTCTCTCATAATGCACTCTGAATATATGTTGAATAGGTGTGGGGAGATTACGCATCCTTGTCGTACCCCCTTTTCGATTGGGAACCATTCAGAATCTCCATAGGTCGTGCGCACCTTTGCTTTCTGGTTTTCGTACAATCCCATCAGCAGTTTTTATTTTATTATAGGTTTTTAAAATGGTATATCGTCTTTACAGGTTTTTCAAAATTTATGTAGGTTTTTTAAATGATATAGGCAAACAGAAGTATCTACACCTTAGTCCTCCGGTGAGTAATAATACTAATAGCTTACTGAAAGCTTGCGTGTTAGGAACTGCAAAGATGCTAAGAAAAGTACTGGATATCGAAAGCCTTGTGAATAGGCCAGTTATCCAGCAGTTAACCGTCAGTCGACATCAAAAAGTTAAGGTTGAAAAATTTCATGACATTAAACTAGAAATTAAGCGACTCTGGAATCTGAGCAAAGTTATGGTGGAACCATTTGTTGTTGGAGCACTAGGTAGTGTTTCAAAATTGCTTCCAAACTTTATAAAAGATATTTAAATCAAACCAGAGGCATATCCTATTCAAAAACTGCTATATTAGAGACACCTAGAATAATAAGAAAAGTATTAGAATATTTAAATGTGAGGGAAATTATAAGGAAATTTTATCTAATGGTAATAGCCAGCTTCCTTAAAACATCTGTTTGTGTTTTTAGCCACAAGTATAATAATAATAGTAATAATAATAATAATTATTTTATTTTTTTTTTCTTATTTTATTAGCTTTGTTGGCAATTCACTCTGTATCAGGACTGCAAGACAAATTTTACTGTTTTAGATAAACTGATATATATTTTTGTGCTGTGGATATTGCATATTTTTTGTTTAGGAATTAGACAAATAAACATGAAGTTTAAAAAAAAAATTATTATAGTTTAATTCAGGTGGCATATTCGATGACCGAAAGGCAGGTACAAATTACAAGTCAGAGCCACAGTACTGAATAAAATAGAGAGATTGGTTCACTAGTGTACAGGTGTCTGCAAAAAGTGATTTCATCATTTACTCTTTTTTACTTAGAACAGTTTAATGTGTGAAAGTGTGCAAAAAGGTTGGAATGAAAAACGTAATGTCTCACTTTTCGCGTGCAACCGGAGAAAAGTGCAAAGCCTTCCATCCACTTGAGATAGAGGGAGTTTGTACTACAAATTACGCTAATATTACACTGGTGTAGACGTGCAGTACAGCACTTGGCGTTATATATATATATATATATTATATATATTATATGTGTGTGTTGTGTGTGTTGTGTGTGTTGTGTGTGTTGTGTGTGTTGTGTGTGTTGTGTGTGTTGTTGTGTTGTTTTGTTGTTGTGTTGTGTGTTGTTGTGTTGTGTGTGTTGTTGTGTGTGTGTGTGTGTGTGTTGTGTTGTGTTGTGTTCCAGAGAGGCAAAGAGAGAAAAAATTTAGGAGAGTTTAGAAAACAGTAAAAAACCAGAAGCACTTATTCTGTAAGGATTTGGTGATCATAAAAAGAAAGACGAGCTGAAAAAGGCTGTCACTTCATTTATTTTGATTGTTTCTGTGAAAACTGTTTAATCACTGGGATATTGAAGTGAATTCTGTTTTTATACAGATGAGAGGTTAGAGTAACTGTAATAAAGCACTGGTAGCATTTTTTAGCCTTTTTTCTTCCCCCAGTAGTTTGTCCCTTCAAAATGTTAAATGTTAAATATTTTCCACAAATGTATAGAAAACAACTTGTCTAAATATGTAGTTCACTGAGAAAAAGGCCCATTGTATGCCATAGCAATTTTACATCGTCCAATGGTCGATTTTTTGAAGTAGAAATGTGCTGAATTTTGTTTGTTTGTTTGTTTACAGGCAGCGAAGAAGTAAAGGTGGGAAGCTAGATATCAGTTAGTATTTGTCATTTTTTTTGTGATAAGTAATGGATTACTCTTTTCAAGAAAAAATCTTAAGCGTAATTTGAAACTCCACTGCCGAACACCCTTAATTATGTTGCGTACCGTTGTCTTTGATATTTGCAAGATAGGACACTGTTAGGAAAGGCTTTCTCCTGAATTGTATGATCTTTTTTAATGTTTACCTGAAGACGTTTTATTTGGCCAGATCCTCATGTCGTCGATGAATAGTAATGTGGTTTAATTCCTCCGTGTCAGAACCGACAGAACCGAAAAATCACGCAACTGTGAGCCACATGCCCATCGCAAATTTCGGTATAGCTAAAATTTCGGTAGAGCTAAAATTTCGGTAGAGCTACATTTGATATGTTCTGTTCTAAGTTTTAGTAATTTAGGCCACGAATACTATTAATTATGACGTATGGTCAATTGCCAGGTTTCAATAACGGTATACTAAAAACAAAATCAAAAAACAAAATATCATGTTTTTACTTGAGAGTTCTGATTGCAACTGCCTTCATTGTCTATGAATTGTATTTTCCGCATTTAGAATATTTGTGTGCATAAAACTTGACAGAACACTGTTCTTTCTTTTATTTAATGCTACAAATATACGACGTTACCTCTTAAGTCTTAAGGTATTTTTCCATTTGTATTTTGAGCCTGCACCAAGAACTAAGAGATTTAAAGAGAAACAGGTAGTGAATTACTTCTCAAGGGCTTCTGTAGTGCAGTTGCAATAAGCCAGCGTTTAAACTAATTGGCCATCCCTCTTACCTATAAGAAGGCACTATTGAATGTCAGATATTTTTTTAACTTACTTGTTTGGCAGGCACTCTGTTCATACTCACTAAAAAGGGTTTGATATAGGATTTACTTGAATGTTGTTAACTAATTGAAATAAAACCAATGTCTTTTAATCTACGTAAAATATGGGATTGGTACAGCCGGACCCACTACTTTTTTTTAGGTTTTTTTTGTATTAGCAGCGAATAGAAACGGAAAAAAAGGAATGGTGTTAGTTTTGGTCTGGTTTAAGAACCCTATTTCACTGTTAGTTTCTCTTTCTCAAACTTGTATAGATAATGGGCATCGTCGAAGGAGTAGAAGACATTCTACTAGCAAACGAATGTCAGATCCATCTTCTGCACCAGACTTAAGAATGCTTGCGAATGGTCCACTTTCCGAGACGGATCGCATTGTAGGAGATGAGCTTTCTCTCACAAAACAGATGTCAAATTCATCACCCGAATTGGATGCGAAAGCACGAAGACGACAATTACGAAAGTATGTTGCATATAATGTCACAACTACCCTTGCCAAGTTTACCAGTTTTAGTAGTTGTTTTTCCATTGTAGCAAGTTTAGTGTTTCAGTTTAATTTGTTGATATTTTTTATTACTATTATCATCACATAAATGTCTCATTTGGAGTCGATTGAAGCCCACTTCTTTTCATATAGTTTTGGTAGCCTTTTCTCATGAAATCAGAGTCGGATGCCAATGGGAGCTTCTTTTCGCTAGATGAGGCTGTAAGGTGAGTGTAAGTTAAAGAAATGGAAGAACACATTTAAAAAGAAATTAAAGGTAAATGTCAGAAAACTAATATTATGTGCTCCACACAGTAAAATTCCTTTGTGGTATATGCTGGACATAACTTTGTGCAAACTCAGTCTTATGCTCAAGTTGCAAGAGATGGTTGTATAAGCGATGCTTGTATATCAGAGGGGAATATAAGAAATTCTCGTATAAGAATATGAGAATTTCATGTACAAGTCTTGGTCGACAGTGGAAGAGCCTGCAAATTTCACCAATCCAGTTATCAGCGTTGATAGCGGTAGTTTTCAAAGTGTGTCAGAACTCTGCTATCTTTGCGATATCATTGGACAAGCTGGGGTGTGTACTGACCGCATACAATTCATATGAAAAGCATTTTCAAATTATTGTCAATACTCACTAAACAAGTTTTTTCAGCAGCTTATAGACGAAACGTGTTTACCATTTGTTTTCTCAGTGCACTATTGTTTGGAAGTGAGCCAAGTGAGACATGACCACATTTTAGAAACCTGCTACCGCGTAAAAGAAGTGATCATGTTGGGATCCCTGGGTATGTGGCGTGAAAATAGATCGGCCTCAACCACTGACAATCGACAAGAAAAGCTGGATACACATGGTATTAAAAAGATATTTCGATTGAACAGGCCGATACTCTTCCCTCCCCCCCCCCTCCCCTCTTTCTTACCAACACGATGATAAAAGGTAATCAAGAGTTTCAGTGTTGTGGGACTTGCTCAACAAGGAATACCAAGGTTGAAGTCGTCAATTTGTGTTATCAGTGATGATTATTTACACCAGGAAGCAACATCCAAGTAGAACGATTAGGACTCAGAGGACACAAAATAGGAGCCCATGCCCACCAGTGGAAGAGGGAGCGGAAACATTCAGTATGTAAGTAAAAAGTGCATTATTGTCATAAATGGAGAAGGTGGAAAATGCCACCATCGATGTTAACGTCAGGGAGCAGGGGTCAAGAAAATCAGTATGCTTAAATTGAACTAGAGAGAATTTGGATAAAATAACTTTTAGGTACTACAACTTTTCCACTGGTGGATCTTTCCTAGAAGTTATCTTGATATGATCAGTTAACAAAAGAAATTTTTGGCTTTTGCTTGCATCAGCTGGTACTTTTTTTTATATTTTCATATCTTTTTCCACACACCCAAAAGGTGTACATTTACATAAAATTTCAAATACCAGATTCAAATACCAGATTCAAATACCAGTAAATGTACACCCAAAAGGTGTACATTTACATAAAATTTCAAATACCAGATGGAATATGCAAAAATACACTGCAAAAAACCTCACCAGCTGCATATAGTATTTTGTACCCCAACTTGTGCAAGTGATATCTTCCTTTATAGCCATACATTTATTTTTTTATGACTTTATTTATTTATTATTTGTTTTGTATTATTTATTTATTTATTATTTGATTATTGATGTGCACTGTTTTTACAGAACATAAAACATTTTGGCCGTAATTCACCTGTGTATAAAATTTAACATAGGAATAGTATTAATGCTGCTGTAAAGAAAAAACAGGACACCGTTGCTTATTTTTAATCAATGGCACTTACATAGATGTAGAAAAACCATCATACCATCATAGAACGAAAGTGAATTTTCTCCGTGACCATTATTTTTTGCAACTGAATAAATGGTGTCTAAAGATTGTTCGGAAAACCTGCTACCAGGTATTTATGGATTTTTCACACAGAAACAAACTTTGGTAACAGTAAAGGAAAAATCCCTTTAGTTGGCATGATGACGGATTTTTTTAACTGTGACAGTAAGCTGTTGTGCTGTTATGTGAATTTCAAAAAGGCTTTCAAAGAGTCACTCAGATGAAAATCACTTTGATCCATCCACAATTTTTCATCTTCAGAAATATCAGGGTAGAAATGATATTGTTGAATCCTGCTTCTTTCGCAGATGAAAGAGCCAATGTTGTTTTCTGTCATATCACTTGTTGCTAACTTTAGCGGATAAAATTTACATAAAATACACATAATAAAATCGGGGATTATTTGCTGTTGGGCTAAAGGTTGCAACAAATATTATAACCTGCAATAACTACTATATGGTAACGCTGTCAGGAAGGCTCACGATGTTGATAAGTACCAAAAATATGACTGGAGGCCTTTCACATTCAAGTCATCGATCACCGCTGCGTGTTTATTAAAACGCGCCGATGACGCTTAGTGGTGGTGCATGTTTTCCACCTAAAGGTCAGACACTTTAAGAGATATGATAGGGGAAAAAATGTCAGAAAACAAAATGCCACAAAAATGGAAGGGGGTGGGGTGGGGGAAGAACAGTAAAATCTAAAAAAATGTTGATAGAAAATGAATGCACAGTGAGTTGTCTTTGTCAGATATCTATATTTTGACTTGCACGCATGCGCTGACGTTCGTTCATATCCATATATCTGTACAAATTATATACAAAATTTGTGTGAGTTTACAGACCGGTACAATGTATTTTTGGGTTTTAATTAACACCTGTTTTTTTTAGGGAAAGGCGGATGAAAGGAATGTCACCGCTGACAAATGACTCGCTGGATGACAGCTCAAAGCCGGAAGATGAGGAGCGTCATAGTTTGTCAAGAAATACGTCCTTGTCGAGGCGTGAACGCAGGGAGAAAAGGCAATCAAGGGACTCCTTAGAAGAGAGTACATCAAACAGAATTGGTATTCTATGTTTCAATTTATTTAATCGTATTTATTTTTTAAAATCTAGATTTAGAGTTGGTTAAGCGTCTGTACACGTTCCTGTATTTGGTATTTTACCCTTTCAAGTACGACATTGAACAGTTTAAATATTTTTAACTTTTTAGTAGAAATTAGATAAATACACATGCCATAAAACCTACAGTGGGAGTGGTCAAAGGGCTGCTGATATTGCACAAGCATAGGAATTAATAGATGGTACGTTTTGACTTGGTACACTTAACTAGGACTTGACCACTGAATTTATGTAATCTTGAACATCAAAATGTCGATTTTTGATAGAATACCTCAGGTATGAATGATGGTAGACGATAGTGACTTGGTCGGGCTGATAAGAAGGGAAATGGCGCCGCAGCACTGCAACTGTTTAGCTTATCAGCTATTAGTCGCCTTTGGCTTTAGTAATCCTAAATGCTCCACATATTAGAATAGAAATTACAATATCAACCGTTATTGAAATTTTGGGAGGTAAAAAGATCTGTTGTGGTCTCCACATGCTTTACTGGACAGTAACAATGTCCAGTTTTATTGCTTATATTTTTTTGCTTTTTTATTGGTAAATAACTTTGATGTATAGGAGTATACTCTACAAATCGTAAACAGGGGTGATCGATCGGCATGTGGTCTGCAACCTGCAAAATGTAAATCATAATGATCACAATATGACCAGTTATTTTTATTTAGCTACATTATCTACGGATATAAATCTAAGGGTGGTTTTTTTGTGGTGTTTATTTGTAATGTAGGGTTCAAAGCTAGGCTCTGAAATGTCAACAGAAATTTCTGTGGAGTCAACTTCTGAACAAAATTTTGTTTTTTCTTTTTGTCATTTACAGTTGAAAATGGCTACAGTTCCATGACTGACAGAAAAGACTTGACCCCACCAATATCACCACATACAAGTGAGTCGCCACGTAGCCCGAAGATAAGCATGCGCCAACGCTTTGATATTGATGATGCTCAACCAGAGAGAAGGTCCCTTCGGGAACGAATTGCCTCCAGTAGCTCAACGGATACCCGCACAGACAATGAGCCATCATTAAGTGAAAGAGACAGAAACAAGAAAAACTCAGTGGAAGACTCCCATACTGGAATGACAAGAAAAGCAAGTCTGGAGTCAAGTGACTCAAAGCGCATGATGCTTAGAATGTTTTATGGACAATCATTGGATAAGGGAGACTCAGACAGTGTAACTGAGGCTGTTAGTAGTAATAATAATAATAATAGTATTAATGTAAATAATAATAGCAATAGCAAGATTGAAACTGGAGACACTATACAAGATAGAAAAACTAACCTGGCCAAAAATGCTGTTAAGCCTGAAGATGATGAGAAAAAGCCTTTAGAGACAATTAATGAGATGAAAGGCATTGTTGGAGCGAAGCAAAATATTCTCAGTAGCAAGCCACAACAAGAGCCTGTACATCATGAACCAGCAAAACCATCAGGTGATAAAAGCGGACTTCTGTCGAGGATGAAAAATGCACTTTCAAAGCACCCTGAGCCGTTACACCAGGAAACCCCAACACCACCAAAAGCACCAGAACCAGTTCGAAGTACTGAAGATATTGAACTTGAGAACAGAGTACTTAGATCAAGGGCTTTAAAAATTAATGATTTTGATTTTACTGATCTGAAGGACGATGATGACGATGATGTCATGAGTCCACATGTAAGCAGTGTTGGTTCTGGTCCACCACCTCCACCACCAGGTGCACCACCACCACCTCCTGGTATGCCTCCGCCGCCGCCACCACCGCCGCCGGGATTGCCGCCACCAATGCCAACAACAACGGTCAGAAAAGAAAAAGACAGGAAATTTGTACGTTTGTTCTGGCAAGAGGTTCGTAATATGCCAGTAAATGGTATTTCAAAAACGATATGGTGTAATATTGAACCAGTTGATGTGGATACCAAAAAGCTAGAGCATTTATTTGAAAATCGTGTAAAGACTCTAAAACGAGCAGATTCAGAGGAGAAGATGGCCAAGAAAGAGATCGTAGTTTTGGAATTAAAACGAGCTCAAGCCATTAATATTGTGCTTACAAAGTTACCACCAATTCGAGTAATAAAACAAGCCATCTTGGATATGGATAGCGCAGTAATTGATCGAGAAGGAATAGAGGTGAGCTTTCCATTCAGTTGTAGTTACGATTTTTAGCAACCAAGTAGTTGGCTGTTGTTTTCAGTTCCCAGATGTTTAAAATAAAAGATAAATGGTTAGCTACTATAGTGCTATATTCTCCTCTTACCGTCAAGATTTGTTATAGGTTCTTCACATGCATTTCCTTTAATTTGTATATTGTTTGCCATAAAACAGTGCTAAGAGATGCTTTAAGATTGTCATTTTTCCATTTCCATTTACCATTTCCATGTAGAAAATTATATCGATGATGCCCACAGAAGATGAAAAGACCAAGATACAGGAAGCGCAATTACAATTTCCGGAGACACCACTGGCACACGCAGAACACTTTCTGCTTACTCTTTCGTCAATTAATGAACTGAATGCACGCTTGAATCTTTGGGCATTTAAATTGGATTACGATGCAACCGAGAAGGTTGGTATTATTTTAAACAAGCACTCAATAGATAAGAGATTTGCCCTGAAAATCTTAAGGTCTTACCACTGCCTCTTGTTTGGCTTGCCACATTCATTTTTTTACTAAGGATATTAATATAATAAACGCAGAAAGATGGAAATTTGGGGTTAAAGTTTAAGAAGTATAATATTAATAATTTACCAGTTCTTTAAGTTTTTAAGTTCATGTCAAGGTAATTATTTTCTTTAAAGATACTGTTGGGAATTTTTTTCGGGTATGGTTAATTAACGTTGATTAAGGTCAAATAATAGCTGTTCACTATTGAAAGAAACCGATATAGACCTTCACCTTATGCAAAGTAACTGATAATTGAAGAACCATAAAGTAATTTTATACCGGCTGTCTTTTTTATGCAAGTTACGGAGATTGATGTTGTACGAATTTACATCAAAATAAACCATTGCTTTATTTTAGGGTTTTAAAATTTGGAAAATAATAAGAATTAATATAGGGTTGCGATGTATGGCAAAACTCGGTGTATTTAGCGTGCTTTCTAGAAGCTAAAATATGTAATTTGGCTTTTATAGTCACAGATAATGAAACATTGATTGTTGGGTTGTATTATTATATTATTTGTTGTGAAACGTGGCTTCGTTTTAACATAATTGCTTCGTTTCAAGCTTTAAGAAATAACATATGTTAAGGACTTCGTTTTGAGGGTACCTGGAAATTATACTTTCTGGGCTTATTTAGGAAAAAACAGGATAAAATTGTGATGTACCACATCCCTCCAAACAATGCGTCACTGAAAACACATAAAACTTCAAGCAGTAAGGGTTACTTCCCCCGTTATCCTTGTTAGCTGTAGGTTGCACTGTTGTTTTTTCTGAAGTTTATTTATAGAGAGACCGGTTTCATATTTTGAGCTAAACTTTTTAATCTAATGCCGTGAAGAAAGGTTTGCATTAGCAATTATGTTTCCATCGGAAGAAATCACATTGATATGTTGACAGTGCCAATTTACAGACCATCATTAGGTAAAAGCAATGAAGCAAAGCTTGCTATTTTGGGAGTATTGCTCATTTTTCTTATATTCATACTTTGCTTTTTGTTAGGAAATTGCGGAAGCATTAAGTGACCTGAAGTCCAGCACAGAACAAATTCGAAAGAGTGCCACTTTTAAACGGATTCTTGGTACATTGCTTGCTATTGGATGTTTTCTAAATGGAGTTAAGGTATGGATTATTGCTGTACAAGTTCCGTTACGTTTTGATACATGCCTTTTGCAAACTTTCCAAAAGGTTATTGATAACTTTTTAATGGCGCATTGATGAATTTAAATTAGACTTAGCAATCTTATAATTGGTCATATTTATTTCTGACTTCACAGATCAAGGGCTTTAACTTGGACTATTTGGCCAAAGTCCCAGAGGTAAAAGACACAGTACACAAGCAAACGTTATTGTATCACCTTTGCTGCATGGTAATGGAAAAATTTCCAGAATCGTCCGATCTTTACAGTGAGCTCGGTTCAGTCCATCGAGGCTCACGGGTAAGTCCAGCTAGAAATATTAGGATTTTGGAGTTCCTTGTTCAATACCTTGTGCCATTTCAATTTCACCTTGCTTCTAAATTGTGACGTTTAACACAAGTTTGCACTTTTGCTTTGCACCAACATGCTCTGGATATTCATCTGTTGATTATTGGTTATTGGAAGAGGTTTTTTATGTGCAGGTATATTGGGTGACATAGGCAGACGGACAAAATGAGATAGAGAAAGATAGAATAGAGATCGATAGAAAAGACAAAATCGGGCTTTTGAACTACCTCTGGAGTGAGACAACACTTAAAAATTCACCCAAATGATCGACAGTAATGAGTTGCACTGATGAAAATAACAAAAGTAATATGTAACAACAATGTTGTCTGTTTTATTTGTGGTTTGGGTTTTTCCCATTTAAGGTAAAGTTAAGGAATTCCGTTTGGGGATAATTTCGAAAGGAAATTGTATATGTATAAGGAGGTCTAAGTTAGGACGTACGTTAGGACTAATTCTTGTGATTCTTGTGTATGTGTGTGTGCCTGTCTGCCTCTCTCCCTCCCTCTCCCTCTCTCTCTCCCTCTCTCTTCCTCTCTCTTCCTCTCTCTCTCGTTTGTGTCTGTGTGTGATGTACGCATGTATAAAAAATAAAGGAATTTAATGAATTCAAGTTATAAACCGTTATCATAAAAAGAGAAAGATGGTAAAGTATTGATGAAGCTGACAAATTTCGTGGTGATAGCATCTCAGACACTGACCTGGGCCCCACGGATGCTTGTGCAATGCTCACAATCAACTTGTTTTGTTTTAATTTGTTAATCTATTTTTCTTGTTGTAGTGTGACTATGACAATATTGTCCTGATGCTTAGAAAACTCGATGAAAGTTGTAAAAGATCCTGGGAGTACCTGAGATTAATAGCCAAACATGATAGCTCCTCGCCCTTAAAGACAAAGTAAGTTTTAAATTTGCCTATTTCAGTCCTTGTTTACTAGATTATTTAATAGATTATAACTACCAGAATGCTCATTGCTTATTTTGCTGCTTTAATTTTTATAAGATACCCTCGTTATTAAAATGTACCAGCTTTCACCACACTGGTACGTTTAAGATTCCTTTCCGAAACGTGAATGAAGTTTTATGTATGGTATTCATCGGGTAACTGATAGTATTTACGTTATGCTCCTTGGTTTCAAAACAACATTGTACCATACCATTATATCAGTGATTTATTTCCATTCATAACTTTAACATCGGTTCTCTATGTTAATACAGCAGGATTGCGAAGGCCTATCGCCAGGAATGACTAACAACTTCCATTTTTCAGAACTATTAATGACACCCGTTTGTTACATTTGCTGTTTTTTAGGCTTACCGAATTTTTAGCAGATGCTGGAGAAAGAATTGCTATCCTCAAAGTTGTTCATAGAAGAGTACATAACAGGTAAGCATAGCAGCTTTAGTGTATGATAATGTAAGTCGCATTTGAGCTTAATGCCGTAAGAGACATTTGGCATACTAACATTGAGAAGCCATGCAGTTCACCATGTTGGTACGATATTGTGATTCCTGTAATTTTTGTTTGTTTGTTTAAATCGTGATAGGAGGATTTTATAAAGTTACACTATTTTACCTTTTCGAATCTTGGGGGTGATTTAGGGGTCGTAAATTTACTTTTTTAGTATCATTTTAATTTCTGTAAATTTTGTAAGCAGGTGTAAAGGTAAAACCTGCTTACTGTAAACACTATAATATTAACCAGTATTTTTCACTTTCCACGCTAGATTTAGAAAACTGTTGGTGTACCTTGGAGTAAACCCACGAAATGCAAAAGATACAAAGGTAAGAGAAAACATTCAGATGCTTTAAATGGTTATACTGATAAAAATCCTTTTTCCTTTTTCCTTTTTCCTTTTTCCCCATTCAAACTCCTCATGATTTATCGTAGGCATAAGGAACAACTGTTGAAAATTGGTTTGGACAAATTTGTTAGCGCGTTGTGTTTTTCAATGATTTGTCAAATGCCGTTTGAAGCATAAATCAGAGGATTGTGTAAGTAAAAAGTGCCCCTTTTAGAGCTGATAATGTGCGTTTTTATTATGTTCCTGTTCAGCATCGTAGCATGCGTGCCCCTCTAAGCACTGCTGGCCCAAAGTGACATACAAGTTGAAAAGCAATATTTTTGAGCTTGGTGTACCTATAGCTCTGTATCTTTTTTACGGGATTGTATATTGTGTCATTATTGCCAATCACATAAATAAAAAAAAGAAGGGGCAATCTTTTGAGAGATGTTACTATATCTACAGTTAATGGATAGCCCGTAGCATTTTCTTTATCATATTGTGTTTTTAATGGTTATTGTATTTTTCTGTTTAGTCACATGAATTCTGTAAAACTGTTAGCGAATTTTCGTTGGAGTATCGGACTGTCAGACAAAAAGTGATAGAGCAAAAGAAGAAAAAAGAAAACAAAAGGTCAAGAACAAAGACCAGGGGGAAAATGATTACAGAGGTACTAGCAAATTTTCGCATTTTTTTATTCCTGTTTTTCTGAATTTCAGTAATTTCAAGGACAAGAAAAATTTAGGCTTTCAGAACTCTATGTTGCGGAAGAGATATCAGTTAACAGGCTTGTGTCATTTTTTTTATTAATTGGAATAAGTTTTGGATTTAGTATGATTTTAATTTTTAATTTTTGTAACATGTGAAAGTAAAAATAATTCAAACCAGTATCGAACATCACCTTTGTAAATTAAATTGATATCTCAACAGTGGTCAATATCATTTTATTTGAGGTTATTTTTTTGAAGAGAAAAAGCTGTTTAAATGTATTTTATTTGACTTATTCCCCAACCATTCCACTGTAAGAGGTCATATTGTCAGAAACATTATTTTTACCCTTCTTTACTAATACTTTAAATATGGAAATCCTGACTTCACGAAGTACCTTGGTTCAATTATTTTGATTTCATTCATATATGTGTAGCCATAAGGAACCCTGTGGATGTCTTGACTTGATATGGATATGGACGCAACTTAATTTAATTTGCAGATTCTCAAGAAAAGAAAAAAAAACCCTGAAATAACTTGATATTGAGTTTAAGATCGTCGAGGATTTTTTTGAATTTTCACATGTATTGTTGAGTAAGAATTTCCTAGCGGTTAGCATCAAGTCAGTGCTTAATTTTTTATCTTCAAAAGAGGGCAATGGGTCATAAGCGTACGCTTTTGCAACTGGTAAAAGTATGCGAATCTATCAGAGTATCGTTGACCATGTTGATGCCCGCACAGATTTTGTGCACTGAGTTTGATCAAAGAAAATGTCCCTTTCCCGCAAACCGGAGTTCTTTAGGAACATAGAAAAAACATGGTTGGTGCAATTATGAACTTTTGAAACTTGAGTATTTTGACCCCCAAGCTTTAAGCTTTACAGCTTGCAATCCTTTGCTTCTTAGTTGCCACACTTAAGTAGTTATTTCCACGTCACGTTTTTATGGTGTAGTTTTACACAGCTAATACATTTGTTAGTTTACAGTCCATCTCTGTAAATGGGTACGCTTCTCTTGCAGCTTTTGATTGACTGTGCTGCAAAGGCTCCTCCTTTAAGTCTTGACCGTGGTGATGAGTATTGGCTATCCAGACAAGCACAGAAATATTTATTTTTGTTGTTGTGGTCATAGTTAGGTCTGTTATTAAAATGCTCCACGAGTAAGTTGCAGTCTTGGTATCCTTTTATTCCCAAGTTTTTAAATTATAGGCCCTTAAAGGCCCTGGAAAGCCAATAAATTCTGTCACACTTTACTTATATGTTTGACGGACAGACTTGCGGACAAATGTGACATTGATAACTATTCCTTTAGGTCAGACAAGGTAATGCTTTGTTCACCGTATTCTTGAGCAAATTTCTGGCATCATGTTTTCTTGATCTTCCGCGAAAGATATAATAAAGAAAAAGACATTTTTTTTCTTAAACGTCTACCCTTCTGTACCTTCTCTTCTACCCAGTTTGCTTCTCTTCTTGAGGAATGTTCATCAGTGGGAATGCTTGGTTTGTTATTTTCTCCAGATCTTTCTTGGGGTTCTTCTGCTTCTAAAAAGGTTGGTTCTTTGTATCTTTCTGAAGATTGCCTGACGCCTGAGGCTATCTTGTATCACTTATAAATTTACCATCCGCCCTTGGATGGACTACTGTTGACATATCTAGACAGGTGCTTCTGAACAGGTGCTCCGTCATCTAATCTTGATGTTTTTTATCGAATTCAGAGATTGTTTGTAATTTATAGGTCCAAACCTTGGTGCTACTTTTCAACCTTTGTCTCATTTATGGCATGTAGCTAGTCTTGGTCTTTTCTATAGGTATTATCATGGGATATGTTCTGATGAGCTTTCCTCGTTGGTGCCTGCTCAGTTTGTCGTATGACTCGTTTCTCTCAAACGTCTTCATCCCCATGCAATTGTTTTACTTCGTTGTAATAAATTTTCAAAAATTATTATTGTAGGTTTTTTTTCCTCGGGCTGCAATCTTGTGGGTTCTGAGTGCTTTCCTACATCATTTAACAAACGTTTTTAAGTCTAAGATTAGCTCATCCCTTGGCTTAACCTTTTTTATGCCATTTATTCTCATTTTCATTCACTTTGTGTCATTATGACTTGTATGGCTCTTGGCTCTTAACCATTACAAAATGAACGTGGCTTAAAACAAATAAGCAAACATAGCAATACTAATTTAACACTTAAAATTAATATACCAAAGTGAAAGAGTCATCTTAGACTAATGAAATTTTATAGGTGAAGATAAAACCAAAATTCGACTATCCTTGGAACTCAGTTTGAAAAATTTTCGATGTATATATATAAAAAGATATCTTCAATTGTTTTAATTTTTCCAATAACCAAGTGACACCAACCCTGAATGCCTCAAATTATACTTATAGCTGGCCATTTTACCGAAGCGATAGGATTGGCTTTAGTTTTTGCATAAACTGCTCATTTTTTGTCTAGTAATGTTGGATGATAATGTTATTTGGTTAACAGGGTGGTTCTTAACGTCTGAGAGCCTATTCAGTAATTGTAAATGCTGCAACTCGTTGTGGTCCATTGTAACAATACCCTATCAGTCAAAATTCGGCTTTCAACCGTAACTTTGGCTGTAATATACGGTTGTACACCCATTAGAGCAAGTACTAATACTTGTTATAAATGATTCAAGTATGTTTTGTTGTATAGACAATTTTTTTTGGTCATAACTGCACTTTGTTATATTTGTATTTTTAAAACTTTAATTGTCTAGTCTGAAAACTTTACACACGCTACTACGGCCGTGCCAATTAATAACAAACCTGAACCAGAAGTAAACATGCAGGCTTTCCATGATGCATTAATTGGAGATCGTGCTAGAGATCACTTAAAGAGCCCTGCAAAGAATCGTATTCGTCCAACCACAAAGCTTCAGCAACCCCCATCTTCACCACTTATTTCAAGTCCAAATGCCGGTGGAAATTATGACACTGATGACCAGACGGACCAAATGATGGATATGTTGGTTAAATCGGCTACATCGGCTGATAAGAGAACTAGAATAAGGAAAAATAGAGCGAAGGATTCGAAATCAGTGCGAAAGTCAGGTGAGCAATTTTATTTGTTTCAGTCATGGTAACCACTAAGGGATTAAGCTTTGTAGAACAATATGGAAGCTAGCGTCACACTGGACGTTGGCTACCATCACTAGTAGCACAGGTAGTTATTCCTTTTAAGGTGGAAGCATATTTAGTATCACAGGCCTCTCTCACGAATAGTTTAATTTTTAAAGATGGCATTTTTAACGGCGGGCAGAAGTTGACCATGCGAATTGTCTGTTAAGCGTCTGTTAGCCATTGGCCATCAAAGCAGATTTCAGAATCATCTGCTACCCCACTTTAGTCAGCGAAGGTTTAAGGGGTTAATTAAATGGTAAAGCTAAAGACCAAAATAGTAATACTGAAAATCTGCATTTTTTCGTTCGCGGAACATAACATAATAACTTCAGCTAGTACCATCAGTGCTTCTCCACCTAATCCCTCCTAGGACATACAAAAAACCTAAAGTAATTACTAAGCACGAACCCAAGGGATACCCAACTGTTGCTGTTTAATAGATTCCCTTGGACCCAAACCATGCTTACGGATATGTTTTACTTTAAGCACAAATAAAGGCTATTTTACCCGATAATTACTAGAAGAAAAAGGAAAGATTGATGTTGCCGAGTGACCTCTGAAGACCTACCTTTTTATACGAATTTCAAAATTATTTTACGCAATTTATGAGATTTAACGCATCAGTAGGTTCAGCGCAGGTGAAAATAGTGCAACAGCTGAAGAGGCAATGCACAAAAGTGTTCACTGTGTAAGCGTATCATACAAGTGTAAACAAAAATTAATACCAGACTAATGCTGCCGATTCACCCAAAGTTGTAAGTAGTGTAAACTAGCACTGAGTGCGTCTGAGATGGTTTGTACTGTTCTCTGTACTATTTTTGCAATTTTCTGTCTTCTTTGTGTTGTAATCGATCGGTAAAGCACATCTAATTATTACTGTAATTCTATGATAATGCAAAGGTAAGGTTTTCGGTTTGGTAAGGTATAGTCTGAAACCTGAAGGTTCACTAAATTGTTAATTAGGGGCCGGGAACCCCAAGTCACTCCTGATTTATAAGTGGAAATGAATGAAAATTTCTTAAATGAAAATCTAAAAGTTATTGTTTACAAAAAAGTTTTCAATCGCCAGAATTCGAGTCTTTTATTTTTTTTACCCAAGTAGTAATTCTGATTCTTCCATGTTGTATTCTTTTTTTGGCACTGTACCCATAACGATGAATTCAATTTTTGACTTCTCATTTCCTACCATAGTTCGTCGGACAAGGACACTTAAAACTGGTTTAACCCCTGAAGAACTGGAAGCCTTGCAGATTACTGCTAACCAGGGTAACTTTTAAAGTCCCCTCCGAGAAATTTCAAACGAAGTGGGTTGACACCAGAAGCTCTCATGGAAGTTCAACTTTACTTGGAAAAACATTAGTTTTCAAATTTGTATTGTTGAAATGTCAGAGAGAGATGGCAACTGTGGATGTAATAAACTTGACCAAGATAATCCCTTGTTTATAAGAGGAATTTTTGCTAACCATTGCCCTCTCAAAGTTCTTTTAGAGATTGTAATTATTTTTTTTTATGTAGTTTTTTATTAATGCAGCTTTTCTCCTCTGGGATTGTTTGATTTAGAGAGCTTAGAAAAGGCACGTAACTAGGGATCAACACGAAACACGCCAACAATATAACTTTTTACAAGGACTGCCAAAGTCATTTGACACGACACTTGACGTGTGCATTAAATTGCCTCACAACTGGGTGTTTTTTACAAGAGGCTCATTTTGTATCTTTCATCACCCATCACGATAAGTTGCAAGTAGAATCAGTGCATCTGCACATTATCAGTGTATCCTTAAATACAGTATTTCTATGTTCCATTCCTTGCCCTGCATGATAAAATTTTTTCAGTTGCAAATAACGTATTTTCATTTTAAACACTTGTTTTTGGAGTTCCTTCGTTCAGCTCTAGTAAGATATGATTGTCCTTATGTTGATACTGATCGCCGTAGAAACCCAACCAAATCTTGAGTTGGGGGACGTACAGATACCAAGGTTGGGTGCCAATAAGTTGTTTACCATCTGCTTTGCAGTAGGTGTTTAGGATGGGAACTTGAATTAAACAGCCTGCTCTTGTGCCAAAGCCTTTTGATACGTAATAATTTTAACTGTGAATGACGCATAACTTTTAGAATATGCATCTGGCATACATATAGGTAAGCATTTTTCAAATTCAGACTACGATTTGTAAGAGCACTTTATATCAATGTTGTACATAAGCAATTCTTAATTTTTATCTGGTAGAGAAATACGATGTCTAAAGAAACAGTGTGCTTATTTCTTTTTGTTGCAATCATACTTCGTTGACGTTTTCTCTTCATTAAACATGGGAATGATGAAGGTCACCGAAGGAAGACCAATTTATGCAGTTGAATTAGAGACAAAAAAAATTTCGTTGTGATAAAAACCAAACTTGAGCCGAAAGTGAAGACACTTAACTTGTACTTAAACTTGTTGTGGCGTCCAAGATAGGATTGTTAGTCCGTCTGTCGCACACAGATCTCATCGCATGTGTTGCGGTGAGACCAACGTGATGGCATTTGTCCTTCAGCCACGTGGAGCGTGGCCGTCCTCGTTGGCGCTTGCCATTTACTCGTCCTTCTAGAAGCTAGAGAGTAAGCTCGCACTTTCCTACTGTGACCGAGGAACCGCAGCCGTCTTTGTAGTAGCTGTGATGTTAGTTTTGGCTAAGACCCTATTCTGAGGTGGAATTCTTCATTGGTCACACGTTCCCTCCATGACATCAACAGAATTCTGCGATGGCTTCAGATTTTGAAGCTTTGGGTTCTTCTTAACATTTCCTTGTTGTTAAACTCAAGGGGATGTACCTGCCTTTCCAGATGTCGCATATTTTCCCGGTAGAAGTTTTTGTTATCGTGGTACTTAGCTTGATTTCTTTGACCTGGTCATTAGTTGAAAGCACATCCAAGATAGGTGAAGCCACCTACCTGCTAGAGGAGTTTTCCTTGGTACTAAATGTTCNGTTAGTTTTGCCTAAGACCCTATTCTGAGGTGGAATTCTTCATTGGTCACACGTTCCCTCCATGACATCAACAGAATTCTGCGATGGCTTCAGATTTTGAAGCTTTGGGTTCTTCTTAACATTTCCTTGTTGTTAAACTCAAGGGGATGTTCCTGCCTTTCCAGATGTCGCATATTTTCCCGGTAGAAGTTTTTGTTATCGTGGTACTTAGCTTGATTTCTTTGACCTGGTCATTAGTTGAAAGCACATCCGAGATAGGTGAAGCCACCTACCTGCTAGAGGAGTTTTCCTTGGTACTAAATGTTCGCCCTCACCGGAGATCGTCCGATGACCGTAACCTCGGTGTTTTTCCTGTTCAATCTCAGGCCGAAAGCAGCAGATGCGGTTGCTATTTTTCAAATAGTTGTTGGAGCGGTTCTTCATCTGTAGTAATAAGTACCACATCATCTACATATTTGAGAACACTTGACTTCCTCGATGCCAATGCAGAAACCTCCTGTCCTGTATCTTATACTCCTAGGCCTTGCCTGCGATCAATTGGAGCTTCAGAACATGATGCTGCTGTCTGTTGGAAAACTTAACTTGTGTCTTGCTGATTTCTGCTTCATACTAGGTCTGTGTGCGTTGGTGGATGATTGACCGCACTATCTTGCTGGCGTGAGAGGTCAGTGAAATGGTCCTAAAGTATGCACAGCCCTAGTTATCGCCTTTCTTAAACAGGGGAAGGTAGACAGATGTTCAAAAATCGTCTGGCCATCCTCCGCTTAACGGGATACTATCATGATCTTCCCAATTAGGTGAATAATCACATTGTCAGCATCCAAAATGTTGATTATCTCCGTTGGCACTTGATCGATCGCGCAGGCTTTGTTGTTTTTAACCCTTTTGATTTCTTTTTGTACTAAGTGGTTGGTGAAGACTTTATCTTCATCCACCAGATTGATCCGGTCCCTTCTTGGCGTATAACGCTTCTGTACAGGATCTCCATCACTCTTTGATGCCCTCGATGTCCTGAAGGATGTTCCCCTGATGGTCTTTGATAACTCACGATCGCAAGGTAAAAGGTTTCTTCATTGCTTTGATGCATTCATATCCATAAGTGTGATGGTGTGTATCGTGCTTTTCTCCCAGATCTTTGCAGATATCTTACAGGAATTTTTTTTTCTCTCTGACACGCCGTATTGATTCACCGGTCTAGCTCGTAGTACTTCGTGGGTAGGCCTTTGGTAAGTAGTGGATGCTGACTTTCAGTCTCCGACGTTATTCCATTAGATTCTGAGTCTCTTCAAAGATACACTCCTTGCGCTTCGTAGGTGCATCTCTCCCAATTGTTTGTTCTGTGCCGATGTTAGTGCGTCCTTGATGTGCGTCCAAATCGCCTCCCCATAGCTGTCGATGTTTGATGGTTGTGTTTTTGGTTCTACTCCCCTGTTGAAAACTTCACTACAGTCAGCATCGTTCTGCAGCTTCTGTGTACCTCACTTCATTGTTCTTTGGCATTTCCTGATGTTCACTAATCTAAAGTCCACTTGCAGGTTGCTCGATAGCATGTTGTGATCACTTCCACAGTCTGTTCCAGGAATAGCTTTGCAGTTCAAGACAGATGACTTATATCTCGCTTCGATCAGAATGTAATCAATTTTATTTCGGGTGTCCCCACTAGGGTAGATCCATGTTGTTTTCTTACCTGGTGTTTTAAGTTAGTGTTGGTGGTAAAAAGGTTATTAGTTGCGCCGAAGTCAAAACCAGTTTTCGACCACATACCATATGATTCGATGATGTCCGGTTCGGTGGTACTTCCAATTATGGCATTAAAATTCTCCATCACTACTAAGTAGTCACTGCGGCTGATTATCGTTTCAGACGTTATACCTGGATGAGCGCTCCTCTTGCCATTTCAAATAAAGTTGCATTTAAACGGACTGGTACACCTCTGTTGTATAGTACTACCCTTTGATGCTTTATATTTCTCCCGAGGTAATCTGTATACAAAGTACTAAATCATCTCCACCGTAGGTAATTCTGAGTACCTTAGTTCTCATTCTATTTTCATTTGTGACCTTTGCTTTAAATTCTTTAAATGTCTGAATAATTTCACTCTTCTCTTATGAAATATAACATTGAGCATCTCAACTAATCATTCGTAAACCTGGCAAAGTAAGTGCTTCGCCTAATATTTCTGTATATTTTGGCCCACATACATTAATATCTACACCCAGCGTATCCTTAGCCTTACGTTCGGCAACGTTTGGAAACGGTTTTCAAGGCTTTTTTTCCTTCAGTACAGGGCTCAAAAAAATGGCTGTGCTTTTTTCATGTTTTAACTTCATCACAAATTCTCCAGTAGTTTTGATGACCAAGCCCGTGATTCCATAAGATTGTCACAACCACCATAAACCATGGTAATTAAATCACAGTGCAACAGTTCTCCTGTACATCAGCGCTTTACACTGAATGATATACAATTTTCCCTAAGATTTTTCTCTTGCCTTCCAAGTTTCAGAGGGGTAAATTTTGGTCCATTTTCGAAATTTATTTGAATATCCCTTGAGTCTGTTTTACGTTCTGAAATTGAATTGACTGTAAACTTTGGTACAAGCCATGTCTCATCCACGGTTCAATTGTAAACTTTGTCCCCCAACCTATTAATTCTTCTGCATTAATTCTTTTCTACCAGCCTAATAAGTCTATATGGTAGGCGAAATACAAAACCCAACATTAAAGCAATTTACCACTTGAACATCGTAAATGACTGGGTATTAACTTTATCAAAATAGCAAAACTCGTATTTAGAGAGCGCGTGGGTGCAGTGTATTTACCAATACCTAATTGCTTTTATTTCATTGTGCTTGTTTGCAGCTGGCCAGATAGTGTTCAAAAAACGACGCGTCTTAATAACATTTCTGATATCGGACGACAATGAAAATATAACTGGCTTCCAGTTTTATTTTCTTATTGCCAAAATGGACCTGAGCTTCAAACAACTCGACAAAAAAACTTAGGTTCACTGAGTCAGAAAAATGATGATAAACTAAGCTACTAAAATATCAGTCATTTCCGCATATTTTTCCATGACGTTTGATGCAGATGAATGAGACTTGACACTTTTTTGCACTTTTGAATATATCTGATGAAACAATGCAGACACAATGCAGTGAAATACTGCAAATGTAGCCTGCCTACTGTGATGTAAACTTGTTGAGAAATAGTGCGAATACCTTGTTGCTCAGTGTGGCCAATTGTTTTCTCATCCAAACAACAACAGCAAATTACAATATCACAAACAGCATCAACCATATTAAAGTGCTAAAAACATAGATCAACATAACACGAAGTTTATCTGGAAATTCAATATGATGTGCTCCTCCTAACCAAGAGAAAACCATAACGACTAGAAAGGAGGCACGTTACTACTGAGCGTTTGCCAAATGAAAAAATTCCATCACAGACCAGGAAACACTTAGATATTTGTGACACTGAATAGCCTTTGATCGCAGAACTACGATAGGTAACCACTGTACGGTAAAATTTTACTTCAAAGTTCACTTCTGAATTTTTAGCATCACTATCCATTCTAATAAAAAAGTCAACATTTTAATTTAAGGTGACATGTACGATATTGGTCAAAAGTGTGACATAATGAAACTTTATCCTCGAAACGTTTTGAACATTCTTCTTCTTCTTCATGTGCCATATTCCGCAAGGACGTTGGCGATCATGGACTTCCACATCCTCCGGTCTTTGGTGGCCTTCAATATGTCTTGCGCAGTTCGGTTCGTCCACTTGCTGATACTGGCAATATATGTTAACCTCTGCTTCCCTCTGCTACTCCTTCCATCGATCTTTTCCATGATGCTAAGATTTTCCAGTCCTTTCCGCATGTTGAACATAATAAGTACATAAAATATTTTATTTTAGTACTAAAACAACGTAGTAAATATATATATTTACAGCTTTACTTTAAATAATCAGCTTAAAATGTGGCAGACATAGCAATCTTCTGCCATTTTCAATGCCCTGACCCTGGGGTTGTTGAGAAAGTTACAAAATCTGCAAGGTAAAGACATACTTTCGATAATCATCTATTAACTTTTTTACAAATCTGTGTGATGTGCATGACTGTTCCCAGTACCGGGTAGTGCAAAAGGGCAGCAAGGGGATTGGCTCAACAAAATATGTCAAGAAATTTGTCTGAACTTCTGTATGATTTGAATGTATTCTATTTCATTTTTATCCTTTCAAGAAAACTAAATGCATAAGCTTGAGATAAATTTTAATAATTCTACCTTGTACTTAGTCATGTCTGGAAATTGTATGTTTTCCAGTTTATTTTCCTCCTCCACATAAATATTGCACACAAATTTTCCCGCCCACATATTCAGTTCTTGGGAAAATCCTCAAATATTCTTTCGTCCCATGTCAACGCTCTTGAGGAATAGAAAAGTAAAGATTACAGTGATGACAAAGTGGCAAGATTGGGCTTGCCCTTGGTTCATTAAAACACCAGGATCCAAATGCAATTCTTAATAAGGAATAATCAAAAGCTCCCTGCCTAACATTGAAATGTCAAGTGGCAAAAACCTACGAACTGGGGATTCAGACAAGATATCTTGCGCAGAAAAGCTTCAAATAACATAAATCACCCTTGAAGAGATCAGAAATTACATCAATTTCGAATAAAAGGTTTACGCTCCAGATATTCAAGGCATAACTGGATCACAGGATACCGCAAAACCAGCAAAGTGTACTGTTTT
Source organism: Morbakka virulenta (assembly GCA_003991215.1). Lineage (NCBI taxonomy): Eukaryota > Metazoa > Cnidaria > Cubozoa > Carybdeida > Carukiidae > Morbakka > Morbakka virulenta. Next base: position 343,693 of record RDPX01000410.1, read on the forward strand.
TCCTGTTTTCCCTGTTTTCTCTTTTTAAGGAGAGAAAAGACAAAAAGTATGGGCAACGATTGAGTACACGATTGGATGTATTTGTCCGAAAAGGTGAAACGATATGAATATGCGTTGTCGACTAGAACAGTTACAGGAAATTTGATTTGTTGGGTTAGGCTTAGTGAAGCATACCACACATCGCCTGTAATGTACAACAAAGGTGCGGAAAAGAATCGGTATATCTTATCCATATTCATTACTTTCATTAAAGAGTGTTTAGCATTTGAGCTAGCATTGAAAGGTCACTATGAGATGCAATTTTTATAACGCAGGAAAATTCCATGATTTAGTAAACTTTACAGCAGCTTTAACTTTTGTGTTGTCTAAACATTTGGATTCTGCCACTAGTTTTAAAGATACATATAAGACAATTTGCTAAGAAAACAAATGACTCCATTATAGTATTTGACTCATGTGAGAATTGTAGGGCTTATAAATTCCTCATTTTTCTTTGCTTTTTTTCATTCATCTTTACTATAAGTACCTAATAAACAAATACCTATTATTTATTATTTCAGAATGTTTCTGTTTTCTTTGAGCCTTAATTTTTAGATATGAAAATATTATTTTACCCCAAGTCACCTGACGAAAGCCTTAACATGACTTTGTTAACACTTGCTGATGAAGCCATACAAGCTGTTAAACAGGTGGTATTCTATTTCCTTAGTAACCATTCAAGAATTTTAAATGTCATATAAATGTGGAATAGAATTTCTGAGAAAAGAAGAAGCTTACGACTCTAAAGGCCTTGAAAGATCCGTTCTGTGTAACACATGGCAGAAGTCAGTGAATGTGATTATTTCAGAAAGGTGGTCTTTTACACCTTCAATGATCCTATTGAAGGCGAAGCTTTAACTTTAACTTCCGGAATGCACTTTGATAAATTCTGAGCTTCTTGTCAGTCTCTGGACAAATGCACCTGGGAGTCATTCTCATGTAGGTTTTGACAATAATCAAGACAAAGCTTATTCCTATGTATTTTTCTCCGATGCTGAGATCATATGATTTTGATAAGGCACTATACTTAAACTGAACCGGTATGCTAGCCTGCCTCTCTCAGTCAGTATGTCATTGCAAAAGTCAAGAATGGGTTTATTGGAGTTGTACAGCGTCATTACTTGTGGCCTTTTCTCCTGTAATAGATGTCTTGCCTACAGTTTATTTCTCTATGTCGAAAAAATCAGTTTTTATGTTTAAATTATTCAACATTGGAGGTATGTCTTCATCCTTACTATCAATATCTGGTAGCTCTCCTAGAAGCTTCTTGAAGTTTTTAACTCTCGCTATGTTTTTCCTTTAAGCACACCGTTTTCAGATGAACTATCTCCCGATAACCTCCTTTATGAGCTATTTTGCTCTATATGTGCTATTTTTGTGCCACCTCGACTTTATGTATCTAAATGGTAAACTCCTCTACAACCACCTCTCTTTACATTTCTTGCAGTTTAGTTTTGACCCCTTTAAGTTTGTTGTCTGTTGCTTTTATTACTGTTTTCTTGATGATAGTTTTTGATACCATTTTTGGTTAACAAATAAAATGTCAGACGTCTGCTTGATGCTAAGTAGAAAGAAAAAATAACCTTGACCTTTTTTTGCCGTTAGCATTCCTTAGTCCAAAATGTTTTACAGAATATGTGAATTTAATATTTTTTAAGTAAGGCACATTTCTTCTTGATTTTCAGTTAACTTTGCACACATTTAACTGACATTCCATAAGGAAAAAATTTAGCTCAAATACTTGATTTGGTGGTACCAGAAAACGGATTCTGTGAGTCCAAGAACAACCAGGTTTTACGTAGGTAAATTTTGCAGGATGAGCATCTTTCTCATTACCTTACACAGTTGGTGGCACCTTATAACTTTTAGCCTGTTTTCTAAGAAAATGCTTATTTAAAGTCCAAAGTATAATAGACCCCAGTTTTAATATGTATTTCTTACTGATGTGTGTGTGTGTCTTCCTTTTTGTATACAATCTGAGTGTCCGATATTCCTTCCAATACAGCCCATGTAGGTTTATCAGAAAAGATACAACAACAAAATATGGAACTGTCAGTTTCAGTTAATTAAACGACCATCAGCTATGTTATTCCAATTTCAAATAATATGCATAGAAAAAATAAATTTTCTTTGGCTGTCGATTTAGTTTGATATTCAGCCAAGAGGGCAGTCCAGGAATTCCTATTATTGGCTACGTTTCCAGGGATACGCTGACGTAGCTAAGAAAAAGTTCACGACATGATAAATATCTTCCACTGAGTCCATAAAAAAATTTTTAAGAAGCAAAATTGAAAATATCAAATTGACACAGCAGGCGAATCAAAAGTTATTTCAGCTGGCAACTAAATCGGAATTAACAAATAATATGGCAAATTAAATATTCTTTCTGGGTTCTGGTGCACTTATGACCAAACCAAACCAAATTAACCTCCTAACACAAATACTTTTTTTTCTCTAATCAGCTATGATATCCCTCCAACTATAAAGGGAAGAGAAAACTTGAAATGCGTCATGGGAAATAAGTAATTATCTTAGTTTTGATTGCTGGCACCGTGGAGCGTGGGTAACACCTCCTCCTGCACACAAAACTTGGGTGAATCGTTAACTGGTGTTGGCATTACAATGAATGCCATTCATATCCTGGAATGTTACATGGTCAGAAATATGAATTTTTAAAGGATTTTCAGTTAGTAATTTATGGAATAATGCATGGATGTATTATTGGTTTAAAATAGTTGCTTTTGTTTTACAGGGGATTTTAGTGGGGGTAGGGGTTAATAGGATTTTAGGACAACAAAAGAAATCGGCTGAAGATGAGCAAGTCCTAAATCAAAATATGTTGCCTGTTGGGCATGAAAGAACATGAACTGATTAAAAAACTGAGTTACAGAAAATTCTTGTTGGGATGTAATCAGCTTTTTAGGCTCATGTGAAGAAAATAATTTTGTGTAGCTTTTGGTATCATTGACAGAGGATAGGAAACAGATATTATGATAATAAAAAAATTAGCAATCCCCAAAATAATGGCTTAGTGACTGTCCAAATAAAGATAAGTAGTGAATGGTTTTCACAGATGTTATAAAGACGCGGAGAGAGAGAGAGAGAGAGAGAGAGGAGAGAGAGAGAGAGAGAGAGAGAGAGAGAGAGAGGTGTCCAGTAAATATACCCTGTTTTTGAACTTTACTCTTTGGAAGTAAAAGCTCCAGTAACCTATATTATCTTCTAATGTGTTAAAAAAAGGTGACACGTTCTACTGACATTTACATACGATTTTGACCAATTATCCCCCATACCAAAATAGAAACGATTTTGGAAAAACGGAATTTTAGAAGCGAGTTTCCCTTTCAAATAAAGAACTGAATGGCGAAACTCGTCATATGAAGGACTTGGCGGTCATAGCTCGAAGGTTCTGATTATTGTCCTTTCCTCCGAAGACTGTTTTACATCCAAAGGCCAATTAAACTCTAATCTATGCCAAAATGATTTTAAAATTCAAAACTAGAAGTCAGGGGAGATCTTATTGACATCCTTTCAGTTGGGTATGGTTGATTCTATGTACCTTCGATTTGTCCATTGTACCGTTATGCGAGAACGCATCAGGAATATAGGTTGATTGCCCAAGTTGGTAAGGAAAAAAAGGAAAACAGTTACCCCCCCATTACGTTCTTCTGTGGATCCAGGAATCATTTCAGCCCCTGGCCTTATCTTGTTCACATTCCCAATGTCTTCTATTGAAAGAGTCAGTTTAGGTTCCACAAAGAAAGAGGGAAAAAAGCACAGCCTTTGGTGCATGCGCAAACATTACGACAGCAGACTTAGTTATTCAGCGCTCATCTTTTCTCTTTGTTTCTGTTCATTTTCAGACTTAGCCGCAAAACGACGAGTGACACTTAGAAAATTTTTCGCCATATCGATTTCGCCAGTCTGAAACATCATTTTTCTGGGATAGACGAAATGAACGGCGAAAGTCACACGGTTAGTATCTTACATTCTGATGTTTTATGTGATGCTGGAGTATTTTCTACGTTTTCTATGGGTTTAATCATGTTTATTCCCCTGTTGCTGCCAAATTTTCTACCTTCTACCAAAGTTCACTGATTGAGTGGAACGTGGTATTTTGTTTAGACATCACTGCTAAAGTACATAAATCGTAGCAATGAAAAAAAAATTAAGAAAATTGCTTGTGAATCTTTACTAGCCATACGGTATGAGCTCTAAATTTTAGTTCCTTTTCCATCTTCAGATGTCGACAGTCATAGATGGACATTTAATGATGTCGGATGGTGGTAAGTCAAGAATTATTTGACCTTTATTTTTCACTTGTCCATTTGTCAAATTTATTAACAACAAACATATAACTTCTGTATAACAAGAGACAATGTGACTTTGGATTTTTAATGTTGTACACACTAGCGAAGACATCTCAGTATTGATTGGTTTAATAATGATGGTAAGATTTTGCCCGGCATCGTGATTATGTTGAAACCATTTGGCTGGAATTGACCGGCAACAACTTCTGCCAGTTACCTAACAGGGGATAGTGTCCACAAAAGTAACAGTCACATAAACACTTACAGTTAACTATGTAAAGTACGGAAACTTATGTGATGTGAACGTTCAAATTCCGGTCCTTGTGCGAAGTTTCTGTTCAGCTCGACGTTGACCATATCGTATCCTCCATTGTATTGCTTTGATGTTTGTCACTGATGATGTTGAGTGACACGAAATGGGAACATTATTTTGCATAATTATGAGAATTTATGATTAGTACACAATTGTGTATAATTAATGCAAATAATGAGAAATGTACCCCCATCGTTTCCACATTGCATTTGAAAATTATGGAATTTCAAACAAAACATTCGGGTGTTGTGTTGACCAAAAATGTCCAAGTCACATGGCTGCGTATTTGATGAAACCAGTTCCAAGTTTAGATAAAAAATTGTAGTATTAAGAATAAGTGTGAGTATGGCTGGAAGAGTATGGTTTCCGTCATTACGGTGCAGAACTTGTTCGAATGACAAAAGGAAAGAGAATGTGACAGGAAATGATCGCCTGCGTCCACAGCTGATACGGGACTTGAAGAATAATAATCAAGAATAAGAGCACTGTGTCGTACCCGATTAGAGTTAAGAAGAAACAAATTTTCCCCAGCACGTGATCTCCAGGAAGTAACAGTTCCAACAGGCGCAATCACAGTCACCCGGGTAAAAATTTTTGGACCACACCCTTAAGGCTATCGAAAAATAAAGGCAACTGCTCTTGAAAACAACTATAAATGTGCCATTGCTTTTTTTTGATAAGAGGTTTATCCCAAGCAGGGCTCGAGGCCACTGATAGTGCACAGGATTTACATATTGGTTTCAACCGGCTCCCATTTGTCTTTGAAAACATGCACAAACACATTAGATTGCAACAAATAACAGAGAAACTAATTGAGAACAAATTTCCAATGGAAAGCCAAAAGGCTTGAATTGGGATCCTTGGGTGTATTCACCCTGTGACCAACCACTTGGCCACTACTGCTTGCACAATTCATTATTTTGACAATGAATGACAACCAAAAAACCTTACCAGAAATTGTTTATAACCACAAAATCTTCTAGATACTCATTTCTTTTGAGCTTGCCTTGCTTGCAAGTCCAAGGTCAACACTTCTGTCTTCTTTTAACTGTTTTTTTTTGGGGGGTGAGGGTTTCTACCTTCCTTTCACAGGTCTGATTTCACTTGTGGATCACTTGAAGCCTCCATTGGCATGACCTCAAAGCTCTGAAAAGCCATTGTAGTGATGCACTACATCCTGAGTTATTTTTTGCTTTGTTTTTTAATTGCATTTACTTGGGTACACGGTACATGTGCTGTAGAAAGAGTGCTATGTTGTAGTTGTGCCACCATAACTAAACTCCTTTCTTCTTAAATGATCATGTGTATTGGCACAAAGTGGTATAATTTTGTAGCAAAGTGATGCAACAGTAGGTGCTACAAAAATAAGTAGACTTGTCCATGTCTATACTGCTATCTATAGAATATAGTAGTTACAGTGATACATGGCAAACCTGCATTCAGTTTCTGTAAGGTTTGCTAAATGGTGCCAAGTTGTTGGATATTTTAGTGTTCTTCTGTTGTATATATTTTATAATTTATAGTATTGGAATGAAAATACAGTGATTTGTTAGGTTGTTGTAGTTTGTTTCATTGTGATTTCCATAGCATTTAAATATTTATTTTTTACTTCAACCCCGAAGAGCATGCTTGGTCTCATTCAAGCATGAAATACCAGTTTGAGGACTGGCGGGGTATAGTCTTTCTCTCACGGGCAGGTGAAGCGCTCTTCAGCCTTGGATGGCAATCACCTAGAGATGGTGTCTCAATAAAAACACTGGTCCCCATTACCTTAATGGGTTGGTGTCAGGAAGGGCATCCGGCCTATAAAAACACTGCCTCATCATACCATGAAATGACATCCAAAGATATCCGGCATAACTGCGTAAATGGGACTGGAACTAATTTAAGTGAAGGTGTCGTGCACTGTAGGACTTTTGCTTGATGTAGGCAAAATCAGACCGTTATCAAGCTACTACATCAACCGAAGGAAATGATGACAAGCTTCAGACTCTGTAGTCTGAATGTGGGAAGTTTGAGAGGTAGATGTGGTGAAGTAGCAGAGTTTCTGGAGCGAAGACACATTGATTTGTGCTGCATCCAAGAAACACGATGGAGAGGGAAATCTGTAAGAATGATAGAAGGGAAAAAGGCAACATACAAGCTGTTTTGGATTGGTAATGGAAAAGGCACAGGTGGTGTAGGTATCTTTGTTGCAGAGAAATGGATAGACAAGGTGATTGATGTCAAACGCATAAATGATCGAATTATGCTGATTAAACTGATGATAGGTGAGACAATCTTCACAGCAATATCAGTGTATGCACCACAATGTGGCTTAAGTGAAGAAGTCAAGGATGAATTCTATGACAGTCTCATTGCAGTCACTGGTAAGCTGGCAGAGAAAGAAATTGTTGCTATTGCAGGTGATCTAAATGGCCATGTTGGAAGAACAGCATCTGGGTTTGAGGGAGTCCATGGAGGAAATGGATATGGTGACCGAAATAAGGAGGGTGAAAGAATTCTAGAGTTTGGACTTGCCATGGATATGTTGGTGGCGAATACTATTTTTAAGAAAAGGGATAGCCATCTGGTAACCTATGAGTCTGGGACAGCTATGACTCAAGTGGACTACATTTTGGTAAAGACAAAAGACAGGAAGTATTTGCTGGATGTAAAAGTGATACCCGGTGAAGAATTTGTGACCCAGCATAAGCCAGTAATTTGTGACTTCAGGATTAAGAAAGTACATAAAGTGAAAAGAAAGTATATCCCAAGGAGAAAGGTGTGGAGACTAAATGATGGACAAGTAAAGCAGGCCTTTGAAGATCAAGTGAATGGAATTGTGGGAGCTAGTCCAGGAAAAGACCTACGAAGTGTAGAAGAGCAATGGGAGAAGATCAAGGATACACTTTTAAAAGCCACAGACCAAGTCTGTGGCTGGACAAAAGGGCCTCCACGTCATAGAGTGACATGGTGGTGGAATACTTCTGTTGAAAATTATGTGAAAGAGAAGAGAAGGCTGTGGAGTCAATGGAAAAAGGGGTTAGTTAACAAAGAAAGGTATCTGGAGGCCAAGAGAGTAGCTAGGCAAGCAATCTACAAAGCAAAGATGGATGCCGAGAAAAGAAGGTTTCCAGACATAATGTGTAGAGATGACCAGAAGAATGAAGTATTCAAGATAGCTAAGCAGATGATCAAGACTAATCAGGATATCATTGGAGAAAAGTGTATCAGGAATGATGATGGAGAACTTGCAACAAGTGAACTTGAAAAGAAGAATGCCTGGAAGTGCTATTATGAGAGATTGTTGAACACAGAGTTTTCTTGGGATAGAGAAAATCTTGGAAAGGTAGAAACAGTATCTGGACCAGCCATTTTCATTGAGAAAGAAATGGTGAGGGAAGCTGTAAAGAAAATGAAGAAAGGCAAAGCAGCTGGTCCTTCAGGAATTGTGGCAGAGATGGTCAAAGCTGCAGGTGAAAGAAGTATAGAGATGATCACTGATCTAACAAATCAGATCATAAGAGATGGTGTCATTCCTGAGGACTGGGAAATAAGTACAATTATCAATTGTTACAAAGGAAAAGGAGAAGCTCTAGAAAGAGATAATTACAGAGGATTAAAGTTAATGGACCAAGTCCTGAAAGTTGTTGAAAGAGTTATGGAAAAACAAATTAGAATTGAAATAAACATTGATGACATGCAATTTGGTTTTATGCCTGGACGAGGAACTATTGATGCCATTTTTATCCTTAGACAAATGCAAGAGAAGTACCTTGGGAAAAACAAGAAGCTGTACTTTGCCTTTGTGGATTTGGAAAAAGCCTTTGACAGAGTGCCAAGAGAAGTTGTTTGGTGGGCTTTACGGAAACTAGGAGTAAGTGAATGGCTGATTAAGGTTGTTCAGGCAATGTACAGAAATGCTAAAAGTCGGGTAAGGGTCAACAGTTCCTATACTGAGAGTTTTGGTGTGGGTGTTGGAGTTCATCAGGGATCTGTAATAAGTCCACTGCTTTTTATTTGTGTTTTGGAAGCACTGTCAAGAGAGTTTCGAAAGGGTTGCCCAGAGGAATTGCTATATGCAGATGACCTGGTTCTCTCCTGTGAGACATTGGATGGTCTACTTGCTAAGTTAGAGACTTGGAAGAAGGGTTTGGAAGGTAAAGGTTTGAGAGTGAACATGGGCAAGACAAAAGTGATGGTCAGTGGTTGCAATTTAGGAAAGCCATTGGAGAAAGGAAAGTTTCCCTGTTCAGTCTGTGGGAAGGGAGTTGGGAGCAACTCAATCTATTGTGGTACTTGCAAGCACTGGGTACATAAACGGTGCAGTGGAATAAAGGGCAAACTGACAGAAACTAACCGTTTTAGCTGCAAGAGGTGCAAAGAAGGAGAGGCAACCTGTGACTTAGACCTACATAAAGTGCATTTGGAGGATGAGGATATTGAAGTTGTCCAGAAGTTTTGCTACCTTGGTGACACCCTTGGAGCTGAGGGGGGAGCTGGTGCAAGTGTTACAGCAAGGGTTAACAGTGGATGGAGTAAGTTCAGGGAGCTGATGCCATTGTTAACCAGCAGAGCTCTGCCATTACCTACCAAAGGTAGAGTCTACCAGGCATGTGTACGTAGCACAATGATGTATGGCAGTGAAACTTGGCCAGTGAAAGCTGAAGATGTCAGCCGCATGGAGCGGAATGACATGAGAATGATAAGATGGATGTGCAGTGTAAGTCTAAAGGACAGGCTCAGTTCTAATGAACTCAGAAGGAGATTGAATCTGGACAGTATTGGCAGCTGTATGCAGAATAGGAGACTTCGTTGGTTTGGTCATGTGGAGAGAATGGACAAGAATACTTGGACAAGTAGATGCAGAACAATCAAGGTGACAGGAACCACTGGCAGAGGGAGACCAAAGAAAACATGGGAGGAAGTGATAAGGATGGATCTGAAAGAAAAAGGTGTCAGCAGAGACCTGGTGAAGGATAGGATAACTTGGAAGTCAATTTCAAGAAATCGTCCAACACATGCTAGCATGTAAAACAGACGTTAAACCGAATATGATGATGATGATGATGATGATGATGATTTCTTTATATTAGATTTGAAAGTGTAACTTATATAGTCTTGTATTCATTTCATATGTGAATGAAATCAAACAACTACTTTGTGTTATGCCCATGCATTATTTTGTTCATTATATTAGCAGACCATGATAACACAATATTCTGAGAGTTGGTAGAATTGAATTATCAAATATAATTTGTTGTCTAAACCTATTTTTTGACAGATAAACGATCAAAATATTCAGAGGCATCACCTATCAAAGTAAGCTTTCAGACAGTTTTGGTATTTTGATGATTTATTTTTATTTTTCAAAAGTCTATTATGGTCCTTGTAGTAAAGATAATCCAACAAACTTTGAAAAAAGAAAATAATTTATGCTTTTTAATTTGTACCACAGTAGTACTATTTTGAATGTTTATATAAAGTTGATTGAACAACAAAAACTGACCACTTTCAATCTTTTTTTTTTTTAGTGATAAGTAGTATAACTTATTAATTTATTCACAACGTTATGGTTTTAAAAGTATTTTCTTGGCCAAAAAACTAAAGTGATATAGATTTTTATATACATAATACATGCAACTTTGAAGTCTATTTATCATATTTTTTGATTAGGATAATTTAGTTGCATTAGGCTGGTGTTTTCTTTTCTTTAATTTCTTTTTATAATGTATAGTATATTTTGTTCAGCTTCTTGACACGTCAGGTACTTTTTTGCATATGAAATTTAGCATGAAAAGCTGCGATAGAATTGAGTTGACTTATTTGCATGAACTTTATTAGATATTTATACATTTTGTATCCAAAATCCTTTTCCAGCATCTGTGATCTGTAACTGACCACTCAGTTGTCATAAAATGGAGTTCCATATATTTCCATATATTAAGTACATATGGAGTCCCAGTTCCAATTGCTCTTTGTGTGCATGAAGCTTTCTTTTCCTTGTCATATAACATGCCCATACCAGTTAAATTTCTTTGCCAAGTATGTTTCTATTCAGGCATTTAGCTTCATGTTATGATAACTATTCTGGTGTTTTCAATATAATCATCAACCATAAAAAATTTTAAATGTTTGTTTGACAAATTGCTACTGTATGTAGAGTGTTTTGCATTTTCATATTATATATTTTATTCCTGGGGGTGTGTAAAGTCTTACCATGCTGGTCAGCATTATCAAAGATAAATTGAAATATTGTCAGTGATATAGAATTAATCAGTACTTACATTTTGTTTAATCTTTGATGGATTGTGCTAACTGATCTAAGAAAACTTATCACTTGTCATATTAAATTGTTCAAGGTTTGGAAATTTTTCAGTATTGATAATTAATACCTACAAGATTGTTGTAGTTAAAGAAAGTTCAGAGTGTAGGAAACCAGCTCCAATTTTTGCTCCTTAAGCATTTGTAGTGTATGTGTGAATATTAGATATAGTTTAATACAGTTTCTCAAATGAGTGAATGATAAAATCATGTTGCTTAAGTTAATGCTTGGTGAGACAGTACTGATAGCAGTATCACTTTATGTTCCTCAATGTGGCTTGAGTGAAGAGGTTAAAGACAAGTTCTATGATCAGTTGATTGGAACAATTAGAAAGTTAAATGAAAAAGAAGTTTTTGTGGTTGCAGGGGATCTAAATGGTCATGTGGGAAGGAGTGCATCTGGTTTTGAAGGGACCCATGGTGGAAATGGGTATGGTGAATGAAATGCAGAAGGCAAAAAGATTTTAGAATTTGATTTGGCAGTGGATATAATTGTGATCAACACAGCATTCAAGAAAAGGGACAGTCATGTGGTAACATATGAGTCAGGATCTGCCAAGATCCAAGTGGACTATGTTTTGGTGAGGAAGAAGGACAGAAAGTGTGTACATGATGTGAAAGTGATCCCAGGTGAAGAGATTGTTGAGGAGGAATGGAAACAGATAAAAGATGCCATGTTGACAGCTGCAGATCAAGTCTGTGGGTGGACCAAAGGGCATGTATGCCATGGAGTGACATGGTGGTAGAATGAGTCAGTTGATGGTTGTGTGAAAGAAAAAAGAAAGTTATGGAAGCAATTGAAATGTGGCACTGTTGTGAAAAAAGGTATATGGAAGCCAAGAGAGCAGTCTACAAAGCCAAAATTGATGCTGAAAAGACCAGATTTCCAAACATAATGCAAAGGGATGACCAAAGAAATAAGGTGTTCAGAATTTCTCAGCAAATGAGAAGAACCAATCAGGACATCGTTGGAGAGTAGTATTAGAAAGGATGACAGAGAATTGGCAACAAGTGAAGCTGATTTGAAGGCTGCTGAACACTGAGCTTTCATGGGACAGTGATGATGTGTCAAGAAAATGAAAAATGGTAAGGCAGGACCTTTGGAAATAGTGTTTGAGATGTTGAAAGCTTCAGGAGAAAGAGGAATAAAGATGGAAACTGATTTGGCAAATCAGATCATTAAGGAGGGCACAGTACCAGAAGAGTGGGAACTTAGCACCATTGTAAATTGTTACAAAGGAAAAGGAGAGGCATTGGACTGAGGAAATAACAGGGGATTAAAGTTGACATGCAATTTGGTTTCATGCCTCAATGAGGAACAACTGATGCCATTTTCATTGAGAAACAATTGCAGGACAAGTATCTGGCCAAGAAAAAGAACATCTTCTTTGCCTTTGTTGACTTGGAAAAGGCAGTTGGCAGAGTTCCAAGAGGTGTGGTTGGTTGGGCCTTGAGGAGATTAGGGGCATGCAAGTGGTTGGAAAAAATGGTCCAGGCAATGTACAAGAATCCAAGGAGTCAATAGCTCTTTTATTAACAGTTTCAGTGTGGGAGTTGGTGTGCATGTGATCTGTACTGAGCCTATTACTTTTTTTCTGCATCCTAGAGGCATTGTCAAGAGAGTTCCACAGTGGGTGTCCAGAGGAAATGCTTCATTCTGATGCCTTAGTTTTGGCAAGTGATACTGGTTGCTGAAAATGTGGAAAAAGGGTATGGAAAGCAAAGGCTTAAGAGTTAACTTGAGAAAAAGTAAAATAATGGTCAGCTGCTCTGACTTTGGTAAGCCTAAAACAAAGGGAAAATTTCTGTGCTTGGTTTGTGGGAAGGAAGTGGGAAGCAACTCAATTTTTTGTGCTACATGCAAGCACTGGGTGCATAAAAAGTGCAGCGGAATAAAAGGAAGGTCTTCAAAAGACTCCCCTTTTAACTGCAAAAAGTGCTAGAGTGGAGATCTAAGTGCCAACCTTGAGATTTCAAATATGCATCTTGATGATGAAGAAATTGAAGTGGTGGAGACACTGTGTTACCTTGGTGACACCATAAATGCCAGTGGAGGGGTAGATGCAAGTGTGATTGCAAGGGTGAGGAGTGGATGGAGTAAGTTCTGTGAATTATTGCCACTGCTAACCAGTAGAGTTCTATCTTTTCCAACCAAGCAGAGCCTACCAGGCATGTGTATGGAGTGTTATGATGTATGGGAGCGAAACATGGCCAGTGAAAGCTGAATATCTGAGCTGCATGGAAAGAAATGACATGAGAATGATTTGATGGATGTGTAATGTAACCTTGAAGGACAGGCTGAGCTCCATGGATCTCAGGAAAAGATTAAAGTTGGATAGCTTCAGTGAGTTCATGCGAAAAAGATGGCTTCATTGGTTTGGTCATGTGGAGAGAAAAGATGACAATGATTGGGTGAAGAACTATATATCAATGAAAGTAGAAGGTGCTGTTATGAAAGGGAGACCAACGAAAACATGGGAGGAAGTAATCAAATTGGATTTGAAGCAAAAAGGTGTCACCAAAGATCAAGTAAAGAACAGACTGACCTGGAAGTCCATTTTATTGAACTGCCCATCACATGCCAGCATGTAAAACAGATGTAAAACTGAATATGATGATGGTGATGATGATTTGCCTGGCTGAAGATGTTTTCAGTTCATATTGACATAGTCTCTTGCCCCACAAATCGAAGGTTGTTTTATTAACTGCCATCTGATTTTCATGAAAACCCCCCAAGAATCCACTTGCTTTTTTGTTTTCAAATACCATATTCATGCCTTTCATGTCTAGCTTTCTCCTACTCACCGAATTCTTTCCCAACATTAACATAATGATTTCCAGTACCAGATTTGTTTTCGTTGAAAGATTTTGAGTACCACATCCAGTGGTACATCTGAGACCATTTTCCTTAGGAATGTCATATTCTTGCTGTGTTGGATACAAGGAGACAGATAATAGCAAACGTTTTTGAGAATATTGATGACCATTATTCTATTGCTTACCCACAGTACTTCACCTCTATCTCATCCCACCTTTTGACAAATATTTTCCAGTGTTTTGCCTGCCATTCTTATTCCCTTCCCAACGGGATTCATGCCCAGTATTTTATTATTTTGTCATCCATGGTGTTGGTACTTTCCAGTTTAATTCTTGTACACAAGAAACATCAATTACTTCTATAAGTATTTCTGGACAGGGGTAGTACATTGTTCTAGACTTTTATACTACTTTTATTATACAAGAGCTACTTTCAGTGCCTTCAGCATTTTGCCAAATAGAATTTTGTTTATACTTAATGCAGCTGTAGATTGTGCTTGTATTTTACCTTATCGGTTATCTCATCCAAAATCTGTGGTTTCAGTAACTAATCAAAGGTTTCATTTCTTTTTCAGTCACCATTAAATTCAAGGTAAGTTATATAACAGTCTACAAGACGTAGACTATTATTTGTTGGACTCATTAATGTATGTGAATGAGCCTTAATTTCTCATCTAAATTGTGTATGTTATTACTCATTTGTAATAGAAACAACTAAGGGTGGTGTATGCTTGTTGTTCACTTTTGTTGCTAGTAAAGGTGATTTAAATAGTATTGTAAAGAAACCACATGCAAACTGATTATGACTTGTAAAACAAAGAAAACTGAAAACTAACAGAGCCCCTGCAAATCAGAATGCTGGTGCCATTTTTTATTTATTTGTTTTCAATGTAGAAAGTGATATATCAACAAGAAGTGTGTAAGTCTTTTACTTTTCTTAACTTAAGTTTAACTTAACTATAACATTTAATCAATTGAGTTGTTAATAGGAGAAGTATCTTTTTGAAACATGCCCCAGCATAAATTACCTGAGAAAGTATGTAAATTATACCATATCACTATGAGTTGTGTTAGACTGACAACCAGGAATATATAGGTAGTGGAAACTGGGGCTCTTTGGACTGAGAGACTGCCCAGAATAATGTGCTTTCTTTGCCTTGCTTTGAATTGCCATAGATGTTTTGAATTTTGGTAGACAGAAATGAATAATGTGGTGCAATGTACTAAAGAATAGCCATTTTCAGAATATCCAAAAATGTGAATGGAAATGGAAATAAGTATTCTTTATGTTATGGGTTTGAGTTGATAATTACTACAGGTCAGCAATGGTTGGTAGGTTCATTATTTTGATAGGAAATGTTAGTACTGTTCACTAAGTAGAACATTTTATCAGATGAATAGATATAACTTGCATACTTTGGAGCATCACACCATCTGCTTATTAAAGAAATTCAGTTGGGTACCTTTAAAAAGTTTTATAAATGATTAATTGTAAATGACTTTTTCAAAGTTTGTTATGTGTAGAAACATGACATTCATTACAGACCAGAAAAATTAACCTGCGCCATTTGTACTTATGTAAGCCCAGACAAAAAATTTGAGGGTATTTCTTACAGGCCTCTGGCTGACACCAATTGACTAGCATATATTAGGAGGATCATCAATATATGTGTCACATCCAAAAGAGGTGTGGGTGATCTTGGTCATCAGTGTCATAACTATGGCAGTGCCCTTTTTTGTTTGTGAATTGTTATGGATTTTTTCTTTATGTTGGTCTCTAGCCCAAGTGACCTTGCAAGAATTAAAGCAGAACCGATGAGCCCAACTTCAAAATTGAATTCAGTCCACTCTCACAAGAACAGCATGAAATCAGTAAGTGAAGTCATGTAATACTTAGGTTACAATTAACATTTAAAGTTACGTCAGTCGGTGGTAAACAGAAGGTCATTGTGGAAAAGAATAATTTAGGAACTAAAAAACTTTGATTATGTAAAATCAAAAGATTGATAGGGAGGAGATAACTGTGCAGGATAGTATATGTGAACAGTTGTTGCCTTATTGTAAAACACAATTTTTAATAGTAGTTTTCACTGAGCAAGGGTTTCCTATTAGCTTATTTCTTAGCTTTTTACGCAGAAGTGTGTGCCAAAGTCATGAACTAGTGTTCAGTGTACCACATATCAAAAATTGAATAGACAACCTCATTTTAAAAGAACATTTTGATATTTGTACTCTTCAGATGCTGATTGTTATTTGAACAATGGGTCTTATCTCTTAATTACATAGTTTTGTTGGATTTTAAACAAAATTTGTTTGTTAGTTTTGGGTCTTGCCATTTGTCTTCTAAAATGTACCAATGTAGTTAAATAATTTCACAGTCTAACTCAATCTACCAACTGCAATACTTTGCAGTTGGTAGACAGAGTTTTGAGCCACCAAGTGTGATACAGCCAGCGTTTGTGGTACACTTAAGTTATGAATGATTTCATAATGATTTTGCAGGTCATTGAATTGTATGAACGTAAATTTTGTGTAAAGAAGACACATTGAGTTGCCACTGTGATATGCAAACCCAATATGCCCCTACTGCCTGTGGTCCCAGATTTTGAGCTACGTAACTAGACAAATAACAACAAAGGTTTGAAAATATAGTAATAATGAGATGGTCTGGTAAACCACTGCTTTGTTTGCCAAAAAGGAGTAGGTAATGATTCTTCCTTCCGTATTTGCCGTTTAAATGAGTTGATAAGAAATGTAGTGTTATGAATGGAAAGATATACAATGTAGAACGTTCCTGTACAGGTGTTTTTGAATTATAGCAGCAACAGATTGTGCTACAAGAACCATTTGTGATAAGAAAATGCTTTCAGGTTTTTATAAATTTTGATATCTGGATGACAAGTTTAGTTTGAAAGAGAGGTACAGAAAGAATAACCATAAACAGAACAAGAAGTAGGTGAGCAAAGGCCAGAGACGTGTTGCAAATTCTTACATCTATCTTTGCAGGTAATTTTAAATTGTATCAAGCACATGCAATAAGTGTTGCATTACAGTGAGATCTGTGCAGTCAAGGAAGTTCTTAAATAGATTAAAGCTTAATGGCATGCGTGTGATGTGCTGGTTGTGTAACATTTGTCATTCATAGTGTTATTTCTGCATAAAATGCATACTTCAGTTTTTAGTGTGTATAAAATGCATATTTTGGTTAAAATGTGTTCATACAACTAATGCAGGATGAGTGAGACTAAACGTAAACCACTCAGTCTGTGCCTTCATCAAGTAGGTGTGAAATGAATTATTAGGCTACAGACTGCACCGATCCCCTGGCTTTCCCAATATAAAATTAATTTAAATTTGTATTTTTTATTCTATCAAAAATGCCAGAGGCAGCTAAACAGGTCATTTCTAAAGTAAGGTCATTTGTGATTGTATTTTCACACGATTTCAAAACCCATGTAAATTGAGGGGTGCTGTGTTTGAGTCATTGTGGTATCACAGAGAGTTGTGACTGGAGAAGTCAATTTCTTCATCANTGAGTGAGACTAAACGTAAACCACTCAGTCTGTGCCTTCATCAAGTAGGTGTGAAATGAATTATTAGGCTACAGACTGCACCGATCCCCTGGCTTTCCCAATATAAAATTAATTTAAATTTGTATTTTTTATTCTATCAAAAATGCCAGAGGCAGCTAAACAGGTCATTTCTAAAGTAAGGTCATTTGTGATTGTATTTTCACACGATTTCAAAACCCATGTAAATTGAGGGGTGCTGTGTTTGAGTCATTGTGGTATCACAGAGAGTTGTGACTGGAGAAGTCAATTTCTTCATCATCGAGAAGCTACAAGAACAAGGGTGCATGAACTATCCGTACACGATCACTTGAGTGTCGATTCAAGAGGAGGCCGTCATTTTCTGAAGACTTATGCAGGGCTTTGTTATCGACTAATATCCCACTTTTTAAGAAGAATCCAGTGAAGTTTTTATGCGGAAATTATACAAAGGGGACTGTACAGGATAAGTCATTTTTTCGAAAGAACGATGTCACAACGGTCTGTATCAAAAACTTGAAAAATTACAAGGTGGTCTGAAAGATGAGAAAGTATGGGTTTCGATTGGTAAAACCACCCATTGCTGCGTTATACCACATTTCTCACAAGGATGAACATTGCCACTGTTGCACAAACTTTAACAGGTACTTTCAGCATCCTTTGGTCACAAGGGATTTAATATGATAGTGTCTTGTTACTTGTAAGTGATGTAGCTGCGTACCGTAATTTCTGGACTATAACCCGCACGGCAGATAGCCCCCAGTGTCACTTAAAACCACTGTAATTTTTTTCATCAGATAGCCCGCAACGGCGTATGACCCGCATCATATATAACCCGTATCTTCAAATGCTCTATCGTCAAAATATCGAAAAATGCCCTAAACAAGACTGTGTAATGTAACACATTCGTGGAAAAAGATTCAAACCACTGCTAATTTTGCTACTGTTATCAGGGAAAATTCAGTTTTAATTTCTGCCATTCTAACTTCCAGATACTCGGGTATTAAGAAGAGGAAAAAAACACAAAGAAAAGAAACACCCAAGAAATTATTTTTTCTAGTTGATTAAACTCTTTATGAAAGCAAGCAAAATTCCAATCTGACAATATTTCACGCCTTTTTTTCTGAAGAAAATCCGTCAAATTCATCGTCTTCCGTATCGCTTATGAATAATTCCAGAACCCATTCATCCAGAGCAGAGCGATTACCAATTACAAAATCGATATCATCGTCACCTTCATTGTCAGATGGTTGATTTGAATCTCTTTCTGAGCACTCAAACGATCCCCGTTTTTTAAAAGTCGATTGTTCTTTTGCTGATGGGTGGGTCGCCAAACAACACCAAGCGACAAACTTCCTCAAACAATGCACTAATTTGTGAAAGAGCGGGGTCCTTCCGATATCCATTTTTCCCAGCATTCTCTGATTTTCACTTTGAAAGGTCTGTTGACATGTCCAGTTCCTGAAGCAATTTAGTGAGGCCGCCTGTGATGATCATTTTGGTGGTTGAATGCACCTGGCTTAGTATTTTCCCCACAGTTTCATCCTTGTGGGGTTTGAAATTATCTAAGATCAGCACAGACGTTTTATTTAAAAGGTTAACGAGTCTCGTTTGCCACACTTGGTTTGCTGAAACATCTAACCCCGCATAGCCCAACCTTTTCTTGCTAGTAGACGATTCCTTTTGGAAATTCCTCCTTTGGCATCGTCTTTCTTTTAAAGATGACCATAGAATGTAGCTTTTCCCCGTATTTCCCTGAAATAAGATTTTTCCTTCTCCTTCAATCCTGGACAATGGAGTCGTCAACATCAAAATTACGACCAGCCTTTCGATTCCCATGTTCTTCAGCATATGCAACAACAGACAGGCAACTTGAAGCCGACTGTAAAAGATCTTGGTTTTGGTGCCATGTTAAATCGATGGAGCGGACACACCAGCAGATATAGTGGACGTCAGAAAGTGCAAAAAAAAAAGAGACTCGTTGGGGTGCATGTGAGGGATGAAATTTATTATGCAATGCTTCTCTTTCTGTCTAGAAAGAGTAGACAATGCTTGTTGGCTTTTGCGCACGTGTTTTGTTGTTGGTCGGTGCAAGGGCAAAATATTTTTATTATCAAATAGCCCGCACCGTCATATAACCCGCAGTTGACTCAAAAATAAGAAAAAATATCGTATAACCTGCCGGTTATACACCAGAAATCACGGTACATGAAAGAGCCCTACAGAAAGTTTTGCGGACTATTTTCCAGGGTGGTACATGTGACCTTTGTCTTTCTTGTTGCCTATTATATTAAATAATGTTTAAAAGTATTCAGTTAGCTGCCTTGGGATACAGAATATATTAACTTTGGCTTACTTTACTGACTTCGTAATAGAAGCAAGGTATATCTTTTTGCCAGTTTTATTTAATATCATGTAGGAAAACAGTTATCATGCCATCGTCACCTCACGTCGCCATGCCTTTTCACTTCATTTTTTTTCTTTTCTTTTTTTCAGTCACATTACACAAACCCCAGGTAAGAATTTCAAATAATCATAATCTTTTTAAGCTGAGTTTTTTGCAATACAGAAATATTAACTTTGAGATTATTTTCCTATAACCATTCACGTTTTTAATATATCATTTTTAAGGGAGAGATTTGCCAGATGACGAAGTCCCCCACTTGGTACGATCAATTAAGATTTTTAATAATCTCTTTAAATGTAGCCTATTAAATGTAAACAACTATAAATGTGAACAACTATAGGTTTTTTTGGTCTTGGAAAGCTAACGGATTTTTGCGTGCTTTCGCAATGATATGTCTTGCCAATCTGTACAGTAAAGCTTTTTTATGACAGCGGTGACTCGATCGTAATTTTGTTATTTTGTTCTGGTAGCTTTGTTTTTATGGTAATTAATATTGAAATAATCCGCCCTCAGGTGGATTAGGCCGTATCTTTAATCGCCCATGATTGTTGTTGAGATATTCTTAAATAAAGCCAAAATTTTCCTTCTAGCCTAATTAATTATTAAACCATACACATTTTTCTATTAAACGGTGTGGCTTACCGCTTTTGTGTCCATTTGCCCTCAGAAGGTTATGAACATACACAGTGTTATAGTTTAGTATGAATGAAAAGGTAACAGAAAAGTAACGGCAAGCATTTTTGTTTTGGTTTGTTTTCAGTATAAAATCTGAGCCATTCCCATCACCAGAAAGTCTGAAATGCCTCCCCAAAATTCCAAAGATAAAACGAGAATCTCCATCAATCAAAAATGATGACAGCAGCAGGTCAAAAATACCCAAAAAGGAAGGGGTAAAAGAGAAAAAGCGGCCAGTCAAAGTAGAAAAACAAGAAGATGACAGCGATGACGAACCACTGGTAAGAGATTTTCGTGTATGATTTAGCTTTTAAATGAAAATCAAGATCAAGCCAGTAAAATAAAAGATCTTAAAGATCGTAGGCTGTGGAAGCTGGAAGTTACCAGCTTTCTTTATGAACAAGCAAACCACAGAATTGGGATTTTCGTCAGTGTTTGACCTGGGTTTTGCAAGCTTGCTTTGTATAGATAGGCTTATAGATAGCATTTTTCCACACTTTGCTCTTTGCTCATCATTCCTACTCTGTGAGGCACCCCAGATAAGTAAAGCTTTTGCCTGGAGTACATCCCCCAAAAACTATGTATTAATTTATTCTGGAGTGCTGTGTTTTTTGTGTGCTTGTGATGGAGCCGTGGATATAGGAATCTAAAGAACAGGTCAAGATTAAGCGGGGTTTTTGAAATTGGTAGCTCGCTTAAATACGATGTCTGGTATGCCCATTACAATGCCACACAGATGAATGAATTTTTCTGTTCATTATCA
Organism: Morbakka virulenta; assembly: GCA_003991215.1. Taxonomy (NCBI): domain Eukaryota; kingdom Metazoa; phylum Cnidaria; class Cubozoa; order Carybdeida; family Carukiidae; genus Morbakka; species Morbakka virulenta. Next base: position 364,871 of record RDPX01000410.1, read on the forward strand.
TGGAAATGCGCAGTAATGCATAGTGATATTTTTACATTGAAGTATATCATGAGCTGGATTATTTTCGGCTTAGGCCAGCCAGTATTACGAATATTCATTATTTATCAAATAGTCAGAATGACTCATAATTAAATGGATGCAGAGACTGTGTAGTTTGAACTGTGTTCTTACTTGACCAAGTTAAACTATAATGGACCTTTGCATAGAACTTCTGGCTTGTCAGTATTGTCAGAAAAAGGAAATATGTAGCTGTGGATTTTTCGAAACCACATTTGGATGTGGTAATTGTTCGAGTAAGGCGTTACTTGGCTTGCTTTTACTGAACCCGTACGGTACAGCGGACTATAAAAATAGAAAAAGTCTTGCTTTAGATCAGATGGATCATTTTGCGTTTTGTTTAGCAGAAACCCTAGGTCGTGCGGTTATGCAATCGTAGTATACCTGCCATGTTTGCCGCTGATGGGTTTTAGCACTCTTCTTTGAAAAACTGAGGTGCTGAAATACCGTTGCTAGTGGCCACAGTAATAAAGGTAAAATCACACTTTTGTTGATTTCACTTCTCTACTTTTTTTTAGCCACAAGGGCTTGCATACCCACTTGTCAAAAAAGCGACGAAATACCCAAACTTTGTTTTTACGTTCTTCATCGCTAGACCAAATGTTTTTAAAGGAGTAATGCGAGTCAAATAGAGGGTTCTAGTTACTTATATTACAATTTACATTCCCATTTATTGGGGGAGGGAATGAAGAAGACAGAAAAATAGTGAGTTGTGTGGAGAAAAATATATTTTTAGAGGGCTATGTATCGTGAAAGCAAAAGTAACCCGATAACGAAATCAGCGGAAATTATTCGTTTTTGATATCCCGCAAAACAAATTACTAAATGTAGACTTGGAGAAGTAAACTTAGCGGACTCCTTGTCTAATGTAGAAATAGCTGTATATTACTAATTTTTTGTTTGTTTTGGGTTATAATGTACAGTCAGACGATTAAAAGTACCGATGATGATTAACTGATTAACTTGTGTTCTTTTATCTCCCTTATGTATCTTGGTTTTTGCCCCATAGAATGTCAGGTATGTTTTATTTTGCCTTTGTTTTTCTTTATACTGCCCAATTCATGTACTTAATAACCTTGGGCTACGATAGTAGCAATTTGTATTGCCTCCTATGAAAGACAACTACAGCCTTTAAAAAACCCTGTTTTTTCTACTCGTCTGAGATGTTTTTCATTTAACAGATTAAATCCACCACTTTTAGAGTATGGCATGGCACTATTTGGCTTTAACTCTTGTTTAACTAAATAACAAAACGCAGTGAAATTGCAATTAAATGAGGTTTTACGAGAACAAACTCGATATTGGTTTAATGTAATATAAAAAATGGTATGGCGAGTTAAAATGGATTTAGTTTTTATCACGTTATAAGTTCATATGTATATATTAGTATATATTAGTGATATATTCATCATCAACAGGAAACGTTGCATCTTTGATAATACCAGAACTGAGATTTTGGTTCAGGGCGCCATATACCTTAAAGCACCATGGTGATACTGTACTAATATAAGCCAAGAAAGCATTGTTGAGCTTTTATAGCTTTTCTCGTCCTATTAATAGAGCTCAGTATTTCATGCAACACGGAGTAGGTTTGTACTATATTTTATTCCTGTTGGTAATAAAACTATCATAGTTACCATGTTTAGTCTCCATTAAGGGGCCTTATTTAATTTGTTGGGTAGAAAAAGGGCTTGTTAAAGAGAGGTGACCCTGATAAAAGAATCAAACTCATACTATTGGGTTATTCTCTTTATATTTAAGATGCCTTAGGGACAGTAAAACCTTAAGAAGTATGTGAAGTAAGTATATGAATAAACAGTGAATTATTATTATTATTATTATTATTATTATTATTATTGTTGTTGTTGTTGTGATCTCAGTTTTGTAATAAAAGTTCCATGGCATGAGTAGGAATAGAGCTGATGGCAGATTTTTAAAAACTCGTTATTTTTAGCGTCATATTCTGCAGCACTGCGCCGAACTTGTTTCTAGCCAGTGTCTATTGCCACTATTTCCCTTTGCTCTTCATGAAAACTGTGTTTCAGATTGAATTTTCCATTTAAACAGTACTTTATATTTGTTGGTTCTTATCTATAATTTTAGGCTTAACAAGATTAAAAAAGACGGTGTGAAGGTAAAGAGAGAGGAAAGAAAACCATCGCCTCCTAAAAAGAGAAAGAAGTCGCAAGAAGATGACGATAGTGATGACGATTTTAAACAAGTAAGTACCTTGGAGTTTTGAGTATGAAATACCAGTTTCCGCAGAATCTTTTTTTTTTGGCCCACAGTGCATGGCTGACTTGGAGATTTTTTTGTTTGTTTTTTTACTTTTTTACACTATTTCTTATGGACTACTATACATGCTATAGCGACTGATAGGCCCTGTACAATGTGTCCACGCCTCTCCCTCGTCTCGATTGCCAACTGATTTTTATACGAGCTACTTTGGATCGTTTTTGTTCATGTTATTTTCTCCTTTGAACTCCCTGATATGCTTCCAGTCTCCATTTTTCATAGTTGATCTTTGCATACCCAACATATGTTCCCCGTGTTCGATCCGAAAGCCTTTCATTGCTTACATTTTTGCTTATATCGGGTGATCTTCTCATTTATGGTTTCTTCTTACCCCTTGGAATTGCCAATATCGTTTATTTATCTCTATTTTGTCAAATGTATTCTTTTAAATATTAATGCACTTGCCTTTCAATAGTCATTGTCATTTTGCAACTTATTGTGACTCTTTTACCCATATTGTAGCAGCGTTCACTTAACTTAGCCTTTCCTTTGTAAGATTGGATATTTGCTTCCTCTTTCATTACATGAAAACTCTTCATTTTCGTACACCTTTACTTTTTTTCTAGTTGTTATTGTACCATACATTTTGAACTCCGCTGAGCCAGTGTCTTTCAGGTGCAGTTCTGCTTCTTTATTAACGCCTCGGAATATACTTGGAGCCTATATTATTCCCTTTAAACTCTCTATATTTTCGTTGTATTACTATGTCAGAACCAGACCCCCGCCGGCCCGTCCGCGTACCAAAGACTTGTATGTCTCATTATGTTCTAGGGCTGTCACTTTCTGTTCCAATGTGCCCAGTCCTGCACCACTGATCATTTGACCTGTCGTAAAATGTTACCAATTCGCAGATTTCATCACGCCAAAACACACATCTGTATATGAACAAATCTCATTTGTAACTTTCTTGACCCTGGGACTACCGTGATTAAATTTAGGTAACAACAGACAGACTATGCATCCTTTGTAATTGACACTTTCCTGTTTGTTCCATGCGATACCCATTAAGATAGTTCACATGCAATTCTAAATAGCGAAAGGTTGTTCCTCACAAAGTCCCACATTTTATCTCATATCATATTTATTTTACAAAGTGAAATTACGGATGACCTTTCTAAATTGGTAATGTAGTATTGAAGCCATATTGCATTTATTACTTTAGTACTGTCATTCTTTTCTTAGGAAAGGAAAGCAAAAGTTAAGAAACAGGTTCCAAAAAAAGAGAAGAAGGTGGACAAAGACGGAAAAAAGAAGGAAAAGGTTTGTATTTTATGTGTAAGGGCCTTTGTTTATATTAAGCTTTTCAATCCAGATCTTGTTTCCATGACAGATTTGTTTGTTTCAGCAGCCATTATCTGTTTGACGATATTGTTTAATTTACAGATCCCCTTTGGAAGTGTATCAGTTGAAACGGCCTGTAACATTAAACGTAATCGTGTTTGTCCGCATGTGATGCTGTTTTGCAGGATGTGAACTGGGTAAAGCAAACTGTCGTTTTTTGTTAGTCGTTAGTCAAAAGGATCCAGCTTTTCAATGGTCAGATATTTAAAAGGAGTCACTGGATGATCTTTCTAGGGAATATAAGTATATAAAAATTATTTATATAAGAATGTATAATATATCTTATTGCAAGGGTCTGGTTTATTTAAGATTTAACTAACGACATACTTTGGAGTTAAATTTGGTGGGGGCTTGACAATTAACACAGCAATATATGACTGCCACTTTCAACTTAGTGCTTTTAATTTATGATAACAGGGTGTTTTATTTAGGATCAAGAGAACTGTGCTAATATACTCTACTTATCCTCAGCTTCTGCTAATTTTATCTGTAGTCTCGTGGAAATACTGCGACAAAAAAATTGGTAATAACTCTGAACCCTTTATGGACAACAAGGCGTTGTTCAAACATAAAATTAAGGTAGTTAATTCAGGTTTAACAGGAAAATGATCTTCCTGTTTACGCAGTTTGCCTTCCCATAAGTGAACTGTTTGTTTAGGGCACCACAATAGGCTTAAAGAAAAGCCGTTACTACTTACTTTTGGGTAGGTCATTCAACCAAATAGCAACAGGCATAACATTACAAAGTGGTCTTTCTTCATGCATTAACTGGTCACCACTAATGAACCCAAAGTAGAATTTAAACTCTGAAGTAAATGGTATAATCACAGACCCTTGGAATCGTTTTTGGTATTAAAAAAGACGAGGTTTTGTCCATTTCCACGTTTGTTGTTGGTTAAACAGGATGTTCATGAATAAATGCGCAGCAAGCCAGTCAGGGAAAAACTTCACTTTCCAGTGAAGATACAGTAAGCTAAGACGGTATTTTTGAGGAAGTTTTATCTGTCCAGTAAAAGCGAATAGTTATTTTGTATCGCTCGATAACTGGGAATTACCTATATTCTATCATGGGAAGCCTGGTAGCCAAACTATACACATAATTACTCTACATACTCTACACGTTCCACAACTGTTGAAACGCAAAATTCGGCTTACTTTTTTGTGATGTATGTGACCTATGAACTATTCTCCAGGTAATTACTAGCTATTAATTAGAGAAGAAATCGAAATAATGTGTTGAAATAACACCTGTGTCATTGAAGCCAGTGATAGCGATTATTGGTTATCATTGTGATCTTTTATGGTATTTATAAAAAGTAATTTGCAGGGCAAGATATTTTGTCTATAGGTGTTAAATATTAACCAATGAATTATATTCAGCTGGAGCATACTGTTCCCAAAAGGAATTTATGACCAAAAGATACCGCGTTCACATTCTAAGGAATACCTATGTTTATATGAAGTTGTATTCCAGTCTTGGGCTTTCTGCGTATAAACAAGTCCCAGTACATAGGTTTGACTGGGTCTTCTGGCCGTAAACAAGTCCCAGGTTTGGGATATTTCCTGCCCCAAAATTTTTTTGGGCATAATCTTGACCATATCTTTCTACGTTAGCCAAGAAGAGGATTTTTGAAATTGTATCTTGGTGCTGCCTTTGTTATATCAACAAATAAAGGGTCAATATTTTGCTGCTGGTCTTAAAGATTTTACTTCGTTTTGATAAGTTTTACTGTCAATTTACTGACATCTAGGGAAAAAAGGATCAAAGGAGGAAGAACCGGAAGTCTGGAAATGGTGGGAGGAAGAACCACTTCCGGAGGGGGTTAAGTGGCTGAAGCTTAAGCACGAGGTAAGAAATTGCCTGTCTTTAAGATTTCGCCCAAAAACAGTTTTTGTACAACAAAAGCCTCATGACGAGGTCAAGTTCTTACACTGATTTTTTATACACAGGAAAAACTTTAGAGAAAGCTGCAGATGTAAGAGCGTTATCATGTCATGAGTCGTAAGCTTTTTCTAAGCTACTTTTCAAGAGATAGTTCTCCCATCATCAGGCTACTGAAGCGACTAGAAACGGGTGGTTTATACCTTGGTAGTGCGGACCTGCGTGTAGACAGGGATCGGGTTGTTTAGAGGAGTGACGCATACCTATGTTGTGTTTGCTTTGTTTCTTGTGTTTCTTTCTTTAGAGCTGGAACCTATATCATGGAAGGGTGCAGCACATACTGTTGATGTGATTGCTGTGGTGTAGGGAGTGGATTGAATAAATTGTTTCTTTTATTTTTCTTGTTGTTTTGTTGATGTTGTTGCCTGTAATCCTTTTGTTTTCCCCGCCAAAGGTGTGATCTTGTGTCCTGCAGTGTACGCCTATTTCATGATTCTTGGTTTCACCATTTGAACAGGTCTATTGTGTTCATTTCCTTGTCCCTTTGACCCAAGCAACGCTTTATCGCCAATGAGAAATGAGAAACTGCCATGGAAGGACTGTCCTGCCTTCTACATCGTCAATGTAGGAGGCAGGACAGTCCTTCCATGGTAGTCTGTAAATTTTGTTGGCATTTCATTAAGTGGGACTGGGTCCTTTGGTTTTGACAGAATCATCCTTAAGGTGTGTGTAGTGAAGAAGGAGTATCGAATGTTGTGTTGTCGGAGAATTCGTCGTAGGTGCTCACTGTTGTTCTTCACACAAGGCAGGCATAAGTTTCAGAGCTTCCTTATCTTCATGATTAGGTCGAACAGGGGTGTTGAAAACGAAAAATAGAAAGACGTTTTTTCACGGCTGTGGCGTAACAGCAAAGACATTTATTGGGGAAAAAATTGCAAATAACTTGAGATGTAATTTTTAGCGTTTATTTTACCAACATTTTCCATTGAAGTCACGAGTGGAGTGACGTACTTATACTAGTAACCAAAACTGCCATGCCTATAATGATTGCTCACTTCATTGTATCGTGGAAGTTAGCCACATTTGTTTTGGCAAAGTAAATGGCTTCCTTTATTCAAATAATTGTTTTTCTGTATTTTAAGCGCTTTCTTGGATTATATTTTAAGGGACCATGTTTTCCACCGCCCTACGAGAGGATGCCTGATGATGTGAAGTTTTACTATGACGGTAAGCATTAAAATATTTTGTGAAGTAATGTTCATGTATTAATTCAGAGCCGAGATAAAATCCACTTATGAAACAGAAATAATGAAATGAGGCTTTGCTCTCCGTTTGGCATTCCGAAAATGGTTTTGTTTCAACAGCTGTAGTTTTTGACCCCACTATTAGTTGTTGGAGCTTTCACCAGTCATTAATTTCCCTTAGATTAATGTACCGGAATTCTTTTAGCGGATGATGTGGCAGTCATCCTGTCCAATATTTATATGAAATTTTGCTTTTACATTGATAGGAGAAGAAATGCTACTCAGTCAGGATGCTGAGGAGATTGCCACTTTCTATTCTAAAATGTTGGATCACGATTATACACAGAAAAAGATCTTTAATGAAAATTTTTTTGAAGATTGGCGAAAAGCTATGACAAACGAGGAAAGGAAGAAAATCAAAAGCTTAACTAAATGTGATTTTTCGAAAATGCACATTTATTTTAAACAGGTTAGTGCAGAAACTTGTTTTCTTTAACACTTTTGGCGTTTATGGAGACATATTAGAAAATGCCCAGCAAGAAACCGTTTAAGTTAACGTACAATCAGGTGACTGAAGAACATTTTCTCGTTGTTACTGTTTTTGGTATGGTAGTGAAACACCCTACCCGATTGGTAAATTGTTATTTGCAGGCAATTTCAGAGTAATAGTGTTATTTTAAAGAAATTTCATTTTTGTCTTAGCCAGTAATGCCTTCACTGGGGTTACTCTGAAGGAACGGTTTAATGTCATGGACTTCCGTTGAGGAAAGAGAAACTAGACCCAGCTTGAAAGTTTGCAACTTATTCGAGGGAAGGAGGGGTGTAGCAGGTTCTTTGGATAGCTATACGACTGATTCCTGGTTTAGAAACCTCCTTCCTCTAATGGTGGTGGTGGTAGTAGTAATCCTAGAAAAGATGATATAACTCGTTTCATACTAAGATATTCTTAATACTTAATCTTTTCGACAGAAACAAGAAGAACGGAAGAATATGACAAAGGAAGAAAAGCAGAAACTAAAAGCAGAAAACGAGAAGCTCACTGAGAAATTTGGCTTCTGTAAAATGGATGGCCACACCCAGAAGGTCGGCAATTTCAAAATTGAGCCTCCTGGACTTTTCAGGGGACGTGGAGATCACCCAAAACAAGGGAAAGTCAAACTTCGCGTTCAACCAGAGGATATCATTATTAATATAGGATCGTAAGTTATTAAGCTGTAAAGATATTGATTTAAAATTTACTAAGAATTGTGGATGTAGATGTCTTAGGGTCAATTATTGGGAGCTTAAAATAGAGCAATGACCTTATGGATTAGAGAGAGTTTTTGACGCATAAACCAAACTTTTTTTGAAGTGTTTATTTTTTGTTTTGAAAGTGTATTAGTGGTGGTTTGGATAGCCAGGCCTTTTTTTACAATTCAGGATTGTGGTTTAGTGAAAATTTAAATTTTGTGGAACAGAGCCCCTCGCTGACAAGAAAGCAGTCCTGACTGCACAGGTAGACAAACCTGAACCCAAGTAAATCGACCACTACATGCGTGAAATGTCATGTATAAAATTACTCGTACTCGAGAACGCGAGAAGGGTTTGAATTAAAGTGCATTTTGCTTCAAGGAGAAATCGTTTTTTGTTACGTGAAATAGAGATTTTTTTTACAGAAATCTTTTACATATCACAAAAGTACTCAACTGAGTGTTTAAACATTCAGGCACTCGTTTGAACATAAGTATGATTCTCACTGCAATGATTTCGTTGTGTGACATCCAATCTTTATTTGATTATGTCAATTTCAAAGTGAGGCCCCTGACAGAATGCTTTTACTTGAAGGTTGAGGTTATTGTAAGGGATATCAGCCAGAGAGAAACAAATCTGACAAATGGAAAAAACAGCCAACATTTAAACGTAGACTGGCAACCATTAAGGTGTGTCAGGGCTGGGTGGATGAGGCCAGAAATTTTGAAGGTTAACTGCTGGATCTTTAAAATTTACCCATTAACCTATTTTACTTTTGTTGGACTATTCACTGAAGTAACAAGGAATCCTACAGTAAATCCGGACTTGTAAAGAACAATTGCATATATATACCTTACCATCTCCAAGAGGCTGTCATAGTCCTCCATGCTTTTCTGTCCAATGCCAGTTTAGCACAGTCGTTAATGTCTTTCTTTATCAAATCAGCAATGTTGTCTATCCATGTGGTCCTTTTTCTTCCTCTTCCTCGCTTACCTTCAACAGTGCTTTCCATTATCATTTTTTGAAGGGAATTGTGCCGCCTAATGTCCACATAAAATGTAATTTTTCGTCTTTTTAATGTGGCTAGTAGGGTTGTTTTGCTTATTTCTATATCATTCAGGTCCCTTCATTTGTCCTTTTTTCTTTTCAAGACACTATCCATCCTACGGTAACACCACATTTGAAAGTCTTCTATAATAATAATAATATGAAATTTATCAAATTAATATTTTTTAGCATATATTTAAAAAAATAATCTTGATCATAATTTCTTTAATTCTCCAGTTTGAATACTACTGTCTCATGATGGTGTGACAGGTGATTACTTGCTTGGTTTAACAATTCGATTGAAAATAGGGACCTTGTCTCAGATTTTTCTTTAAAGTTTTTCTAATAACATTTAACTGTAATACTTTATTTTTTATTAATTTTGGATTGCTGCTTTTCGTCTTGAACCTTCGATAGGGATGCAGTAGTTCCGGTTCCGCCTGAGGGGCATAAATGGAAATCAGTGCAGCATGACAATAAGGTAGTCGAAAAACAACTTTCCTATTTTTTCCACAGGCGTAACTATAAGCACCCCAGAGGTTATTTAATGTGTTACGGTAGTGCACATTTGATGCTGAAAAAAAAAGAATAAACATCCAGAAAGACCCACTAATGGATTTGAAATATTTTTTTTATCAAAGATAGAGACCGTTTACAGGGATAAAAGGAGTATGGTTATACTTTTTATTATGTGCAAAATTGTTTTGAACAAAGGCAACAGGAATAAGGGAACGTCGAGTAAAATTATTGGAGGTGGTGGGAAGTCATCAGGCCCATTTTGATGAGGAAGCTCTGCTTATCGTATCAAGATGAATTTTAATCATAATTTTCCGTTTTCAGGACAATTCAATCTAATTGGAACCTGTGTTGCTTAGTATATAATTCCCTTGCCACAAGTTAAAACGTTATTTCTCACACGTTTTTTACTGGCTGTGCAATGACAAGAGAATGGCATTTCCATGGGTCCCAGATTTCTGGCCAAACAAAGCATGCATTTTTTTCTTGACCATATTCCAGACACCTTTCAGATAAAGATATAAAAGGTGGATCGATTAATAAATGTTCACATCTAAAGTAGAAAGTGGCATGTTTCTGTTATGCATTACTTCTGTGGACACCGTTCTGTTAAGATATCATAGTCGACCTTCTCAGCTCCTGTGTTTTTTGCTGCTTGGCCTATTTCCTCTGGCCCTCCGGTGGAAAATGTTTTTGAATAATATTGATGTGCAGATCGTATTTTCTTACCGCAATATTGTTGTGTCCAAAAAATGTAGGGTTGAACAACAGCTAACAAGGCTTTAGAAACTGTAGAAATGAGAGCACGGGTAATTTGGGCTAAGGCATAACTTTTTTGAGATGCATTGTGAAGGCATAACTTATTTTGAAATTCATTGTGAAAAAGTATATTGGCGAATTATTTACAGAATATGAATTGGCATATTTATAGTGGTGCTTTCTTAACACAGTCACGATTAGTAAATTAAAATGTAGCAAAGGGCAAAACAAATTGACAACAAGAAGCAAGTACTTGAAAAATATAAAATGATTTTTGTGAAAAGTATGCTTTGCAATTTGACCTCCAATAACGGTCTTACGTCAAAGAAGTTTGATACAGCCCAAATGATGAGTTTAATTTGTTAGTTTTACTTGCTTAGAGGACGCTATGGACAGTGCTTAACCAGCCTGTTCCCCTCTTCCAACTATATGGTAACCGTCATTATCTTAGTTATTTGAATGTTATGTTATTTGAATTGTAAACGTAAACTGTCTTTTTTTATGAAGAGAGCTGCCGACACATCTCTTTATTTAGGGTTCTATTATTTATCCAGCATGTTTATCCAGTCGTGATTGTTGGCTTTTGTAATGACCTAGCTTTTTACTATTTTCTAGGTGACGTGGCTAGCTTGTTGGATAGAAAATATTGCCGGAAGTTACAAATATATTATGCTAAATTCCGCAACCAAATTGAAGGTGTGGTTTTGTTGATGTTTCTATTTCAGTTTTTAAGTTTTGTTCTAAGAGATGTTTGTCAGTCGAACAAGGGTTGAAAATTTAGAAGTTTAGTTGCACGAAAATCTTTAACATTTCAAGAAAATGGATGTTTTTGCCTGAGAATTGCTTGCAAAGGTGGCCCGGTCTTGTGTGGAAAATTGAAGACAGTTGTCATGGGCAGTTTTGAATTGTTTTAAATGCGCCGATATTGTTATGCGAGCTTCAGTACATATACATTGTGTGGTCAAACTGATAACACCAGTGGCTTTGTTTGGCCACTCACTGAAGACAGAATTAAACATTTACGATTTATACATGTGGATCAAGATTTGGATTAAGAACTGGCTCTAAATAACCCGTATGGGTAACAGAGTTCTTATTGTTATTCTGATTTTAATTCAGCCCACACAGGTTGTAAAAAATGTAGACTGAAAAATAATGTTCAGGGATACTGTAAGTTGCTTCGCTGGTATTTTTATCCTGGCTCTCTGTGAATTTAGTATATTTCAGAGCCTGTAAATAACCTATTTTGGATTAACAATAGGTTTGATGATTAAATTTCCGCTTTGTTTTTGCTTTGAATTGAAAGAAAACCTTTTTTCTCCTCATTTTTTAATTCTGCCGACTTTTTCCAAATTCAGGGTGAAAAAGATTGGCAAAAGTATGAAACAGCGAGAAAGCTGAAGGTAACGTATTTTTCATTTTGTTGTAATAGCCTGAGACCTTAGGTGAAGCTGCCAATTCTTCAATAGCGTGCATTATTAGTGACCCCATGGAACCTGGTATCTCGATCAAGACAATGGGCTGTGAATAAAGATAATAACAATTGAAAATTGGTGAATACAAACTAGTACGTATGGCTTACCATGACTCAGCCACTACCAGCGGAGCTATGGACGCTAGTTCTTAAGGAAATCAATTTTGAAACTTTATCTTTCGAGTTATTACTCCGTTGTCCAAACCCCTACCGTTGGACAGCCAAGCCAAATAATGCATACTGGTCTGAGCCACCCACAGAACCACTACTTTCCTTTGAAGGTGAGATCAGCCGGCCCTAGCATGGAGGACAGTGAAATTAAAAATTATAGATGGAGAGGATTTGGAATTGCAGAGAATCTCCCCCAAAAATTGCTTTTAAAAACTAATTGCAATCTGATGTTTCTTGTTTTCTTTCCTTTTAGCCAAATAGAAGAGCCCCATTGTTAGTGTCAGACAGAATTTGAATTCACGCGTACTTTTTTTTTTCGTTGAAATACATTTATTTGTGTCATGGTGTGAAGGATTCACAGGAACCTCTTCCCCTCACATCATTTCAAAGTAATAACCTGCTTTTCCTCGTATTTTGCCTACTTTGTCAGAATACATCAGCATACAGTTATAGCAGATACCTATTTTTCGTACACCAGACTATTCCAGAGGTATTTCACGGGCATCTGGAAATCAAGAAACAAACGAAAATGGCAGTTCTGACATAAACTTTTTTATGCAACTGACGAGATGTTTGGCCTGGAGATAATTAGGTACTCTTAGTACTATTGTAAGAAACCCATTTGTCTGAGAGTTGTGTAGTATCATGCACAGATACTTGCGATCAAAGGCATCCCTACGAAACTTGATTCACGACTTACACTTCGACAAGTTTAAAGAACGTTGTTGATCACTTCCAACCGTGTCTTTAGAATGGTTTATGCGGGTACTTTATTTGCTTTTTTGTGAATTGGGTTTTGTGAGTATTTCTCAGCATGCCTTATTTTACTTTAACAGACTTGTGTCGATAAAATCCGAACAGATTACACAATGGATTTAAAGTCAAAGGAGATGCGTATACGACAAAGAGCAGTGGCTATATATTTTATTGATAGATTGGCATTAAGAGCCGGTCATGAAAAAGAGGAAGGGGAAACGGCAGATACTGTTGGCTGTTGCTCATTAAGGGTGGAACATATAAGTAAGTTGTCTTGTTTGTATGTACATTGTTAGTGTAAGTTACATGTAAGCGTGTGCCCTTCTGATTAATTACCCGATACGTTTTGGAGCTCTAGTTAAAACTTACCAAATACTAGTGTGTGCTTCAAAGTTTGTTTTTTCCTTCAAAGCCTAGGTAAACTTAAGAAATGTTGTATGGTATTTACCTTGTTGGTTGTATGGTATTTACCTTGTAAATTAGTTGTTGTAAATATTGTGAGTAGATAACAGTTAATACCTTGAACTGGAACGTATATTTATTTACTTCTAACAAATGTTAGTTAAAAGTTGGAAACAATACCATCTACCTCCACTTACGCGCCCCTTTAACAGCTGGCGTACTCTTTCAAATTTGGTCTCACAAGGCCTTCTGTCTTTTCAGTGCTATGTTAGAATATTGCACCATTTTTTACCAGTGCCCGAGTAATTCTTTATTCTCTTTGGGCTCCGAAAGATCCCGTTTCTTTAGAGTAGTAAGTCTGTAAGAAGTTTGCGTTAACTTGAGGTTTCATGGTAAATTTGTCAATGACAAAGGCGTAGGATACAAAACAATCACCCAACCCCGATGACAAGAAGCAGAAAAATGGACACCTGGGTAGGTGTCTGTTTTCAGTTATGGTTTAAGGACCAAACGTCCTACTCGTGGCTTACTACTACTACTACTACTACTACTACTACTACTACTACTACTACTACTACTACTAATACTACTACTAATACTAATACTACTACTACTATTACTATTATTATACTATCATCTTCACAGTTGCGGCCTTTACGGAAACCCGCCTTAATCGAGCTAGACCACCCGTTCGTTTCAGCGAAGAAGTACAGTCTGTCGGCGATGATGCGGTCCTGACGTTTAACCACACATGATGTAAGGCTCACTGGTCGGTACGATGCTACATCACTGGCAGGTTTCCCAGCCTTTAACAGTGGTATGATGGTGGCCACTCGCCAGACGCTGGGAACGTCAGCATCCTCCCAAAGAACAGTTAAATCTGGAGAGAAGTTCCGATAATGCCCGTGGTCCCAGGGCCCTTAGGAACTTCGGCGGGATGTTGTCTGGACTAGCTGCTCCCTTTTATTTTTGTCGGGAAATGGCTGACTTCTGCTCATCCATCGTAATGGAAGTACAACTGCTAGGATGGACATCTAGTGCTTCCAAGGCCTTCCTCAACTCTCTAGGGACTTCCCTCTCCTCTGGTGTTAGGTGAGGGTGGCAACTGAGTGTAGCATAGCGTTTTGCAAACACGTCTCCCTTGCGTTTGGGAATGTGATGTACCAGTTCCGGTGGAGAATAGCTTCATCCGTTCATTCAGTACGCTGGATGTTTTACCGGAGTCGGTTTCGCTTACTGAGCACTGCCCTAACCTGTGGCGTCATCCAATACTTGTCTTGCTTCCGGGGTTGGTCTTCCCGACGTGGGCTGTTGCGGCTTCGTGTAAGATCGAGATGAAGTTTGATACTTGGTCTTGAAGCGTGTTGGCTGGTGGAGATGTCACAAGACGTTCCTCTACTGCCTCGCTAAAAGCTTACCAGTCCACGCCATTTCTTTTCATCTTGCTGTTGTCGGGGCGCATGGGTGCAGACGAGTTGTCGCCTCAGAGATCAGGGTCGGAAGATGGTAGGAATCTCCAATTGGGTCCAGCAGGCGCCAGGACGTTTTTGTTGACCAGTGAGAGTCCACCAATGAAAAATCGGGTGAGCTGCCATTGCCGGTAATGCGACTGTGTCAAGTTGGTGAGCCATCATTCAGGATACAAAGATCGGTATCGATGATCCAGTTAACAAGATCTGACCCATTTGCGTCGGCTGGTTGGCAGGTATCACATAGTCGTAAGTATCCATTTAAATCGCCCACAATAATCGATCAGGTGGAAACAGGAATTGCATTATAACCGAATTCTGCATGTTGCACCTTGGTGTTTGGGAGGTAGACGTTTGACAGGTCGATCCAAGCTTTCTTTCAAAGTTATATATTAACAGACTGCGCCTCGCGGCCTCTCCGAAATACAGAAGATTTCTTCTCGAAGACGATGTCATTCTTGATAAGTAGGAGCAGACCACCACCTCCCCCATTCGGACGATCGCACCGGATGGTCGCATAGCCATCAAGTTGGGGATCTTGATCGGTCGGTCTCGGCTTTGATTAATGTATTCCAATGACGTCGATGCGGTTCTCGAGGAGAAACTCGCGTAACTTGAACATCTTGCCACGGATATCGTCAGCATTCCATTGCATTATTGATAAATTCCCTTTCTTCGATGGTGGTAATGGTTGCGAGATAGTGGATGGTTCATCACAACTGAGCACTGGTAGCTGGTCACCTATGTGTTGGATTGATCGTTCCGTGCACGAGGGACATTTTCAGGAACCAGGCTTTGCAGTACTGCACTTCTTGTGGAATGGCTTTTGACACAACTGATATCTCACAGGGCGGAAGTTTGATTGGAAGTTGCGCTTGCATTTCGTACATGCAGTCTTACCGACCAACCTGTCGATCACTTATGGTGACATGAGTGTAGTCTTTTCCCGAACAAGTGAATGATCTGTCAATCCCTCATCGGAGTGGTGGGAGCACCGCCAACGTTGCCTCGATCGAGTTCATGTTAACTTGGTAACTGGTACGCCACTGCACGACACCATTCGATGGCAGACGGCCAAGCATTCATCGGCTTCGCAGATGACAGCAGCTCTTTCTCCTCCAGTCTTGATTGCTTTCCCACATGAGTGACATGAAGTTCCGATAGCAAACGTGCGGCCGATATGCTCCTCTTGCGGAACGCCGGTTGCCGGTTTCCGGTTTGTCTACCCATGCAATAGTCGTCCCGTGTTCGGAACAATGCCACTTTTCCTCATCTACCGGATCTGCTCTTCGGTGAAACGAGCGCACTTGGAGTGGCATCTGATCGTACTGTCACTACACATTCGAACGAAGCTCGTAGGTTCGGACCTTTCTTAATCGTTTTCCTGCAGATCGCACATTTCACTGCCGTTGGGTCGGGAATCTAAACTCGAATGCCATTGATGATTTTACGCCTGGTCTTCCTTTCGTCCCTTTGGCCTAATCGGTAGGAAGGTGATATGGCATGGTCAGCCGTAGGGCTAGGATGACTTTCTACATCGCCAGCTTGCAAAAACAGAGAATATGTGAAATACATTGTATCGTATGCTGTAGATACCCAGGAAAATATTTCCATTAGAAGATCGTTGGGTGTCACACTGGGAGTCAAAGACTCACATCGACTATGGTGCCCATGTTTACGAAGACATTCGCCCGAACTGTATTTGTCCGGTTCACCCATCTCCAACGTGAAGGCTGTCTTCTTTGAGGAGCCCACTCCTGAGTACTTATATCCTGCTTCTGTCCCAATATCCTTAATTACCTCCTCTGATGGAATTTCAAATCCTTCAAAATTAGAGA